>OZ020248.1:18198006-18643172 GCA_963971285.1 Astropecten irregularis
GGTGCAATTATTCCACTGTACGCACATCACGACGCGCTACTGCGCTAGGCAACGTTTTGAACACTAAGGTAAGAAGCCAAACAATAAACATATCGGTTGATATCGATATTCTTGTGCTGTTTAGTTCCAGGCTTTCTAGGGTACCTGACGGTTTTGTTCAGTCGCAGTAAGGGTGGTTGAGCCTTATTTTTGGCTAAAAGATTGATGGACACGGAAATCCGAGGAAAAAAAAATGTCAGTGAAGTACAAAGCGTAAGTTGAAAAAAAAACCCGCGAAATCATAGTCCACTATCGTGGCCAGTTTTTTGCAAACTAAATGCAAAAGAAAGATTTTCATTTCCGCATTTTGTTCTTAAAGGGAAGAGATAATTCTAATCTTGATCTTGTCCCGACCGACATCTCCTTTCTTTTTACAAAACACCATAAGTGGCCGTTCACTATATATAGACTTTCTCTTTAAATTCAAGGGGGTGCTATTTCCAAAGTTCACTCTTGAAAAATAACCCCAGTTTTGTCTTCTAAACTTCGATGTCTTCACTACTGAAAGAAAGTCACAAACCTAATCTTTCTCAGGGAAATCACTAGTTTGCTTGTAGGCCGGAGCAATTTCCAGAAGGATAGCGTCAAGATTGTTCAATGTACATTGCTTGAAGACTGCTTTGTGTTGATCGGGCAAAGCGCGCTGCATATTCATGAGCGATATTGTCTACACTTGACAATGGAATACGCGCAAGGTGCAATTATTCCACTGTACGCACATCACGACGCGCTACTGCGCTAGGCAACGTTTTGAACACTAAGGTAAGAAGCCAAACAATAAACATATCGGTTGATATCGATATTCTTGTGCTGTTTAGTTCCAGGCTTTCTAGGGTACCTGACGGTTTTGTACAGTCGCAGTAAGTGTGGTTTAGCCTTATTTTTGGCTAAAAAATTGATGGAAACGGAAATCCGAGAAAAAAAAAATGTCAGTGAAGTACAAAGCGTAAGTTGAAAAAAAACCCGCGAAATCATAGTCCACTATCGTGGCCAGTTTTTTGCAAACTAAATGCAAAAGAAAGATTTTCATTTCCGCATTTTGTTCTTAAAGGGAAGAGATAATTCTAATCTTGATCTTGTCCCGACCGACATCTCCTTTCACGTACGTACGTGATAAGTTTCACGTACGTACATGATAAGTTTCACGTACGTACATGATAAGTTTCACGTACGTACATGATAAGTTTCACGTACGTACATGATAAGTTTCTCATAATGACGCGTGTTACTTGAAGCACACTGAATCCTCCAAATCAGCAACTTATGTGCCCTTGCAGAAATCAGCTATGGGAATTTAATACTTGGGAATCCCATAGGCGTATGGTATGTGAACACGCACGTACCTAAAACGCGCGCAGTTAAACACGTGATATACTGAAACTTATCGCGTACTTACGTGAAACCTATCACGTACGTACGTGAAACTTATCATGTACGTACGTGAAACAGATAACTTATCATGTACGTACGTGAAACTTATCACGTACGTACGTGAAACTTATCGTGTACGTACGTGAAACTTATCGTGTACGTACGTGAAACTTATCATGTACGTACGTGAAACTATCACGTACGTACGTGAAACTATCACGTACGTACGTGAAAAAAATAAATAAATGTGTGGCGGCAATACGTTTCCGTAGTATACAGATGGTGATGGTAGAAATATACCGTAACGTAAAAGCACCCCGATAGAGCGTGACCTTGCTCTATGCCCCGAGTAAGCTCGGGAAACAAATCGAACGCACTATGTCGCGAAACCACAAACCTGACACATGACGGTCACATGAGGTCGCTGTTTGTCATTAACTTGATCCATTTAGTGCAGCTGATGCTACACACATAGTAGTACATGTAGTGATTTACGTAAGACTACTTATTCATAGAAGACGTAGGCCTAGTTGTAGATGACGATAAACTGCATTAAATCCCAAGCCAAAGCGAAGTTCCGACTATCGTGTAACTGCACACATTAACAGTCGTACAACGTCTTGAACATTTCTCGATCTCCATGCTTTGAAGTTTGACATGAGCATCTCATTCAGGTAAAGATTCACATGAAAACAGCGAGACAAGTTTTTAGAAACTACCATAGAGGTTATTATTATTTGCGATGATCGTAACCCTAGGTCTGACATGGGGACTGGGACCTTAAGTTACGATCATCGCAACTACATGGAGGTAGAAATAGAGGGGATTGTGATAAGAAGGGATCCCCAAAACAAATTGATTATTTTACCTCTAGTTAAATAACTTCTAGTTCTAGTTCTACTCCTCAAAAATGATTCTTTTGACTTTCAGCAGCAAATAATCCTGGGTCCTTATAGGCCCCCTACCAAGCCTAGATTGAGGAAATTTGTGCAACATTTCAGTGTTAAAAATAAAATGCAATTTTCTTATTGAGAGATCAGTGATTTTTAATGCGCTATATAAATGTGGTTTTATTATTATTATTATTACGTGCTTCTTGCAAACTTGAAAACAGCCCGTATGATCGCGTGAGGCCATTTTTGTCTGCAGTTAGGCTAGTGCCCAGACCCAACAGATCAAGAGTGTTCAAAATGTCAGAGTAGAAACCAGACTATTCTCGTCTGCGGCCATCCATTTAGTCTTGACCCAAGACTGGCATTATCGTTTGTCCCGTTACGATAATACCGATAGAGGGGGCTATACTGCAACGAACTCAATGGCCTGCAGCCACTGGTACCTGTGCCGCCGCTGGTACGCTTGCCATTATAATCCAATATGCCTTAGGCATACACAGGCACGCGTGACCAGCGGCGACACAGGTACCAGTGGCTGCAGGCCGCGACAGCGAGTTCGTTGGATTATAGCTCCCTCTATCGGTGTTATCGAAGCGGGACAAACGATAATGTCAGTCTTGGATCAAGACTACCATCCATGCGGCTGTGAAATGTTATATCTTCGTTGCCGTTTTTACCCCACAATTTCCCTCAAAAATCAAAGCCCTGCCCTCTTTCCACAAAATTAACCTTGCTAAGTAATATTAATGTACAAGAGGACACCACAAACATATAATTAGGTAAGTAACTTTCCAAAAAGTAGTTGTTTTTCTTTCCTTTATAGTTTTAGGACCCGTCTTATCACAATCCCCGAAATAGAGGCCCAGTACTAGTAGTGAGTACTAGACGACTAGTAGTAGGCATACTACAAGTACAAGAAGGCCCTACTTATAGTTACTTCCGATGCATTGTAACGTACGGTAGTTGCGATAATCGTAACCCTTGCTCTTGGTCTGGACTTGAGGTCCAAGTCTCCAAGTCGGACCAAGGGCTCAATTGCATAGAATATCCCGCCACTAACCTGTCCCTTATTTAGTCATTCAACCTGTGTACAATGTCATTTTTGACCGTTCATAATGTTTATAAATGCACAAGGGCCAGGGCTTTTGAGTGGCGGGGTATTCTGCAATTATTCCATACCTAGGCCATGGTTACGATCATCGTAAATTCGTAACTACAATTATATTATGTGGAAACTGGAAATCTGGAATCAATGTTGTTAAATACTACCTAACGTTAGTATTTAGTAGGGTATTGTGTTATCTGAGTGGTAAGTGTTAACTTTTTGCAAAGTTACCTACCTAAATATACATTTGTGGTGTTCTCTTCAATTATTAGCACTTGAGGTCAAATTTTTGGAAAGAGGGCAGGGTTTTGATTTTTGAGGGAAATTATGGGGTAAAACAGAAATGAAGAGAATTATAGTCTGGTTTCCACTCTCATTTTGAGGACTCTTCATCTGTTGGGTATGGGTACCAGACTAACTAGACGAGCGAGACAGAAAAATGGTAGATGGGTTGTTTTCAAGTTCGCAACAAGCATGTAGAAAAATTGTATTTTTACACTGAAATGTTGCAGAAATTTCTTCAATATAAGGTTTTAATTTAAGGACTCTTGCTGAAAGTCCAAAACATCATTTTGGAACAGTAGACTATTCCTTTGTAGTTATCGTACCTTTCAGATAAATTACAGTACAAATTGTGATTAAGTGCTCCAGATACCTACTAAGTCTAAGGAAATACGTTTGTAAAGTAATCCTAAAATACGTTTGTGTTGTATCAGCAAGGTAAATTTGTGGAAAGAGGGCAGGGCTTCGATTTTTTAGGGGAATTATGGAGTAAAATGGCAATGAAGATGCGACATTTCACAGAACAGATGAAACAGTGAGCTGAATATAGCCTAGTCTGGTTTCTCCTCTGATTTTGAGGACTCATGATCTAATGGGTGTGGGTACCAGACTAACCAGCCCAGAGAAAATTGTGTCATGCGACTGACCGGCTGTTTTCAAGTGTGCAACAAGCGGGCAAGATAATTTTATTTTTACATTGAAATATTGTCAACATTTCAGACAAAAACATCCAGAGTTGCCAACACCAAGTGATAAACTGGTGCAAACTGCTCATCAGCCAAAATAATTACCTGAAATTTATAAAGTGCTTGGAGTTAGGAGGGCCTGACGTGTTTCGATCCTAGCAGAATCTTTATCGAAGACTTTGATAAAGATCCTGCTAGGATAAGAACTTGTCAGGCCCTCTAAACTCTTAGCATACAAACAAACACATTGTAAACATTAATTATGTTATATTTCCTTTATCTATTTCAGTAAGGTGTCAGTTGGAAGAAAGACGGCAGCTTTACAATCACCATTCCAAGTAATTTGGCATCGTAGAGAGGCCCTACATGTAGGTCTACATTTGTTTTAAAAAGGACTGTCATCAACGAAGAGAAAGGTATTCTCATCTAAGGGAACATTTAGTGAACCTTTGCTGGGAAGTGTTTACCATGAGTCTCACTTTGAGAGAAGGGATCAGTGAGGAAATTCCTTCCAAGTTATGGCTCAATTGATGAATAAAGAATCCATGTATGGTTCACTGCTACATGTATTTGGATAACTTCACCAAGACCTGAAAGAAAAATGCACGCCTTGTGACAACTATTACTGCACTCATAAGCACTCATGTACAGCACTGGAGTGTTCAAAGGAAAAGGAGTTTGAACATTTAGGAGAGGTTGACACAAGATGCATGATGTCAGAAGACATTGCATTATTCCTGTGTCATGTCTGTGGTAGATCATATTCCACCAAGTACAAATTGCAATCTCACATGAAAATCCACTCAAAGACAAACATATTCACATGTGATACATGTGGCAAAGTGTTTAACCTTAAATGTGGTTTACAACAGCACCAGAGAACACACACCCAGGAGAAGCCATACTTGTGTCATTACTGTGGTAAAGCCTTTTCACAAATTGGCAATATGAAAACGCATCACTTGCAGCATACTAAAGAGACACCTTTTAAATGCGGAACATGTGGCATGCGATTTCGTAATAGGGGTAATCTTCAGAAACATCAGCAGGTCCATGCAAATCCATTCAAATGTGATGAGTGTGGCAAAACATTCAAGGATGTAGACAGACTTCAAGGGCACCAGGCACTCCATGGCACTAACAAACCATTTGCATGCTGTTCTTGTGAGAAGGCATTTGTCAGCAAGAGCAAACTGCTTGCACACAGCCGTGTCCACACCAAACTTAAACCTTTCACTTGTGATGTGTGTGACCAAACCTTCACCCAGAAAAGTGCTGTCAAACAACACAAAAAGCTTCATGCTAATGAAAGGCCATTCCTGTGTGATACCTGTGGAAAAAGCTTCACTCAAAAAATCAATCTCCAAAGCCACCTTGCTGTACACACAAAGGAAGCTGATGTCACTTGCAAGACAGTGTTCAGAAGTGAACTCAACGAACACAATGAGAGCCATTCAATGTTGGACCCAGAATTTCATGATGAGCCTTCACAAAGTCAGAACATGGATCATTTAGACTTGTTGGATGAGTTTGAGGTGAATTCTACAATTGAACATTTTTCAAGTAGCCTTAATAATGAAGAGCTTGAAAAATTACTTCAGGAGACTTTCTTTAAACCTGTATGATATGATAAATTGCAAAGGGATTGTAAATGCTTATCATTTATTATCACAGTGTACTTGAAGGATGGCAATGTAGCTCTTATGGTCCTATTCATATTTTTAGTGCCTTTTACCTTCATATAATTTATTGACACCACCACAATGTAATCACATGTAGTCACAATCGGCAGAACATCTGACTAATTTTACCATTCTATTTTGATTTGTTATATAATCTCTGTAAAAGATGCCCACTTAAAGGTACTATCATACTTTAGTAGCATACCGAAACAGAAATCTTCACAGATTTACCTATAACTTAGAGGGTATAAAGATGGTGATGGTAGAAACATATCTAAAATGCTGTATTTATCCAGAAAAGAGTAAACAGAAATGACCAAAAACATTAACGGTGAAAAGAATTAAAGAATAAAAAAAAATACTGTGGGCTTTTTTCACTGTTTTCTCAAAAAGTGGGCACTGTATGGAACTGGAAATTTCACAGATGACTGTTGCTGTATCTTTCTTGATTTTTTTCCTAACAAATCTGTTTTTCTTTGACAAAAGCCTAATTATGATATCACCTTTAAAACAGAAATGTACCAATCAGAATCATCAGGGCAATATAATTCCTCCCACATTACTGACATTAGGAGTATGAATGGCTTGCTTAAACAAAATATAACTTTATTGAGTGGATTTGTTTGGTCAGAAACATCAAATGTCGGAGATAATTAATAGATGAAGTTTACTGATTGTATAGCAATATTGAACTTGTAGAAGGATACATGTAGTTTTGTCTGAATGTATTTACTGGCATTTTCCCTGTTGAATCAACAATCAGCACCAGTTCTCAGACAACACTTTCATAAGAGTGTTGCACATGATGCAACCATGGAATAATTTACCTTGCCATATTGAACATTGTGCTTAATAATACTACATACAATACAGTATTATTTTAGTATGATATCTAAGAACAAAATGGTCCCTTAATTTATTTTTCAAAGTTCACTTTGTCTTTTTTTTCAAATGACAATGAAGTTAATGGTTCATTCATTTGGTTGTAATTTAATAAGTCATTTTGTAATCACACATCTCTGGTCACTAGTCATTTGTTTCCATAGAAGTACCCTTCCATAATACACAGGTTTACACTTTTAAAAGTGCGCATGCGTGGAAGTGCCTCGTTTTGAAGTTGCGATCAAAATCTAAGATGACCGCCAAGGTGTAAACCCGTGTATTGCCAACATTCCTTTTCTTTGCCAATCTAAATTTGAATTGGTTAAATATGGTTGTATTTTGGTGTAATATGGTGTAATTTTGTCATGCAAAGACATGTCTTGTTTTTAGAGCATGTTTACGCATGCTTGGCCTCTTTGATGGGGACTGACTTGGTTCAACTCTGGATAATGATCCCATGAATGACCAAGCCAATTGTGGCTTTGCTAACCCAATAATTATGTGTCCTGCTTGTACCCTATTAGCCCTTTCGAAGTATGGGAGACACAATAGGAGGGCGCTGTTTGGTTTGGGTAAAATCCTTTGTGTTTGACTCAAATTACCCACTTTAAACAGCGCCCTCCTATTGTGTCCACCATACTTCAAAAGGGCTAATGTTGATTGCCTTGGTTTGATTGGGTTAGTATGATGAGCCAGTGTACATCAACCCTTGTGAAGCTCAATTCTGGAATACAACCATACACATTTTAATGGGAGCTCTATACTGGTTCTTGGTTGAGATAGGGGATGCTCCTGCTCGACATTACTTAAGTGCAATATGATTTTGTTGTTAACTATGTTAAATCATGGAATCAATACAAGTAATAAACTGCTCATCAACCAAATTACAATGACCTGAAATTTATAAAACGTTTGGAGTTAGGAGGGCCCGACGCTTGGAAGTATATTGGTGAAGATGTTTTGAATAAAGAACGAAATATATAATCATGGAGGAAGGAAAGATATAATCAAAACTTTCTTCCAATTCTCCTTCTGGAGTATGCATAGTATTGAGTTACCGTATCTGAATATTATCAGTGGATCACCAGCTGGTTTTATTTTAGCGTACTAGTCTTGCCCATTGGACATTGGTCTTGCCTGACCTACCTGACGACAATGTGATGACGCTTCACTGCCAACAGAGGGCGGCAAACACACCGACCGAAACGAACTGTGAACTTTTCCAAGCTAGGCGTAGACTGGTTTCTAGTCCCTACTTTATTTTCGTCTTCAATAATTGACAAAAGGAACGTAAACTTTCTAGAGACGAGTCTACTTCGGCTTTGTCTCCATCATCCGAAAGTTCAAAAGGGGTTTGTTAGTTTTCGTTGAAGCTGAAGCGCCCACGCCTTATTCGAAACAGATTCTACTTCCAAACAAAAACATGTCTATCAGTTGCTTCTTTTATAGAACACTGCACTGATGACGATGATGATGATGTACCCGATAGTCATAGAAAAAACTAGATAACGCATTGGCCGCGTCTTTAACGGCGGCGCCATTTTAGATGGGACATTTAGGAGTTTCAAATCCGTTTTTATGGAACGCCGTAGCTATCTTCTTTAGATTGTTTGCTTCGGTAATTTCATCACGCATTTTGCCAAATTGAATGATGGAATTACAAACTGAATGTTGGAATTGGCGACCGGAATGACAAAACGGAAAATAAATTGATGAAATTGGCAAATTAAATGATGGAATTACCGACAAACAATCTAAGCCACCGAATATAGCTACGGCGTTCCATCATTGTTTCTGGTGCATAGCGTACCGCGCAACGGCCGGAACCGCGTACCGCGCGGCTTGCGCGATCGTTATAATAAGCGCTTGTCCTACCTAAAATGACCGCGTCCTGAATGACGGATATAGCTCCCATTGGTTTGTGCACGGGTGCGTCATCTAGTTTTTATATAGTCTGGTTCCCTGCCCAAAGATTCCCTGACGACTCTTATTAAAATCCTATATTTGACAGACAATAGTCTGGCGCTTTTTGGGTCCGGGAACCAGACTAGTTTTTATATATATCTATGCCTGATGGGTGCACCCAAGTAAATAGGGCCAAAATCCGTCCGCCGAGCTCATGAATAAAAGTTAAGCACTCAATATATTTTAAATAAGAGAGTTGTGAGAGCTATGAAAATGAAGGATTGAAGAAATATGGCACTGGACCTCCTGCCTGGACTCTGGGCTTCCATTTGTGACCATTTTTGATGCAATTGGGTGAGAAAGTGGGTCTATTTCAGCCGCTTTGCAGAGGGATGTTTTTTTGAAAATGGCTTCTTTGACTGGAGTGATCCATACCTTGTTTTAGGGGTGTTCAGCTGAGAATGAGTATATCTCAAAAATTCAATGGTCACCCTACCATAAATTGAAAAGAAAATGAAAGGTGACATGTTGGTCATCATTTTTCTGTGTAACTTGAACAGCTGTGAGAGTTCTGTATATTTTTAAATGATTTTTGAAGTTTGATGATTTATCACTGTTGTCTATGGGAGTTTATTTACTTGGGTGCAACCTGATGACTCGCGTATCATACGGCGCGGCAAATGTCACCTATATCTTACTTTGGTCAATTGAGGGCGGTATTTAATTGACTTGACATTGTTTGTACTTTGTATGTAATCTTTGGTTTGTATTATCATTATTTTATGTGTATAAAAGCATTAGTGTGGAGTTGAAAACAACAAGCAACTGACCAACAACTTGTCAACACACAGGCTATGATTCTTCGAAACCCAACATTATGGCCTAAAAAACGTCATCGTTAATGTCTACGACAAATGGAAGACCCATTAATGTAATTTTGTTTTTCTTATAGGTCATCAAGTTCCCAAAAGGATATTAGATTTTCGGTCGTTTTAAACCCTGAAAAATAATGTTGACCTTGTCCGGTATCCCGGTATTTTTAGACCCATCATTTCGCCCACTGCGGTCAGAAATCGAGCTTCAAGAAAGGCCAACTACAAAGTGTTAGATTAGTGATCTAAACTCATGATCTCAGTTTCAAAATCTCGAGGTTGGCGTTGGTTTTCATGTATAGGCTTTGCAGGTTTGAGGTGTTTGTTTGTTTTTGCTTGTTTGTATGATTGGTTGTTTGGTTTTGCGGAGCATTTATTTCACGTTGATTCAATATTAGAATACCGGCCAAGCTCACGACCGATCCATGTAAATTCACTAAATAATGTATTAATGTTCCATTGTTAGAGGTAGTATCATATTTTGGTAAGAAACCAAAACAGAAATGTTCACAGATTTACGTATAAATTACAGGGTATGAAGATGGTGGTGGTAGGAACATACCGTTGCAATTTTTCCGCCTGAAATGTGTATTTATCCAGAAAATAGTAAAACAACGACCGGAAATCTTTTTGATTTGTTAAAAGATCAAAAATAAAAGACACAATACTGTGGCAGTTTTTCACAGTTTTCTCAAAAAGTTGGCACCGTATGGGACTGAAATTTTCACAGATGACTGTTACTGTATCTGTCTTGATATTTTTGCCCATGAATCTGTATTTCTTTGATAAAAACCAAAGTATGATATTACCTTTAACTATCGAATTATATGGACACAACCGCATAACATAATCTTGTTTTTGCTGGGATGTCTCATTTTGTAATCCTCGGGCAATTTATGTCATGAAATCTTTATTTTTAAGGAGTATTCCACCAATTTCTGCATTCTACATTTTCATCCAGGACATTATCAAATGAAAAGATAAATTCGGTAATTTCTAGTATTTATTGTACAGAATATTATTGGACCCCTAATGAAAATTAATTTATTGTGATTTTGTTGTGTCCGAATTCCATGCATTCCCTATATACGGCAATATAGTATAATTTTTTATACGAAGGCTACCAATTATCCTTGAATATGCCTCCGCGCCTTTCCACTGAGCTAGTGACCAATATCGCTGCAAATTCATTATTTTCCGTGGTGAATGATATTGGATCTGACACAGTACGTGCACCATACAAACGATGTGCTCATTACATTTTCCAATATATCCATAATTATACAGCCCTGGCTGAACAACTCACTTTTGTCGAGCCGCGCCGCCATCCAGCCTCCTTTATATAGCCGCAGTCTTTGTACCCGTCACCCTCACCCTTATACTAAACAAACACGTTTTAGCTTTTTTATACAAATATTTCGCTTGCTCAAATTAATGTATGTTCATATGGATTGTGATACTTTTTATCCATTTTATCCATTTATATGTTTATACTTACACGTTCTTGTCCTCTTGTCATTAGCCTTTGAGAAAGATCTTGTAACGGTCGAAACGCGTCAGGCCCTCTTAACTCCATAAAATTTCAGGTCATTTTTGTTGGGGGGGGGGGGCTGATGAGCAGTTTACAGCAGTTTGTATTGTTTTTAAGATCTTAGAATCTTAGATTTTTCCAAGATTATTACTTTCTTAATAATAATGAAGAAATAATACGAACTATCGACATAATTATATATTTTTAACATGGAGTAGAATCTGATAATGAACGTTTCTTAAAAAAAACCTACTTCGGGGGAGGGGGATAGGTTTATAATTAACTATTCGAGCCACTTGATTTGTTTCCTCCAATTGTTTTCTTACATTATTAACCAAATAATAAATGTTTTAATAAATCATATATGTCCTTAATTCATCATGCTTAATCATTTGAATTTTGCATTATCTTTAATTATTTTCCATTCTTTTATTTAATCCACACCATATAAAAAAAATGACACTCAAGTATAGTGCGGGTGGGGACAATAACAAAATCTCTCAGTTGCTTCAATAATATCTGATAGAAAAATTACTGAAATACTATTTCCCCAGCTGTATTCTTCTAATTTCACTGATGCATGCTGCACGAGAGTGGCAATTTCGTCAATTTGTCTAGACACCCAGATATATATACGTGCACATACATCGGAGCAGACAGACATCTATATACCACAGTGAAAGGCATACGGGTCATATCATCCAACTAGCTAAGGGATGATAGAAAATATCAGACAAAAAGTATTATTATGATAAGTTTATTACGACATCGAAAACGAACTCTCATTTCTATTGGCAAAATTCCAATCAAATATTTATGGTATGCAAGCGAACATGCAGTTGTCATTTTTTTGTGCACCCACGGAATCCTTTGATGTTGCTGGCGGCTTGCCGACAAAGGAACAACTCAAAGGTGACTGAAACTGTCGGTTTAATCTCCAACCGATCATAATTGCTCATTTTCCTAAGCAGCTCACTGCACTTCCCTGACTAGGCGGGAGGAAAAAAAAGCGATAAAAAAATATAAAAACACTACAATGACGTGGTGAAATCCTGCATACAATCAAGGGTTTAGCCATAGGCGTATTATTGGCGTTGAAACGAGAGGCACCCCTAATCCTGATCATCCAGTTCACTGTGTTTATTCACTCCCTCCTTCAAAATGGCTGGTCCGGTCTTTTGTTAGCCTCACAGCCCATGAACTGCCGCGGTCTCTCTGCTTTTCCTTTCTGTTTTTATGGCCCGATGTGCTGGCAAGAGATAAAACCAGCGCGGCAAAGCGGACCTGGTTGTTGGCGGCAACATCAGACGGCGCGGGCTGTTTTTATTAGCGGTGATAAATGATTAACGTCGGCCGTCCGTCCGCCTATGAGTGAATGGCGGTCACAATGCATTATTATGCAGGATAGGAGTGCAGTACAGGAGCAGTTTGCACAAACCAGCCTCATGTTTTCTCACTCACTTTGAACACGTCTATTGGAACAGCGTCACCGGGATATATTTTGGTGGAGAATGAAAATATGCAAAATGTAAATCTGAATAGACAAAATTTGCCAATTCACGACCCCTTTTTAGTTAATACGTGGATCCAGCGAATTATTCCCATCATTTTATTAGGAAAAGACCATAGGATCGATTTAATTACCAAAAAAATCTTCTTGTTTATCACACGGGGTATTATAAAGTTTGCAGTTACATCCTGTTTTATATATAATGGATATGACATGACATCACGACCTACTCAACTTGGCATCTCACAACAAAAAGTGTGTTCAATAACAACTGCCTTAGTATCATATAAGTTGTACCTCATCGATTTATTATTTCTTTTCAATGAAAAACAAAACCGATGTAATTGCAGTTAACTGCTATTCTGCAATGCCAGATTCCAATCGAATACACCATTTTATAACTGTGAGTCCAAATGATATTGTTATCTGTATGCACGTTTTCTTCATTTTGCATTCTTTCCACCTTTGAATGCAATCTAAACTGCCAGAGCACAGGTTATCGACTCCAACGATCCCTCCGATACGGTACCTTTAAAGTCTGCCTGCGCCTGAAGAACTTGGAGCAACCCTACGAGGCAATTTGGCTCATTTAAACAGGCGCCGACTTGGCTTGTATGGAGGCTTGTAGTTGACCGGACCCCGACCCAGCACGGTCAACGGCAAATTAATTCGTTGGGTGATTTGAATGGAAGCGGCAGGGGCTATTTACTTCGGTTATACGTGTACATTCATGGCATTCAATGTGTGGTGCATGTATGGGCAGCAGCCATAGGAAGACACAAAAATTCAAGTTTTTGGGACAAACCCATTAACAAGGCTGCATGAAGATCCTTGAAGCGGAGCTTGTTTGTTTTGTACAATTCATCAATTTCGCCTCCTCATTGCGCTAGCAGTATTAAAGTACATGACTGAAGCAGTGAATCATTTAGTGAAGCGGTATTTTTTTCTACTCTTCACCACCGAGCTTTGCCTTTCACGCAACGTTGACCCGCTGGACTTCCGAGCGGTCCTTTCTCTCTGTGTGCCTGGCGCTAGAATGCCGATTGCCCTCAGGGATTTGGACGTTCTATAGGCTAAAATAGGGGTGATTACTTTTCTTTAATTTCTGTTTTGTATACAGCTAAACAAAATGAGGAGCATAAATACATTTATATTCCAAAATACAATTTTAGTGATTCATTAAAAGCATAAATACGTGGTATTTTAAAAATCTGTGTCGCATTTGATGAACATTTTATTGCAAGGAGGATTAATTCCCCCCTAGTTTACGAATGCACACGACCGATAGAATAAAGTGAGGTGTATTGTGATTGGTGCGGCTTTTCCTTTGAGGAGACGTCACTGCCCTTTGGGAGCCATCGGGCGGCGGGCATGTGCTTTGATGTGTTGCACTTTGAAACATACAGAAAAAACTTCTCGCATTCGAAGACGCTTTCCAGTATGAGTGGAAGTCCTAATCGTCCAAACAGTCCCGTGAATTCCATATTTCAGAGGATTTTGAGTCATATTCCAGGTTTTTACTTGTTATAGACGTTATACGTGAGTTGCCCATGTGAAGTTTTGGATGATAATTGTACTGGTTGTCGGCCGATCAGCGTTTGGGGTAAGTGAATGAACGCTTTGTTGACTGCATTGGTGTGGTATGGTAGGGATAGAGTGTACTACTGTAATACGGCCATGCTTGCAGTATACGACGGCCATGCATGCATGAGCGACATGGGAGTCTGCAATGGCTGTAGTGTTATCAAGTATAAAGCCCGTGTTAGTAGTCGTGCTGTTGGATCACTGTCCATGTTCAACATGCATAGATGAAGCTGTTTTATGGAAGAATTTCTGATGCAGTATTGATCTGTGAATTCTGCAGATGATCATGTAAAAATGACCATTCGGATTTGGAAGTGTATCTTAGTCTGTTGACTGTTGTGCATAGGGCATCGGGCATACATGGAGGTTGGCTGTGTACATTGAATAAGTGGTGTGTTGCTGTATGTGCATCTGGTGAGTTCATTTACCATGCATTGTAGGCTTTCATGTACATGTTCATTATGATGAATAATACACATGTTCATGCTGATAGAGAATCATAGAATACATTTATGTGCAAAGAACAGACATAATGTAACATTATGGAAAATAAGACTGGAGTTGAAAAAGTGAAATGTTCTTGGTTCAAACATGCAGCTTGATATTTGTTTGCTTGTGTATTATTTATTTAAGACATTTAGGAAGGTGATTATATCATTATGTATCAACTAGCCCTCCAAATTAGAACAGGTTATCATCTTTAAGAGAGTATTAATATTTCCATTATTGTGCGGTGCCTTATAATCTAAGTTGTACAATGTACAGGCATGTAACTTTTCCTCGGATCAGCCAATTTCCTTGTTTTTCTCGTCACACTCATACCATTGAAATTAGAAAAACACTGCACATAGTCTTGTAAAGATAAATATTTTCTTGTTAAAGGTACTTTGGTAGCATACCGAAACAGAAATCTTCACAGATTTACAGGGTATAAAGGTAATGATGGTAGAAACAAACCGTTGAGATTTTTCTGCCTGAAATGCTGTAGTTATCTTATAAAGGTAATATCATACTTTGGTTGTTATCAAAGAAATACAGATTCATGGGCAAAAATATCAAGACAGATACAGTAACAGTCATCTGTGAAAATTTCAGTCCCATACGGTGCAACTTTTTTTGAGAAAACAGTGAAAAACTGCCACAGTATTTCTTAAGTCTTTTCTCTTTTATTTTTGATCTTTTAAAAGATCAAAAAGATTTTTTGGTTGTTGTTTTACTAATTTATGGATAAATACACCATTTCAGGAGGACAAATTTTAATGTTATGTTTCTACCACCACCATCTTATACCCTGTAATTTATACGTAAATCTGTGAACATTCCTGTTTTGGTTTCTTACCCAAGTATGATACTACCTTTAAAGATGAAAAATAACAGTGACTGAAAAGATAATACTGTGTCTGTTTTTCACTGTTTTCTCAAAAAGTAGGCACCGTATGGGACTGAAAATTTCACAGATGACTGTTACTGTATCTTCCTTGATATTTCTTACCAATGAATCTGCATTTCTTTGACAAAAACCAAAGTATGAATACTATGATATTACCTTTAAGTCTGAGTTGCAAGCCTGGTTGCAGTTTAGTTGAAATGAAGGATGGAAAAACAATGACTTTTACTTTCCAAAAATGTTACTGACAATAGAAATATACACTAGTAAGATTCAGTATATGAATTGAAAACTTTATTTCAGACAATTTGTTTCATGTTTGATTATTGGTACCCTGTGTGATTGAATTCCACAATTGAGATCCATTTTCTGTCTTCATTGTGTACAGGCATAGCACATGCAGAATTTGTACAAAGGCTGACTTTTAATACCTGTTATAACCACTTTGCAGTTGCACTGTTGTACCTTCATGACCTTGGCTAACTCTATTCAAAAGAAATGGAGCACAATACATACCTGTACATATACTGCTTTTTGAAATGTGCCCAAAAAATACACTTGAAGTGAACAAATCTAAAGAAATCACTTCAAAAGTTCAGAGTTCCTGAAAACCTGTCCCCAGCGTTGTCTTTATAATACATGTGTAATTTTGAGCATAATGTTATAAACAATCATATTTAGATCCATATGTTTATGCATTTTGAAATTATTTTCAGTTTTGGTTATGAAATTGACTTAATTGAGTGAACATCAGTAAGGTCCGAAGCCATATGAGAAACTGGTTTTACCATACCAATAGTTACAGGTTCTAATCCACATTGTAACCTCTGTTCGTTCAGTTGGCAAAGACTTGAAATGAATTGTTACTTAGTTTCCCTAGTGAATTGTATACTTTATTATTTGATAAAATCACATATAACCCTTATAAGAATTGTTTTAATCCATTATCAGAATGGTTGAATTTATTTTAGTTCCCCTAAACATTTTTTCCTGAGTTGATTTGCTAATGGAGGTGTCTGTTACCTAGGGAACATTACCTAGTGCTTGTTAAAAGGTGGAAATTGATATTATTCTATGAAGTGGAATTTGTAGGTCTTGAAATACTGTTGCCAAGCAATTTTAAACTAATTTCTTTAACAGTTAACCAAATTATGGAATTCTGTGTAAGTGTATTGGATTGAATGTTTTTCCTAGAGCAGCTACAGGCCTCCATACCTCTAGAAACCTAATACATATTACTGCTATCAAATCAGGCCTTGATCAGAGATGTAAGTCATTGCTCTTGCCCTGAGGCTCATAGTTTTATTTCTGAATTAGGTCTGAGAATGCTTTCAGGATGACCTTGTATTATGTATTGAAGCAAGATTGAAGCATAGCAGTGTCTGTGAGGCCGAGGGGACTCCATCATATTTCCTGTCTTCTGTATACAAGTGCAAGGGTCTTAATTTGTGGATTCATTTCATGCAAAGTAGAACAGTTGTAGTAGATAGTTTGTCAGTCTTATCATGGTCTAACCATGCAGGGACCATATCAATTCTATTTTTTCATTGCAGCCAATAAATATTGGCTCTTATATAATGTATCCACTTGTGAAATACATTCTTCTGTAGCACTGCCTTGGATCATGATGTGTGTCCGCAGTGCATAAATGATTCATAACATCTAACATTATTTTGCATTGGCCAGTTGCATCTCAGTACATGTACATATTTTGGTTTTGTAAATGTACACGTGCTACTTGCTCTAGTATTTAATTTAGTGGCAGTGTTGTTAGCTGATGGGTAATAGAAACATGTGAGCAACAAATCTGACATCTAGGCCTACTTGTACTTTCTTGATTTATAGTGACTTAATACTGATACATGGATACATGTGCAGTTATGTTCTACAAAATTAAACTTTTTAAAGACATACAGTAGGGCCTATACCTAAATCAATAGCGCTCCGCACTAATGACGTCACAAAATCCCCAGATGTCAGACAAACATTGTCTCACACACGTAGTGTACATGGACGCGTACACCCACACACGTTTGCATGGTTGCAATGTTTGTCTGAGATCTGGTGCTATTTTAAGCGCAAGTGCGGAGCGCTATTCATTCAAAATAAGCTCAAATTCTTGATATTGATTCCATGGATGTAGCTTACAGTTACAACATGGTAAGTGAATTGAAGCTCAATGTACACTTTATCAATCAATTTTTGTATTAGAATCTGCCATGAGAACTCCAAACTGACCTCTCATTTGGTTTGTGCTGCCTGAATGCTTTGTAACACGCATTAGTTGTCAAGGTAAAGCTGCTTTTAGATGAAAGCATCTAGGGGGCCTATAGCACCTGTGCATAATAATGTGTAGACTTACTACATGTAGTTTGATTTAGACTCAGTGTGGGTCAGACTATGGTCAGACATCCATGGTCACCAGGTTCTTTTGGTTCTCTAAGTAGTCTTCAATTTGTGAAAATGTTTGAAATTAAGCTTGAATACAACAGAAATGCATAAAGGCGTTAACTTGGATTGATGACTTAACTTACACATTATGTACGTTCATATAGTTAGACTTATTCCGTTTTATTTAACTGTCTTGGTTATTTTATTTTTAAATTTCATGTATTTTTACTGAAGGTACATGTAGTTGGAAGAGCTGTTTTTATTTACCACAATGACTCCAAGTTGGTTTGACTTCCAATGGGGCCCATTTGATTTTGTTGAAGTATCCATTGCATCAGCAAGGACATGTGGTCTGGCATTGTGGTGTGTGCACAGTGCCCAAATTCCTGATTATTACATAACAGCCTGCTATTCACCAAACAGGGTACACAATTTGGACCCACTCAGGCAAGCTCCATTACCATTTGCATATGGGATTATTCATTAACATAATTCTTTGTCTCTTCTGTTGTTGCAGGTTTATTCAGTTGTGGAGTTCTTTCAATAGTTGCATAGTTGGGTGGTCATCTACTGACCTGGTTGCCCCAGCAATACTAGCATGGTGGAAAGAACCCTTGGATTGTCAGAGCTGGTCTACGGGGAGTTTTGCAAGTAAAGATTTGCTTTGCTGAAAGAGTGTCCAAACTGATATTTGAATGGTAGACTTTGAAACTTGTGTGAAAGCTCATATTTAGTGGTCAACTCATGTCATGGAATAACAGATTGCTGGAAGTCCCTGTGCAACCCTTGGCGCAATGACGCTTCAAGTGTATCATTACATGGCAGATTGTGGTGGAAACTTCACAGAGAATCTGCCAACGAGTCAACGGCCTCCTGTGCCCGGTGAAGAGAATGAAACGGCATCTACAAGTACCGCTAGCATCACCAAGGAACGCTCACCCTCAGCAACACCACGTAGGTCCACACTTGTGAAACCTGGAACAGAGAGAGGTATGGATGAGGACGAAGCTCCGTTAGGGTTTGAACCCGAAGGGTCAGCATCAGTTACTCCACCCTATACAAGGTGGACAGAAAGTCTGCATGCCTTGCTCTCTGATGAAGATGGTATCTGCTTATTTAAGCAGTTTCTTATGCAGGAAAAAGCCCAGGATCCTCTCTTGTTTTGGCTAGCCACCGAGGGTTTCAAGAAGAAATCAGCTGATGATCCCAAACGGAATGAACTAGCCAAGGTCATCTATAAAAAATTCATCAAAGTGGATGGACAGCAAGTAGTGAAAATATCGCCAGCATTGAGAACTAACATCGCAGGCATGGTGCGTACTTCAGTGTTTGATGAAACATTATTTGATGCAGCTCAGGGTGAAGTGGAGGAGCACATAAGAGAATCCACATACCCAATGTTTCTCAAGTCTGATTTATATGTGCAATATATCAACAATGGTGGAATTAGCCCAAAGAGCAGTGAATGTAGCTCCAGTGGTGGCAACTCTAGGATTACAGGGTACCTGCCAACTTTACCAGAAGATGCAGAATTGACAGACATCCCTAGTGGTGACGTAGTTTCCACCAATCAGGGACAAGTGCCTCTCACCATGGAGATGCTGATGAAGACATCTTTCAATCGCCATTCAACAAGCAAAACTCAAGAAGGGTAGGTATTTAGTATTGGAAAATATCTTATTACTAATCATTTTTTATGATGCTCTATATTCTTGAAGAGAAGTCAACATTTTAATCAGGTGGGTATTCTTGTTAAAAGCCATAGATAATCTTTGCTGACGGATGTTATTTGGGTGGCTAGTAGATTTAAATATAAAGTGAAACACTTGGTTTTAATAACATGGTCAAGTATTTTCTGCGATGTATGGGTATGTGGACACATATTCAGTGTTTGATTTATCAACACAGCTACATGTAGGTTACATATTTGGATAGATGTAAGTTGGGTAGAATATTTTTGTGGCCAAACGTTTTGAACTGTCTCATTAGGTTTGTTTGGACTTCATGACGAAGTTCCATGTTTACTGACTTTCAGTTTGGTTTCGCCACTCAACAAACAGCTACATGATTGGAACCAAAATAATGTAACCGTTAAACTGTTGCCAGAGTAATCCAAACTTGGGTGATTATTGACTTGCATTATGAAAAGTAGTAAAATGCCCTTCAGGTGATAAATTAGACACAAAACAAACATTGATAAAGCTCCATTGAAGTCTGTGTTTATTCCATTGACTTTGAAGGTGTATATTGTTTATAAGGATGTTTACATGTACCTGAAAAATTTATTTGCAGGGTTCAACAAAGTTCAGCTGGTAGCCTTCTGTACCATAGTTAGTTTACACATGGCAAGTTTGAGATTTCCACACATGGTCTATTTTTACGAGTTTACATGTATGTATGCAAAACAGTTGGATCTGTTTTTTGTTCATAGTGTACATGTAAGCCGGTGAATTGTCATATGGGGTAAACAGTCCAATTGAAATGAATCTTTCAGAGGTATAGAGCGGGTTTGATTTAGAGAGAAGCAATTGCCCAATCCTATTCAGAGAATTTAAAATGTCTGCATCATTGTTTGAAGGGTTGCAAAGATGTAGACTCATTTCCATTGTACATGTTCGGTTTAAAGGTACAGTACAGGAGTCGATTTCACGAAGCTCTACGACCGATCATAACTCGAGTTACGAATGAAAATCCATCGTATCCTAATTATATTATGTGTGGTTTCAATGCATCACAAGTCCTACGATTGATAAGAAGCTACGATGGGTTCAGTGAAATCAACCCCTGGATTGGTAACATACCCCAACAAAAATGTTCACAGATAGTTTACATATAACTTAAAGAGTATGAAGATGGTGCTGGTAGAAACATACCATTCAAACATTTCCGCCTGAAATATTGCATTTATCCAGAAATCAGTGAAACAAAAACGAAAACAGTTTTGATCTTGGGATAAGATCAAAACCCTTCTTTATAATTATGTTTTATGAGAAAAATGGACTCAGGTTTTTGCCATTTTCTTGTGACTCAGATGTCTGATTGAGCTCAAATTTTCACAGGTTTCAATTTCACAGGTTTATAATTTCATGTACATAATGTATGCTGGATCAGACAAAGTTTGAGTGCTGCTCTGTAACCTTTACCAATCATGTATTATACCTTTAAGTCGTGATAACTGAAAAAAAAAAATACATTCAATTGGGACTGCTGATGAAATGAAAAACATGAATGAAAAGGATTTTTTTCTGGTTCTACACCGGCGTGACAGAGATATGTGCAACTCCTAGAAAACTGCACACATGAATACCCAAGGCCAGACAAGATTGTACTTTATGCTACTTTATAATTTCAAGTCTAAACATTTAACATTCATCAGTGTGAACAGTGTCAAGCCTTGAATTTAACGGAGGCCATGGCCTTCGTTGCCCTGGTTCTTGGCCTTCGTGCCCCTTGAAATGTTTCTATAGAAGTGCCCCTTGCTATGGAAAAGTGGCCTTGCCCCTTTCCAGAACTAAATTCAAGCAAAGAGTAAGGAAGATTCAAGGCATGCAGTGTGACACATGTTACCGCATTGTGGAAGTAATAAGTAGTGATCACTGCCTTCTTGTTGACATTGTTGAGTCATTGCAAAAAAACATCATGGTGAGATAGTAATCAATTTTATTGGGAGTAATGTTTGTTTCATGATAAGGAATAAGAAGTCAAACAGCCATGGGTATCTGGGGAATTACATGTATGTATCCTCTTTTGATAAACCATCATTTACATTTAATGTACAAATCTAGGCCAGTTGTGAAGCAGCCTCACACACACTTGTATAGGGCCTATTAAACTCTAAAATATTCCTGTTTTGTCTAGTAATTTGCCCAAATGCATTCCATTTGCTAGGCCAAACAACTTGGTTTTTGCTTATTTGCACACATGTATGATCACTGTAATGTCTGGATAAAAAATTTGGTTCTTTATTATTAAATGTTTATCAATATGGTATAAATTGATACACAGTTCAGTCCATTCAAAAGGTGAACTATGGCGCCATGGTTTGGGAAGATAACACACAATCCCAGTGCATTTCGGTATAAGATACACAATACACAATCATTGCAAACAGCACAACAGGGTACTTAGATCCCTTATCTTGTATTTGATTGTGCGATTTGAAAGACAGAGACTAGATTTGGCCTACATGTACTGTATACAGTATGTGTGTACGTGTACTACAGTGGCATAGCAGCATAAAAAAAGAAAAGCCAAACTGGTCAGATAATTATTGTTTCGGAAGATATTTAGTCTAGCACAGACTCTGGTTCATTGTTTAAACCTAACAATTACATGTAAGTCTCCACAGAATGGCACATGTTAGAAAATTTAACCTGAAGTTGTTTTCATAGGACAAAATGCTTCTAAGACAATAATTAAATTATAGTCTTCTTGTCCTGACAGAGCAATCTGCTGGAAAGCTGAGCTGTTTTTCTTGAGGATGGCTTTTCTCACTCAATGGTATAGTGGGAGTCAGAGTACGTCAGATGTTGACACTACTCATCCCCATGCAATCATATAATCCACACTGTACTTTTTTTTTTATTAATTTCTGACCCGAGACAGACTGAGATTGGGGATGTGATTTTTTTATAACTATTAAAAAACCATATTGTTGTGTAGTTTTTGAAAATCTTCATTTCCAATTGTTTATTGCAAAATCTGCACATTTTGTGTAAAGAAAATGCATATGTACATGTATCTACATATTGCAATACATATGATAACATTCTGTAGTGCCTTGGCCTAACCCTTCAAAAGCAGATCACCAAACTTCAATCATACAGTTGGCCTATATTTTTATGAAAAATGTGAATGGGCACTTGAGGTCCGTAAAAGATCTCAGCACCGTTATTTTTCTTCCATGTAGTGGATTAGATAGTATACAATTAATGTTGATTGTATTGTGGAATGTACATGGCTACATGTATATTACAGTATGTTCAGATTAACCTCCATAATCCAGCTTCAAGTGTGTTGTTACTTACACCTTACATTGTGTCCTGAAAATCAAATGAATTGGAGAACACTTAATTTAATGTAGCCTAGATGTGTTTAAAAAATCTAATTTACTTATAACAGTTGAAATGCATCCCACACCTTAAAGTATCCACATGATATGACTGCAATGTTACCAATTTAAAAAGAAGACATTTGTAAAATGTCTTGAGAAAGTCGTAAAGTTTCCTTAACCTACTTGCTTGGCTCCAACAGGGATGTTAAAACTGGCCATTTATTATAAAGGTCTCAGACAAATAAGACTGCACAAAAGACCATGGATAATAAAGTGAGGCCGTAAAACTGCTAGCCCATAAAAGTTGGCTGCAAACTACCTTGAAATGGCCCCTGGTTAAATTAGATTGCAATCCAGCCTGTTCATTGAGTGGATTGAATGCAAGTGCTTGGTGCTGTGCTAAGATGGCAATAAGCCCAATGCAATATAATTGCATTGGCTGGCCAAGTAAGTACCCAGTTTGGGTTGAATTTAAGTGCTTTTCATTCATTGAGTAAAATGCAACAAATAACTTGGTGAAATTCCACTTTGGCCAACCAACAATCACATACATATAAATTATATAGGCCTAAAGGAAAGGGTTACATGTATGGCATATGTACTGCAGGGAATGCTGTCTCAATTTGTTTTATTAAGGCTTGTTCACATTATGCCCTTTTCGACCTGTGTTGATATCTATCTAACTAGTTTTTGGATTGGCCTACATGTATGCTAGTCGTGGAGTTGCAATGTTAATGCTTTTATTTGCATTAACTGATCACTTTGTGCACGGTGTTTTTAAATGTATTTCAAGCCACCTATAGTGTATTTACACAGTGGATTCTCATTGTGGATTGGTGATGATTTATTTTCTCCTCCCACAGTGTGAACTTAGAAAGTCCTTGTCTTCTTGGGGTTCAGTCTAGAGATTTTGGACAGTGTGAAAAGGCCTTAACTCTGCTACAGGGATATCCGAGAAATGCTTTATACTTACAGATTTTGAGAATAATTGCACTGTTAGGACTATTTGTCATTCAAACCTTTCTGCCAGTTGCAAACATGTTTCAGAAATTTCTTTATAGTTTCTACACATTGTAGTTATTTGTCAGGGTGGCAATAATTAGGCCCTACTCTTAGAAACAAAAACCAAATTTGTTACGAATCAGGGTGTTGGACTTATTAAACTTCGATTTAGAATCTTACCCTTAGAAATCCCATTTTTTCATTTTGGCGGTATGCTGTATCATTATGAAATTACATACATGGAAGTTACATGGAAGTTACTGAATAGCCTACATGTACATGAACATGATAATGTAATATTCAGATCAATGCCATTGTTCTGAGTAGTAGACCCTAGCTAGTATGGAAAATCAATCAGATTACTATGCATTGTATGTACATGTATGCACTTTGCTTTGCTGCGTGAAAATGTTTAACCTATCCCCTATTTCTATTTGAAGATTCAAGTTTTGAGTGTTATGATTTTCTCACAAACCTACATGTACCAAAAACCCAAGTGTGTAGGCCTATGTCATATAATTTATGCACTTTTTCCTGCTGAGTTTCAGAAACCCATCTTGGGCCTTTTTCATTATAAAAATATCTGCCTTACAATTTACAAATACATCTGTCCAGTGCCCAATTTAGAGCAGTGAAGCCTGTGTGGAGATATACTGGTGGGTTGCTTTCTCAATTACGAAGGGCACATAGCATGGATGGTTCCTCTCGACCTCGTCGACCCAGCCAGTTAA
The DNA here is from genome assembly GCA_963971285.1 of Astropecten irregularis. NCBI lineage: Eukaryota > Metazoa > Echinodermata > Asteroidea > Paxillosida > Astropectinidae > Astropecten > Astropecten irregularis. Next base: position 18,222,913 of record OZ020248.1, read on the forward strand.
AGCCAATCTCTTTGAGCTAAGAAACCTGAATTCCCATGTTGCGATTCCACCATCTGTGCAATACATAATCATAGCATGCAGCCTGCCTGTTACAATGACACACTGTCCATTCTGCCCAGCCCCTATTGCATATATCCTACATGTACATGTCAGCAGTAAGGCCAGCTTGCTGGTGTGTGTGTGTAGGGGGGAGGGGGCTTGGGGACAAAGCCTGGTCTTGCATCACTTCAGGGAAAGCAGGCCCCCATGATCTCTCCTGGGATAAAAGCCAATTAGGGACAGCCAGCAATATGCATCAAAACCCTCAATTTTAACATCCCATCTGCACACACATGCATACATGTACAGTGAAGCCATCATGTTACTCACAAATTGTAAAGAAACATAATGTAAGATGATGCAAGTTGTAATGTACATTTACAATTCTCTTGACTCATTGTGTACTTAAGACTAGAACACATGTACACTATGTACACTGTACATTAGTTTTGACTCAAGTAGGCCTACATGAAACATTTTTACCATGCATGGTACATTGATTGCTTTCTTCAAATTCATGTGCTGTGTGGATTTGGACCAAGTGACAAGTAGAAATTTGTGAGCATGTTTGAACAACTGTACATGTACATGTACCAGGCAATATGCATTGATTATGTTACATTTATGTAAGAAACATTCTAACTATGTAACATTCCAGTGCAGTGATATGATATACAATGATTGATATCCATCTAAAGCTCACAAATGGCCAAATTGGAAGAAGAAAAAAGTAGGAAGACAATCTGAATATGTACATGTACATGTCTAGAGGTTTACATGTGTTCTGCCATCTTGCAGTGTGAACAACAAATGGCTGGTCGCTGGTTAGCAGAATGTTATTTTTTTTATAATCCCATTGGCGTGCAGAGCATGGTTTCTGGCTCACCAATATTAGAATGGGTGTATCATGAACAATTTCCTACCCTGCCTGGCTCCAGGAAGGCCAGTATTGAATTAAGGGTCAAGGGTTGAGGTCACATGGGTCAGGGCATATACAAAATGGCTTCTGCAGGATATCTGAGCTTTCTGTTTGTCACATGCATGATGTGCATGGCATGTATAGGAATATACACATGATCTGCATAAACACTGCTGTACTGTAGGATTGCTAACGTGACAATCATTTTGTTATCCATGCTTTTTGAGTTCATATTGAAAGAGAGTCCGAATGGATAAGTGAACAGAAATATCATTATATAGGCCTATAGGTCCCTAAATACATTTCATGATTCTCTTAATAAATACAAACCATGAAATTTGATTGTAATTTCAGTACATGTAGGCCTATACTAAGGCACATGATACTCAGTAGATCAGTCAGTGTACATGTAGACCTACATGTAATGACTATCTTAATTGTACCCAGAACAGTGGCCCTACATTACTTCAAAGTGTCTACCATGATTCAAATTGAATCGTCATGAAGAATTCAACGTTTGTCACCAAAAAGCTTGATGACGATTCTGTGATCAATATTTTGTTTAAATGCAAATTTACCTTTTAGTGATTTTTGTCAGTACTGTTTGAAATAGCCTATATACACATGTACTAGTGCACATACATGTAAAGGCCTATATATGTATACGGACAGATCAACATGTATGTTTTTGTTTTACATTACATGTAGTCCTATGTATATTATACTGTACATACACTTTCAAGCCTACATATTTCTATGTAAAAGACAACATGTCAGTCCAAAGTCTACATGTATACATGTATCACATCAGCTATGTTCACATAATAGTAAGGATACTCATACTAATTGATTGTACCATGGAATTAGATTGAGGAATCACACTGATCAGATTCAGGTCATCTTATTTGCATGGACATTAATGAGCTGATGTCCAACCAAGTCATGTAGGCCAACATGTACTGTATGTAACTTCATAAACTAGCAAAAAAAATATATATATATATATATATATATTTTATGAATATATATATATATATAGGATATATGCAATGTTGCCAGGATTAAACTACTGTAGGTCTGCTGCAGTGTAGTGCTTGTAATGGTCATGTGAATACTGTCTGATTGGGGACAGTGAATATGTGGCAAGTTTACATGTATGCTTATGTGATGATGTATGCTGTGAAGTGTTCAGCCAACTGTCAAAGCATTTATTCCTTGAAATGTTTTTGATCGCCTAGACGCCTACCAACAATTTTTTTAACATCTGCATAATCATTTCAAAACAAATGGCACCTCAATAGAAAAGATGTGTTGAAAATCAAAAAAATATTATTTTACACTTGCAGACATTATGACCATTGCTGTAGACAACATCATTTAGCAAAAGATCACTGCAGAAACTATATAATATTAGACCACAATCAAAGGCAAATGGTTCACTTAGGTAAACTCATTGCATGTGAACAAATTCATGAACATGTACATGTATCTAGTGTACCACATACATGTAATGGCCTCCAGAATCTGCAGAATTGTACACATGTACATGTATGTGGAATTCTATACAGCACTTGTTAGCTCTGTGCTTCTTGTACTAATGCCTTGCTCACAAAATAAGGTTGCCTTTAATTCACATTTTAGCAGCAAATATATCATAACATCCTTGGTATGAAATTCAAACAAGGATGTTATTATATCTTTGCTGATAAAATGTGTGATTTAATACCAAACTTATACATTGTAGAATGGAACCTCCAAATTGTAAATTACAGCCATGTTATAAAGTAAATGAATGAATTACACAGTGAATGAAAGCATCATTTCTGTGTCTAATACAGATGATGTACATGTAGTAGTAGGTGAGATCCTTAGCTAGCCTGTTGGCATGACTGGACTAGTTACTGTACATTGTAACTAGTCTGTTTATCTGTACGTGGGCATGCATTTATAATGCACAAAAACAGACATACATGTACAATCATGTCTATGATTGTTCCTCCTAAAGGCATAATAACATGTACATTAAGTGTCAATGTTTTATAAGTTTACATAGCATTGTACGTTCTTCTGTAAATGATGGGTTCTGTTTAGTATTGTACCCATTGTCCATTATTCTACATGTATTCCAGGGATCTTTGTAAAACATGATAGAAATAAGCTCTAGGCCTATAGAAAGACAATTCTTCACTCAAACCACGTATAAAGGCATTATTAATGTGTACGGTACTCGTGTGTACCGATACTCGGAAAACTTGGTACTCAAATTTTGGTACTCGACTACAACACTGACATACAATGATACATGTGCATAACACTTTTGGCCTAATGTACAAATGTACATGTATGCATATGTAGCACGGTATTTACAACATCTATGCATGTACATGTACATGTAACACATACGGTAAATGTGCACGTGTACATGAAATCAGTTACATGTAGGCCCTACATGATCATTCACTCTTACCCTGGACATGTGTATTGTACATGTGTTATTTTCTTGTGTGTATGCATAATATTGGTGTAAAATTTATACTGTTTGAATGTGAATGTATTGGTACATGTACATGTAGGGGCCTACAGTCATGTACTGTGTGAAAATTGTCCATGTACACACTGTACATGTACTAAGCGTTATGGCCTTTCCATTTCCTTGAATGGAAGATGAGGCCAAAAAAAAAAATAGTTCTGCTTCCGATTACATGGCATTTTAAAATAGGGTCGGTCGGTCGGAAAACTTTTTTTTTTTGCCAATTTTTTTTGTGCACAAACATATGGAGGCATCTGCCAAGTAATGCTTGGGTGGTTTTGAGTAAAATAGAAACCGAAAAACGATCCCAAAAATACATTTAAATTAAGATTGGGCGGAGACCGAGAGCCCATAGGCCCTAAATTTTTCAAAAAAAAAAAATAGGCCTAGCGGCCGAACGGCATCGGCAACGGAAATTCACAAACGCATGAACGACAACTTTACTCCAGACCAAAGATCACCATTCAAATTACAGGACGATCAAACGAAAAAAATGACCGAACAAACGAAATAATAAATAGGCCCTACACCTAATAATATTAACCCTAATTACCGGTATAATTTCCGCGAAAACGCTGGCTACATTTGACCATGGAGGTGGGAAAAATACCTCCATGATTTGACGTGCGCCGCGCGATCGTTTCGACTTCGAGTTTACCAGACCGCATGGTCAGCCATTTTGTACATAACATAGTCTTGATCCAAGACGTTCGATCGCTGTCTGTAGTGCGCCCTCTTATGACTGATACACAAATCACAACCCATTCAGCGTACGTAAAAAAGTAATGCAAGGACCAAGACAAGTCTATTAATTCCGACCGCAACAAACCATGCATCGTGCACACAGCACACCGCGTGTTCGCTGTGTAGGCACCGTGCGATCGAGATATGTCTGCCGTTGTGTGGGCTCTGTGGGCCCGTATGCGCTTTGTAAGTTTTACGCTCCAGTGCGGTGTTTCGGCGCTACACGACAGAAAAGGTGGCATTTTCTTTCACTTTTATCGGTACATTTCTTGGTGATTTCACTGATTTGTGCAGTATTTAGAAAGTGTTTGATTTTCAGCATGGTTTTTTTTTCGGAAAATGTAAACTGAAAAAAGAAAGAAAACCGTTTTGAAATAATAAAACCGGAGACCGTCGCCCGTTTTTTTTCCCGATAAAATGTTTAGGGTCGCAGCCTAAAATAAGGGTCGGTCGGGAAACCGGAAGCAGAACTATTATTTGTTTTGGCCTGACCATTTCAGAAAATCCATTACTTTCAATAAATAATTCATTTTGTTAAAAAGCACTCTCAGTCTTGTTCTAAAATTGCTGATTGTGCATAGATGCAGGCTGTGGTTCAAGCACTTGCAAACTATGTATATCACATGTAGATGGCAGTATTTACTGTCTTCTTTTTATTGGCGTTTTCTTCCATAAGATTATTGATTTGGATGAGCAGCAAATACTGTCCATGCACTTAACCTTTGCTACTTAATTAGACTCAGAATGAGTTATGTGCTTTTGAAGACTGAATCCTCATTGAATAATAGTGGCATATCGGCAAAGATCAAAGTCACATACATGTACATGTACATGAAGCCAATCAGATGAGGCAAGGCTGGTATATTCATAAGCAGAATATTTGTGCACTTGCCAAGTAACTGACATAAATTTCTGTGCTTTGATTTGGGAAGTCCAAAATCAGTGTGTTTACAAATGTACATGTTTATTGAATTGTCTTTATTTAATAACTCACTCTTGTACATGTAAGTACTACATGTATTGATTATGAAGCACATGCAATTTTAAGGGATTTTGTGTTGAAATTAACGATTACACAGTATTAAATTATAATATTTTCCCATGAAATCAAATAAATGAAAGAGCCAATTGTGGCAGTGACGTCATTTTATTGGACTTCTGCGTCCTAAGACTTGCAAGTCCTGAGACATTGACCCTTTTTGTGTTGAGCAAGCATTGGTTCCCATCCAGTATGCCCTCCCCTGATCAGCCAACCACACACTTTGACAATGCACGCTATCCTGTCCTGCACTGAAATCAACCTCCTGTGTAGATAAAGCACAAAAAAGGTTTTATATCCCGTGTGCTTGGGCTAGGAGTACAACACGAACTGTGCAAGAACTGGGTTCCCACTGGGCAGGCAGTGTGGCCGAAAAATTGTGTTGATATAAGCTTTACTGGGACAAACTGGCAAATGGCCCAAGCCACAGTGAAGTGTGAAAGTGCTACGAACTTACCCTGCAATCTGTGTACAGGTTAATGACCAAAAAGTGATTTATGTCACCTGAAAGTACGCTCCTGTGAACATGTATGAATGTTTAAATAATAGTACCTGTGCATGCATGTATCTATAAAAGTGCTAAAAAAGTGCTTTTGGTTTTTACATAGTACTTGTACATTCTGAGAAATATTGTAAGACTCAATTATTTTATGACTATTGATTTGAATTCAAATATTAATTAATTAATCCATACAAAATATTTAGATGCAATTTAGTTCATTGTTAGCATTTTCCCTTTCCTGTCTGGCAAATACATGTACATGTATCTGGGTTGAACTCTCTTCATATAATGTTTATTTTTCATAAATATAGATAATGAGAAATCCATGTACTTGTGGTTTTAATCCTGAAGGTAAATACTACAAGTTCTACGGATGATATTCAGTTTCATGTTAAACCTGTCATCCGTGTAGCAATCATTGGTCAACTACTAAGTCCGAAGTGACACAAGTTTGGCAGTCTAGGTTTTGAAATAGTGTGTCAATGCTGTGTATTTCAATATAACACAGTGGATTTGTGTGCAGTCCCTTTATCATTTCTAACAGGTGTTGTTTCCTTTCTACGTTGTTCTTAGGTGTTACTTGAAAGGAAGCAGTGTTCGAGTGCTCAGTCCATACCATCCCAGCTTCACGTCTTTCGCACCAGCCGTTTCCACCAATGATTCTGAGCTGCAGAGCTTATCTAGTGATGCCATTTCGGATGATACCATGTCTCTGACTGACTCTAGTGTGTAAGTATTAAAAGAAAACATTTCAAATGTGTGTGAGGATGTTGGCCATAGATAACCTGCAGTCCATTTGTTTTGTTGTTTTCTTTTTTTTTCCAATCATTACTGAGATGGTTTGATCTGGCTTGTAGTGACGTGAGAGATAACATTTGCTCTGGGAAACCTCATCCATGATCAGATGTATGACAACTCCAGTATGCAGTTGGTTGGCTAAACACTTGTCAGATTATCTAAGGAAGGAATGTCCACCCTGGTCATGTGAAGTGTGTTTGATTTGTTCAATCCATGGTCCCAGTCTTGAGACTGTCTCAAGATGGAGAGTGACTAGGCACTTGTTCATTTAGCACCATACATTGGCATAATGCATGAGACTGCTTGCCTGCTTGGTAAATGAAATAGCCATATAAAGCATTCTCTTAGTTGATGCACAGTGCATCCAGTCTACATGATATTTGATTTGATTCCACCTCTCCCATGTCTCTCTTGTCCTTACAAGTCAAAACAATATTAAAACAACATTTTTTCAGGATTTCTAAACAAATTTGTCAGATATCTACATTGCACGTGATACTTTCTGGATGACTAGTAGTACTATTCCGTGTATTAATCTCCAGGCATTCCAGTTTCTGAGGTTGCACTTCTCAATGACCTCATATTATATGTGAATGGAAATGCACTAGTACATGTATATTGGGCCATTCCCCTGATATCACCCTCATCAGTAAGTCCAATCATAAAATCCCTTTGAGGTCTGAAAGAAGAGGTTGTGAAGGCTCGCCGACTTAAACGAAATCTTACCCACTGACCTAGTTATGATCTTATCACTAAATTGAAGTTTCTTTATCCAGGGAAGTATAATGAAATCAGTAGATTGCCTCAGGTACAGATGCAAATTAATGTCTTGTAGACTGGGATTCATTGGGAGAAGGCAGTATGTTTCCAGCAAACACATGATCCTTGACGTAATTCACAGTGACAATTCTTTTAATCTGCATAAAGAGGTTTTGTTAAGCATTTGTGGATATACTAAGCCACGCCCTCTACTTTAATGATTGAACTGCAGTGGTATTGTGTGCTTGTTCATAATGGTCACCATGATTTTAGAAAGGCTATTAAACATAGTTGGTTGGGCTCGTCTGAATAGCTTGCTGTATATTCTATTGTACAGGCTTTATCTAAGAATCAAATTTTCATAAGCAGCGGTCTCTTTGTTCTGCCGCCATGCTTCTTTTTGCATGCCGTCAGCCGAGAAATCTGCCGATAAACGTCTATTTGAACATGCCTCCCTGATCAGATTGTCAAGGGGAAAGGCGGCTGCGATTGAAGTTTGAGACCCAACATGTTCAGTCCACTGAACGGCTGTTTGTATTGCTTCATATAGTAGTAGTCTAGTGCTTTGCATATCCCTCAGAATTTAGTTGAGATTAAAAAATGGATGTCGGCATTGTCTAGTTGTTTTTTGATCAAGCCCCCAAAGAGGAGGTCTGCATTTTTGAACTGTAACAGTTGTTGCTCTCTCCCTCTCAAGAAATTAACTCCTAGATCCCCTGGAGAGAGGCGGCAAAAGCAAGTCTCTAGTCCGGGGGTTTGAGTTGATTTTTCCAACGTAATTCAATTTGATTGTGGCGGCAAGTGAAACAGAAGGCACCATGTGTTACCAGACACGCCATTGGTTCAAGCTGGGAAAAGCGGCGGTCCCACACGCAGCGGGCGCAATTCACACTGCCAATTACCAAATATAACATTGTTACAAATACTGATCGGCTGCAGTTTTGTTTAGGCCTTAAAAGGAAATGGGTTTGACTTAGTTTGCCTTGTGTCAAGAGATTTCTAAATATGATTAACAAGGAGTTGGACTCATGCTAGGCGGTGGTTGGAATAATAACTTGTGTATTTGACCAAGCAGCATTGGGACAAATGGATATCTATTGTACGTATGGTGGGAAAGATGTACAATGTATTGGAGGGTTTTTTGTTTAATTGCTACATGTATCAGTTTCAGTCATTTGGTTGAAAGTACATACAAGTAAACAAATACAATGTTAAGTTTCATATGAGAAAAACCTGCATATAATGTACAGTTACTTGCACAAACAAGACATGCTTGTGGTTGAACTATCTGTCTAGATGTGTTCCTGTTCTTTCTCATAACAAGGTTAATTTCTCCCACCTTTCAGCCTAATGTTGCCTTTAATGTTACCAAATGCAACAATGTATTATTCATATAATACACTTTGTGGTTGATTTTGTATTTTTTCATAACTGTATTCATTTTAAATGGTACACTGTTATGAAATCCACCCACCAATTTCTACTGTACTGTGTTGATAACCATCCTCACCTCCTGCAGTCACACACAAAAAACACTGCCTAAGCCACCTTGTCCAATTCAAAGGGCATTTCTGCAAAGCCCTAGGTGTTAATCCCATCTCAAAGAAACCTCTTGAAAGAGCCTGCTCCCTGCATCTCATTTGCATACAGACTGGGCCTTGGCACAGTGCATAGAGATCCCCATCTCTGCCTTTTGGGTTTCAGTTATTCTTCCTTATTCTTCTTTTGAAGGGTGCCCAAAGCAAACCAAGTTGGCCCACAAAGGGGCGAGGGGGGATTTGGTATGCCACTTGACTGGACTCTAATGCCTGCTGTAATTGGATTATGGAGATGTTTTGCTGTGAAAGATTCTTGAACTTGGGGGTAGGGGAGAATCATTTCAAAAGGGGACCCTTTCTGTTTTGTTGGTTTGTCGAAGGTATTCAGTGTGTGCTGCTGGGTGGCTACTGACTCGTTCCCAAGGCTTCATAAAAAAAGACATAAATTGTGCAGAAGCATGTACGTGTAATTCGTGTATAGTGGTTCTGGTTTACATGGTGTTTGTTGGGAAGTGGAGAGTTAAATATTTTACAGCTAACTCCTTTTGTCATATCGTGTAAGCATTACCTTGATAGTGGATGGCTAGTCTACATGTAAATGTTGTCATACAATATTCTTTATGTTAGTTATAATAGGTAAGATGTTGTTTTATACTTTCCCCTGAAATGTACATCAGTTTTCTACTTGGTTGAAATTGTAGATGCTGGGCTAGCTAAAAATTGTGCTAAGCCTGACTGAAAATATATTATGAAGTGAATAAGTTATAGTCTGTGGTGAGGATGTGCTTGTCCGTCCGAGTGCAAGGTCGTGCCACTTTCCCTTGCGGGCATAAATGCGTATTCAGCGGTGTATGAAATTGATCGAGTTATATGATTGGCAGAGCTCTGGAGCCTAGTCACCTGCCAGCGTCAGGCCCCCTGAGGCCTTGTGTCGTCCTGAAGACTGTCCTCATCAATTGAAGAAAAGAAGTAGAAAAAAGGAAGAAAGGAAAAGAACCGTTACAAAAAAGAGGAAAGGGAAGAATACTGCAACATCCATGGTTGTCCTGTGCCTATATAATATTATTGGTTTATCTTGGCGTAATAATAGATGTCAAACAGGATACAGAATATGATTTCCAGTGTTGAGCTTTGTGATTAGGAAGTCTTCCTTCATGTCTGTAATCTTATTTTATGCTGGTAATCAAGTTAATATTTGGTCAAGGTCTCTTCACAATTGCATAATTTTATGTGAAGCTATTGTGAATACAAGCACAGTTGTCATTCCCACTGGGATGTCCAATCAGCTATACAGTTTTGTTCGTTGCATTGACAGATGGGAGGAAAAAACAACAAAGAATTGGTCTATATCAGCTCCAGGTTTTATCTTGTGGTAAGAGGTGGGCTTACTAAGGCGTCTCTTTTGTTGTTTGAAGCAGTGCCGTAACATTGTCATCAACATGAAGCTCTCTTTGCAACACATAGTATGTAATGAATGCTTATGAGTGCAATAGTTAAAATATTTTCATGAGTAAGGCCTAAATGTTCCATTCAATGATCCAAAGGCGAGTTGAATGGAACATTTCATCTTTTAACAAATGAAAATATTCTTTCAATTGCACAAATGAAAAACAATTTATAATAACACTTGAACAATGCTGACAAAAAGCAATTGATTCGGCCATCCAAAAGTCTCCGGAAATTGCTTCAAAAGTTAATAAAAATGATTTGAGTGCTTTTTAAATTCTGTCATTCATCGGTTTTCATCCTTCAGAAATGAATTTCAGCCTTCCACCGTTATCCTCCATCCTCCTCTTCCCATTCCCTCACCTCCAATAAGCTACGGAATGTTGGGATGAAAATATCATGAAGTCATGTGTGAAACGGCAAGTAAGCGCTCATGAGTATGGTCTAGTGGCCAATCAGATATGAGCAAGAGGTAAAGCAGGTGGCATCTTGCTAGCTGCATCGATTTAGACGCTATATGTATATCACGTTTCAACTCATTCTTAGTTTTTAAGGGCATGTATTGGGTAAAAGTTTGAAACAATTCATTGAACGTCTTAAAGTTATTGAGGCATCTTGAGATTTCTTAATGAAAAAAATGTGAATCTATTTTGTTTTTAAATAATCAATCTCAGGTTTGGTAAAAGTTCATTTGGGATAAAAGGAAATTGTTAAGAGATGCTAGCCAGCTTCCCACATGTGCATATAAAGCACTCAACCTGGCAAAAAAATACAACACTACATGTATAATGACTATTGTTTTGTAATATTGTGACCCCCTGCATTATCACACATTGCCCATCCCTTGCTGAAGTGAATGCACATCAATGAATTCAATCTAAACATGTTAATGTATGATACAGGTAATGGTCAGGAAGAGCTGTGTGTACACACAGTGCATGTTTGAACTTTGCCTTTATGGAAATTGCATCCTTCTAATCAATATCCCAATGTTAAATGCACGTGTACATGTAGAGTAGACAGCATGATGGCTTGGCCAAGGCTGCATGAAACAATATCCAACTGGGAACCACACAAATCTGCATAAGTGTGTATGCACTTCAGTCACGTCTTTAGGCCTGTTTATTTCACATGTACATGTACAACACATCTTGATTGGTGATGCAACCACTGTGTGTGTACACATCTCCATCCAATAAGCAGGATTGGATATGGGAACCAGTGCACAATATATATTCACAGTTTACTTTGCAACATGTCACTGTGGTACATACAAAATATAATTCTGCAGCTTACATGTAAATTATATAATTCATTTCCCCCAGCATATAACATACCATCCACTGTGGCATGATATCTCTTCAGTGCATTCATGTCAAATGCTTACAGCCTCAACATTTTGTGACAATGATGTTGACACCTCTGTTACAGGTGCACACGCTTGTACATTCTCAGCTGGGTCATATGCCTGCATATTTGCAAGGAAATCTGCAGGGGCCATTTTCTCATGTGGGTGGAATGCTGTAGATTAGACATGTCTCACGTTAAGCAACTCAAGCAGAAATGATGATACTGACGTGCATTCTGTTATAACAAAGAATGGATTATTCATAATCATATATGTTTTGACGGTGACCGGTCACACGTACTTTTACCTACAATATGGAAAAGAGCCTACATGAAGGAATGTATTAATATTATAAATATAACACATATTGGATGAAGATAACATGTTATTCTAGTAGGAGAATCCTGATATACTGTATGTGGAGACTGGCAATGGGGATATTGGTCCAATGACAAGAAGCTTGATATAATGTTGGAAATTGATGTTCTGGTAGTTTAAATACTCGCTGTTCAGTTGAAACACCAAGTCCGTAATTTTCAGTTTTGTTTTCTAATATGCAACCTCTGTATCTAATATTAGCAACAGTTTGGAATCTTTAACAAATTTTCCTGGTTTTATGTTGAAGGATACACTTAATATTTTAATCAGACCATTTAAACCCCCCTATATTTCCATGACAACAAATCCCTCCCAAAGGGTACATACTAGGGTCAATGACCAGTGCTGTCCTGCCTGTACATGTATAAAGACACTTTGATAGTGTAGCACCAATGTACAGCTTTACAAAGGTGAATGAAACACTAGGTTGCTCATGCACATGTAATCTGATAGGGCTTGTGCCAGGAGGCATGGGTGAGTGCCTTGAATTGACCTATGACCTTTGTCCCCAGAGAGGGCAGTGAGGATGTTACTGTCCCAGCATCTTCAGTAAAGCACCTTGTTCATGAAAGTGCAATGCATTTGAAGAGCACACTATTTGAGAATTCCAATCTGTATTCACAATTTGTCAAAGTCTGTCTTTGATATTAGATCCGTCCATCGTTATGTGTAGTGAATGAATACCTATTTGAACTTTCCTTAGTGCATTATTCATTCAATATTAAAGTCAATGAACTCTGAGTATATTGATTCACTCTCTATCAATTTCAGCAATGTGTAAGATGAGATATGTCTGTGTCCTTACATGCTGCCATTTCTATGAAGAAATGGAAAATGTATTGATTGCCTAATTATTAAAGAGGGTTCAGGGAAACTCTATGTTTACACTTTAAAGAATAAAAATAAATAACATATTTTCAGTGTTGTATTTCTTACCCGGTGTTGGATTTAATCGTAATATCAGGAGTAAACAATACAAGATATTTAAAAGATACATGTAACTGGCTCTCAGGGACATTGGAAAGTCTGTATAGACTTTTCTTTTGCAATATCACAGCCCGAGTTTTTGCCAACCAAGATGGCGGAAACTATGGAGAGCCTTCAAAGCCAGGCATAGAAAATAACTACAATTTGTTTACAGTGTTTCATAAACATTAAAAGATATTGCTGAATGGAATGGAAACATCACAAGCAATGATGGCATGTTTTTTGTACAGCTATGGAAAGTTTGCAAAAATGTTGAAGTTGGTCACGCCGTCTGTCAAGAAGACAAAATGATTTGCAACATATGGCCGCCCACAGCAAGTATTGCCAACCACCAGTCAATGTTTGTAAACAAAAGAAAGGTCTATACTGTGTACACACAGTGTAGTAAAAATACACCTGTAAGAAACCATGTTATGTGTATTCCTTTATGTGTCGCAGGCCGAAATGATGAGAAATCCCAACAAATGTTGACATATGTGGAGGAAGTTGGTTTTCTGCTGTAGGCCATTCAACATAGAAAACCATGTTTATCCATCATTGTATCTCTCTCAAGAGCAAGCAAGGACATGATACTTATTAACACACAGGCAATATTGATATTGTATGTAATGGTGTGAATATTCATGTAAAACAGCACCACATACATGTAGATCTGCAGATGTTGTCAAATGAAACATCATCCCTCATGTGTAACAATGGTAACTGTTACTGCGAATGTCTTGATATACATTGAATTTGACAAGATGTGAACTGTATTTTCTTTGATTACAGGGATGGTGGTCCAATGATGGGACGACACCAGAAGCAGCAGCAGAGACGTCGTCAGTATCGTGCCATGAAGACCAACGTCCGGCAAAATGGACGAGTCACTTCATTCCCACCATTCCCTGTAAGTATATTTTTAAAAGTCAGCACGACATAAAATGCTCTCAACTCATTCCTTTTAACATTTCTTCAAAGCTGTCTGGCAAAATTGTGACAATAAGGAAAAACCACAGTGGTCATATTCCATTTCTGGTTTATCTTGCCATAATAATAGATGCCAAAGAGGATACTGTACGTGAGTTTAAGTTTTGAGGTTTGTGACTAGAAACTTTTCCTTCATTTCTGTAATGTTATTTGGTCACTTGCAAATGAATGATGAATCAGTGCATAAAACTCGCCCTTAACTACCAACATTTTGGTCAAGGGCTTTCCACAACTCCATCATTTGTAGAGCCATGACAAACATCAGTATAGTTATTATTCTATTCTGTTACATGTTTGTCTGCAAGGTTTTGGTTACATTCTTGTGTTTCATAGAGAAATCTGACAACCTTTTCACAACCTTTTCTTGCAGATTGCACAGCGCCCTCCCAAGGATGTCCAGCCCATGGAGCCAGCAGAGTTTGCACGTATTTTAACTGAGAAACTAGACCGGGTATTAAGACAACGAGAGACAGAAGAAAGGCTCTCAGCAAGGTTACGGAAAGTTGAGGTAAGACGATAACAGATAAATTCTTGATGAAATTACATTTCTTTTCTTGCCTGGAATGTAAGGTCTGTAAGTTCCAGGTATGAAGTACTGCCCACTCGTATCATTCATGGGGTCATAGTGCAATTTCATTGAGAAAATGTTACATTTCTATAGTAACCTTTGGATAATTAGAATCAAATTGCACATCTGTTGGTCATATCTCTATATCTGTTCTCAGTAGTACACTGTGAAGTCAAATACCAATACTCGATGTACGCAGTCTTGATTTCATAGAAGTGAATGTCCAGGTTTTGACCAGTCTGATATTTGTGTCTTGATATTAGGAGGAGGAATCTGTACCAGATAGAACCATCAGTACATGTCCAACAGATGCTCCAAGGTTATCTGCAGCCATGTTTGAAAAAGGAGCAATCCCAGAGGATGACCCCAACAGTATTCTAGATGACCACTTCTCCCGTGTGTTTGTAGACTCAGCACGCCACACTCCTGGTGATTTTTCTCCTCGGTCACGATCGCCTGATTGGGCACACCAGGCCAAATCTGCCAATGCGTTGAGCGGAGCCATGGTGCAACCAGGTATGAACACTAAGCAGATGATCCCCCATCACCAGCTGCAGCCACATAGTAAACCTATCATGCAGAGGCAACGGAGGAAGGACGCTTACACACCTGGCTATAATGTAGACACGGAAATGTCACTGGCCCAGTATAAACATTTTATGCATCAGAAAGCTAAACAGATGGAAATAGATGCTGTGACTCAAAGAACTTTAGCTGGCATGACGGCTGAAAGTGGAGATTCAATATATCACAAACTAAGAGCTAGAGGAGACAGTATAACCATGGATTTAATCACTGACACCTCGCGGCATGTCAAAACCAAAAAGTCAAGTAAAAAGTCGGATATTTCTTCAATTTCCAAGACAACAGATAGTGGAATATACGAGGGCCCGCCTTCACTACCATCTGACAATGAAAGGTAATGTTGAATTTCACAATTATTATTCAGAACTTACATCAATATGAATAATGATTTCTCAGGGATTGTTTCATAGAGAAATGTATAGCTTTTTTTAAAACAGCATCATTCAGCATCTCATACATGTAACTGTAGTGTAGGTTACAGTATTAAATTCTTTGCTGGCAGTTTCTATAAAACATACTGATCATCCAAGAGGAAGATGGTACATACAATCTGCACACTGGTTGAAATCTCACTGAGATGCAGAGATTTTATTGGGTCTTTCATGAAATGATTGTGGTCATCATTGAGATATTTTAATCATAATACTTACAGGAAGCAGCACATTGAGCAATGGATAGAAGAAGGAGAGAAGTACAATAAGCCAGTTACAGGTAAACAATACCGCAAGACCAGCCATCGTATGTCACCAGATGTTACTCAAACATCCTCCATGCAACAACATCGGCAAAGGTAAGTCAAATCATTCACATCTTCATGACATGCATATCTGCATTGCTGAATTATATGTTTGATGGTATGAACCACAATAACTGAGAAATGTTTCTTCATTGTTGATTTATCTTTTTGTCTGATACAGTTTACCAAAGAAGCCAGTTGCGTATAATACCTCTAGGCCCAACTCACAAGAGCGAACTCATTGCTTGACAAAGGTGCTACCCCAACGAAGCTCCCCTCATCTGCCCACTCAGCCTATTATGCAGGACCCCAGCATGCCTGTTAATAAACCTCCAGAGCCCCTCATAGTGCTAGAAGAGGTGCGAAGAAGGATTGGTGTTTCAAGCAAACAGAGGCAAAGGTAAAAACCGATTGTTTGAAAGAGATTCAACTAAACAACTGTGGAAATGGAAATTGGAGAAGGAAATACCTAACAGCTCAAAATTCATGGTTTTGTATAAGTTGTAAAATATAAACCGGGCTTTGAGACATTGGTTAGTGAATGAGTGTAGAACTGAGAACACCATGTGAAGTACTGTTGGAAGAGGTGTGGTTCTGAGAAGAACCGTTGAGCAAGAACTCTACGTTTCAGCAAGTGTGCTCTGGCCATCCTCAGGATAGAGAATGCCAGACTGTGGGCTGGATTATATGCACATTATGCAGTGGAGTGTTTGTTCAGGTGTGGGAGAGGGATTGGCTGGATCGGCAAAGTGTGAAGTTCTGGATCCCAGAGTGGTCCCGCTAGAGAGATGGTGGGGTGTACACTGCCCTTCTACCTGGGTTGGGGTCTTGTCTTGTAGAAGTGGGTACCAGATCCCACTGAGGTGAAAATGGATGTCTTTTGGAATGGTGTCATTCTGAAATACTTGTATTTCTATAGCCTTGCAGATTCTTCTAGGTAGCCATTGATGAATGGGTCTATTAATGGATAATGCACTTATTATTTGTTATTGAAGGCATTCTGATGGAGTACGGAAAGAGAGAAGACCAACTAATAACAATCCTCCAACCCGTGTCACATCAGCACCTGCTAAGATGGCTCCAGTTGTCTCTCCAGATGTAGCTGAGGATCAAGGGTACGTTTCTAACAAACAGTGACATTGAGCGATAGCATTATATTACAAAACAAGGCATAACTTCCTCGCTGATTGTGTGCCATTCAGCAGTAAGTACTCATTACCCATGACTTTGATTATGAATGTTTATCCACATCTTGATTTTTCAACAAGATTGTATCATTATAAACCCTTCCCTATACTTTCTTGTCTTTAACATGCATATGGCCTATTTTTGCTCTTTATATTGAAAAAAGTGAAATATTTACAAGAAAATACTTTCAGGTTTCTTTAATAATTGGCACATTTGAATCATGTTGATCGTGCTGTACAAAAAGAACAAACTTATAAGTACATCAAACATCAAGTACATCTTTATATCCTGAGTGTGTTTTCAAAAGACTGTCAGTAGCAGATTGTTCCTAAGCATATCTGCAAGTAGGCCCTGAAGCTTTTACTGTGCTGTGCATCTATTTGATACTGATTGCATGTGGTATGTGATGGATTCAAATCTAGCCACGTAATGACAGGTACAAAATGTAGCTTTCCACTGAGTGGTTGCACAAAAGCTTTGTTTGGAAGGATATTGTGATCAGGTGCCTACCTAAGTGTAGCTTGCATTGTATGATAGCTTGGGGCTAGATATATGCATGTAGGTCAGCATTACAACATAGGAAGGATCATATTACTTATTCCATCTCGTGTAATTAAAAGACCAGACCCGTTCAACCCCTATTTGACATGAATTTAACCTGCAACATGATAAGCAATTACTGTATTCAGTAACGGATCCACTGCGTTATTCTTCAGTCACATTTGTATAGGAAGCTGCACATTGATGAAGCCTCCAAGGTGCTTAGTCCAGGCTGTAATTCAAGCAGATTATTGTCTTGATTATCATTATGATTCATTTCAACAAAAGTCCAAATGATTGATGTATTTTGAAATCAGTGTATTTTGTATTTGTAATTTGTCCTACAGGAGGAAAGGTGGATCTAAAACACGTACCTTTGCCCCACCTGATGGTAAGGAGACCACATCTACAACAGTAGCCTACTACTTCTGCAATGATCCCATCCCATACCGAACAACACTTCCTGGTGATAAGATCACGTTGGCTCAATTTAAGACACTCATCTCAAAGAAAGGAGATTACAGGTGAGTCAAATGCCATACCATGACACAAGGCAATTAGAATGGTGATGGGCCATTTCAAAATGTAGTTTGTTTGCATCAAAATGTAAGCTTGCATAACAAAATACATTGATGTACATGAATCAATGACTATGGGCAAGCCTTTGGGCAGTGTTACCATTACCCCCAAGTAAACACATGGTGCAAATGTATCACACCAGACCTCATTGCAGGATGTTCTTGCCCTTACATATGATGTTCATGACTCCAGTCTGAAGTAATAGGAATGCACTAAGTATCACTTCATCTCCGCATTGCTTTAAGATCTATACATGTGTACTAAAGCCCATGGTAGACAGGACTATCTTTCTATTCAATCATTGTCTTTTGATCTTTTCACATCCTGTTTGTCTGGCCAGCATGTCCCTTAAGATATGTAACCTGTGGGTCTTTTCACTTGATAAATATGACGGTATTGTTTCTATTGACTTCAATCAAGCCATATTCTTCTGAAATACAAATGATCATATTGGATGTTACAGTGTAACATTCATTGACACCCTTTTCAGTGTTTTTCTGTGGTACTTGAAGTACCATAATTCTTTACAAATCTGTTTTGTTTTAGAAACCCATAAACCCTCAAAAGAGACAAATTCACATAGTGAAGGGGCAACCTTGTTTTGACTTAATATGAATAATAATAATGAATGGTTAATTTAGTTGTCATTCTTTACTTCCCCTGAATTGAAATGCATATTGAGCAGTCAGAAAACATTTACATTATTGTTGGTTTTTATAAGAGAAATGCTTTTGGAACATTTATGCAAGAAATCCTTGTAAATCCTGAATCCTGCATGCTTGTGTGGAATTCAGATGTAAAAGCCTGTTGGTTGTCAGTTATAATTTGCCACCTCAGCAAACTGTTATGATCACTATCACTTTAAGTGCACATCCCTTCCTCTGAAGAATTCCCTGTTGTTGCCCATGAGTGACATCTACACTATAAATAGGATGGTAGTTGTTGGCTGTAGCTAGCCCTATCCCGAGGTGGTTGTCACCTTGTGGAGTTAACTACGCTCTATTGCACTGTCCTGTCATACTGATGTATGGAGACAGTCAGTGTACTGGTCATCCCTATACGCTAGTGTGTCAATCTCTAGTGTCTTACTAGGCTCAAGATGATTTTATTTTTGATAAATTCACACAGATTGATGATGATTATAAATATGGTGTTGCCATATTGTTTTTTTTTAATATGGGATGGTAATTTGTTTCTGGGGTCAGGTCTTTTTCTGATACATAATGATGTTTTTATAATTACTTTTATTTGATTTGAATATAATCAAATTATTCTGTTCTATCCAAGAGCAATTTACAGTCTTATCCTTAGGAGAATCAAATATCCAACACTCACCACAAAATGAGCTTAAGTCTCCAAATTCAAGCTTAAGAATCCAAAATGCTTTGTGATTGTAGTCATTGTACTTTTGGCAAAGGTGACATTTGATTTTGTCTTAAATATGAAATAATACACTTTAGATGATGACAGATGAGTCATTGGAATTGTCTGAGCTTACTGATGTAAGCAGTAACGTTCTTACTGACATTTGGTTGAATGAATGATGCATTGTTTGGGGTGTTTCCGTAGATGCTCCTTATAAAAATTTGATGACCCTAGAATCATTGTGGCCCAGTACATTAATCTGCTTTTGAATGCAGATCATTTTTGGCCAAATCTTGAATAGAATGTAAGAAATAATTTACATTCATATGTGGACATGTATATTTCACACCACTGAGATGCACTTTTTTGGCAAGCATGTAAGTCAGCAGTGGAGGAGTTAAAAGTACTTTCAGTGTGATTGATCTTGGGCAAGATGACATGTACTCTATGGAGTTGTTTGCACCAACCAGCCTGACTTCTCCAAGTGATTTTTCACGCAATCACACCACTGGTTGCAAGCCACAAACTGTGTAGCACCAATTGCAAGCTGGAACCTAGGTGTGAAGTCAGACAGCTGAAGACATGTGAAATTTGATACCGTCATTGCTGCAGAATACTGCAGGCCCCTAGCAGAATATACCCTCAGGCCTTACATTTTGCTGTGTAGTCAGGAGATTGTCAAGTTGTGGATATTTCTATGAAGTATTAGCCCAATATTCCTGACAGAACCCTTATGGTAGTCTGTTTTTATGCAGTTCGTTCAGCATTTAAATCTCTGCAAATAAATGAATGTCAGTTTATAAGGTCATTGCAGAGAAAAGGCAGTTCCCAACATTCAGTTATAATGATTTAAAATATCAAACTTTCCAGAATTTGACGATTTTTAAGGCCTTGTTCTTCAGAATAAACCATCTACTTGTTATGTTTTTTATTTGGATTTTCCTGCTCATATCTGTAATATCAGATACTGGAAGTCTGATATGAGTTGAATGTAATACAGAGACAGTGTTTGAGCTGCTTTGACTAATTTATTCTCTTGCCTTTGTACATGACTGGGCTTGCTACCTATTGCTTGATGTGGTATTAACGATCTTAGTGTCCAGGAGCAAGTAATTGCAGTTGCACTAGGGCAGTAGAGGGAGGTCAACTTGCTCAGGTGTTACCATTTCACCACCATCTTATTTTGGTGTGTTGAAAGATGAGATTAAACTACATGCAATTATTGCCAACATTTTTCAGGTTGGCTTTCAATGTGCAAAATGCGGCGTCACGTAGGCCCCCTTATGATTATTTGTAAAAATTTAAGCATTTGAACTTGTGCAATTCCTTTTCTGCAAATGTATGACATATTTGGCTTTTCATTACATTTTGCGAGTGGCATATAAACATAAATCTCTCGTGCTACAGTTGAAGGTAGCACACACAAACACACCTACAAGTGTGTAAACACCTGCAGTTGTGGACCCCTATTGTTCCTCTTTTGTTTGGCAGCAGCTTCATTGGTTTTGTACATACTTTCCAATTATGGACCTTTTCCCAATCATGGACCATATATAAGTCCACGGTTTGAATGCTACTACAAACTCACATAAACCTCACCGTGCCGGCGTGCTGTAACAATTAAAACAAAAGTCAAGTTAGTCAAGTCAGCATTCAGTTTCAGTCCAGAAACCATTTGCAAATGCATGCACGCAGTCTGTCTGTGTGTGAGTTTTAGTCGTGTAAGGAACAATTTATGAAAGAAGTGATTTCCAGAATGAACCTTAAAAAGATTCCTAAATCTCTTTAGTAAACACCTAGATCCATTGTTCCGCTTTGAAGTGCGGTTTTGAAAAGCTTAGAAATAGAATTAAAGATAACTGAGAAATTGTGCAAGCTGTATTGGCCTAGACCCTGCCATGTAGGACACAAGAGGAATGATAATCAGTAATCAAAATACATGGATGCGTGGATGCACCAAGGTACTTTCAATTTGACTGAGCAGGGTTTAAGAGGACCGTTTCAAATGCTGGGATTGAGTGCTCTGTAAGCTGACTTATTTGAAGGGGTGTTTTGATTGTGTGATTACTTGCTTCCCCCTCTCCTTCTTGATTATTGGTGCAAGGATGTTGCAGATGTCTCAAGGGGGAGACAGGCCTCTTAATAATGAAAGTCATCATCATAAAAAGCTACCTTCTAATAAGCACTGGTTTTGGAGATCATTTGGCTTTTAATGACAGGGCTAAATATATAAATACTTCATTTAAAAAAATCTTATTCTTGATTGAAAAGTGTCTCAATATGGGATAATCACCAGGGATACTGTGTAGCAGAAGTGAATGGTTTAAAGATCATATCTTATTCAACATGCAATATATCATGTTATTATTTGAATTCATTCATCATTATTACTTGGTCTGAGACAGAGGCTGCATCTGAATCTGTTGTCTAGAGCTAGGTCTAGGTCTTCGCTCCATTGGAAATGCACACAGACACCAAGACAATAGACCTAGCTGTAGCTCTGGAAGCCCGTTTTGGACACGGCCTGAGTTACAAGAACCTACTAATCATATGGACATTGTGTTGCTATGGCAATTTTTTTTTAAAGATAAAATTCTGTTATTTCTCATGTATTTGGCCATATATCTTGATATTCAGTAGGAGAGTAAATGAAAAGAAACCAGCAATGTGTTTGTTTCTCTCCTGTAATCTCCTGGGAGGAGAATGAAAATATGAACTGTGATGACCCTGTGCATTAAGTCCTGTTAGATTGACCAATCATATTGATTGTAGCCCTAAGGGTTGTCATAATGCAATGACTGTCCATCCTATACTGCCTGGCTTGTGCTGATCTGTCCACCACTTCTTGATTTTAAGCCCCTTATGGCTGGCTGTAGATTGTCAGTCATTTGATTTAGCATTAGAGGGGGGGGGGGGGAGGTATTTACACAAGCTTATTTCTCCTGGGCCTGGGATTGGCCAATAGGATAAAGCCATTTCCATTAAATATGCTGTATTTTCTGACAATAATGTCTGTCTTAAAGTTCTGCTTTGCCATCTGAATTGCAGGTTTAATTCTGATTTGTAAGCCAACAATTGCATCTTTTCAAGGTTTTCAGAATTATGCAATTTATTTCTGATTATTTGAATTTTTCGTTATTTTAAATTTCAAGTCCATTTTTCAGCTTTCCTTCACAAGAGGTGTTTTAAGGGATTTTCATTTCTATGATTTATTTGAATATTACTGGGAGATTCATGATTTGAATATTCTGATTGAAAACAAATTGTTAGTGACCGTAAACAAATACAGAAGGGGTCAAATTTAGTTGATGTTCAATTGCCTAAAATTTTGTTGGTTAAGCCACTGTATTGAACCAAGATGGGGTAAAATGAACAAATAGCCTCAATTCCCTGAAGTTCTTTGAAGGGATTTTGAGATTATGTTGATGTTCAGAATCCAATTCACTTACTGGCATTTGATGAGCTCTGGGAATTAAATGCAATAAAATAACAAAGCATAAAGAAGCCATGGCAGAAGTGCAGTGTCTGTTCTTCAATAATTACCGGTAAAGGTTTCTTTGTAGTAATTTGTTTTATATTGACATGCTTCAAAATAGGTAGATGTACCTGTTATAATTTGTAAAATATATATGCAAACATTGTATGAGCAAGCTTTAAGCTTGGCACATTTTGCTTTTGCAAAGTGCAAATGATAGAAACCCATAGTGGCACAAATTGTATGCCTGTTTAATGGCATCTATTCAGTACATTAAAGGTAGGATTGTATTATAATTTGACAGACGGCGTAGTTAATTCCTGGGATTTATCAAATTTACAGTTAAAGTGACTTCAACTGAAGTACAGATGTAATTGGCTTTTGTGTAAACAGTAAATGAATGTGAATTCTTAAACCAATATGTGTTTACACATTTTTAGCCTATGAGATTTGTCCTTATCCAAAGGTCATGCCACCTACTAGTTTCTAAGTCTATTCTTCATCATTGGTTTAGAAACAGAAAGCTAGGCTTTCTTTTTGCTGTTCTCTCCCCTGCTGGTAGCCTTTGAAAGACACCGCTGCCCCCTGGCGTGTCATCAGCAACACCAAAATTACTGGTAATTGGGGCGGCCTTAACTGGAAAGAACTGGCTGAAACTGGAAACCCTTAGATCTAATTGGCTGGATTTGGTTGACATTCTGGAACACACACAAACTCTGATTTGAATCCTTGTAATGATGTAGCACCCCTGGATGAGGACCCATGTTGAGGAAACAGTGGTTGCCAAGGCGGCCATCTTTGATTTCTTATTTGCTACAGAAATTTGTTTTGTCACTTAAGTCAGCGCCTTAGGAGCAACAGTTGCAATTGACTTGGGCACCTGTCCTGGACATCTTATGGCTAGTCCTTTATATTATATGTGGCCTTAGGGCTACAACGTCACTACATCAACTTATGTCAAATATTCTGTGGTTTTTCTTACATTTGTCGACCTTCTGGAATGCCTCTTCATAGGGGATATTGTCATAAGATAGCGCTACATACCTTACCTTACCTTAAGCTTGTGTGTCTTTCAATTTACTTTATATAAGAATGCTATATTTGTACTTGTGGCTTGTTGAATCCATTGTATGTAAAACATGTCAATTTTTATTTCTTCTCACAAACAGCATCTCTAATACATACCGGTACTAAAAATTGTCAAATTTGTCATATTGTTTCTCAATAACTTAAGTATTTGTTTTCTTTGTTTTTACATTGTTTCTGACAGGTATACCTTTAAGACTCCAAGTGATGAATTTGACACAGGAGTTGTCCATGAAATTATTTCCAATGATTCAATGATTCTACCCATCTACGAAGGAAAAATCATTGGAAAGGTGGAGAAAATTGACTGAGTTGCAGCTCCAGACACAAGCAGTTCTTCAAATAATCCAAGTATTTACAAGATGCAGCGTTTGGATCATTTACTTGCAAACCCTGTGTTATGCAGTATTCAAACCCAGTTTTTAAATATTAATTGTGGAGCTGTATAACCCAGCTTGAGTTCAGTTGCAGAAGTGGAAAATAAATCTAAAAGTTGGATCTCATCAAAATTAAAAACCTGAAGTGTTGAAAGCATGTATTCATATTAATCCACTGTCATTCATTTACCTATGATTCATATCAATGATTGGACTGAACTTCCAGCATGGTTATCAGACCATTAGCATATAAATCAGCTTTCAGATGGTTTGCTCTTTGATTTTATGAAATCATTTTGGTCATTTTTGATAAAAAGGCTTTAGGGTAATTCCATGGAAACATTTTTGCCCTGGTAAACCCCTCGCATTTCTGTTTATATCAATGAATGAATTTTTGGGGGCACCTTGAAATATTTCCATGGAATTGTTCTTTAAACACGATGGACATTGAGATTTGTTCTTGAATACAGTCTTTATGTTGGATTGTGAAGAATATGACTAGACAATGAAGTCATAATTTACATGTGTCTGCTATTGGTATCATACTCTAATTCGCCATTTTGGAATTTTAAATTATGTCTACCTCAGATTACTTAATTCATCCGAATCCTTGATTTTAGAGACAGGATTATAGGAACATAATACAAATCAGTGACGTCATCGTGTTCAATTATCTTAGATATTTGAACTTTATTTTGTATCTTTTAATCCGCAGTAATGAAATCTTGATTTGACGTAATTGCCGAGCCTAAAATAAGCATTGTTGTTAGATTATATAACTGTATCCCCCTCACTGGAATGAACAAAGACCAGTACCCAAATCAGATGCCCAAAATATGCATAATTCATCTAGCTAAACCCTATTGTATATGTAGTATATGAAGTGTATTTATAAATGTTCAAGAGTCTTCAAATATAAAGCTGCTTTAGATTCAAACTCCCCTATTATTATGTTTTTCTTTTTAAAAAGCTCTAACTCTGTAAATTACTCATGATTAACATATAACAAAAATCA
This sequence comes from Astropecten irregularis, assembly GCA_963971285.1. Classification (NCBI taxonomy): domain Eukaryota; kingdom Metazoa; phylum Echinodermata; class Asteroidea; order Paxillosida; family Astropectinidae; genus Astropecten; species Astropecten irregularis. The sequence continues at coordinate 18,248,423 of OZ020248.1, forward strand.
AAGGATCTTACATTGATATCCAAAATGAAGCTTATTTATACCATAAGGCATTACAGCTAGATGGGCTGAAATATACCCAAGTTGTATGTTGCTTGTATATTTGTTACAAAATTACTTATATCAAACTGCCAACTGTACAGATAATGATCAGGCTTCTTTTTTTTAAAAGTCAGGTCTTTTTATATATATATAAATTTAAGAAAACATTGTAAAGTATTATTAATAAGAGTGTGAATATGTTTGTCAGGTGACGACTCTGTCTGCTATAGAGCATGTGTTCAGGTCTAAGGTGGGTGGTGGACCAGCTGAGTGGCCTTAGTCTTATATCAAGTCTGAAGTAACTGATAACATGTACTGTGTACAGAAATACAACTCTAAGCAAAATACAATGGCTAAATTACAGACAGGTATTTGCTACCAGCCTCTTGAACCCAGGTTGATCTTTCCTATCCATTCTTCTTACAATCACTAATTCAGTGAAACTGCCCGTTTCTTGAAGTAACCCTGCTCTAAATGCTTGTGATTACTCAGCCTTCACCATTCTGTTATACGTAGGCTGTTGCATTGAGTCCGTCACAATTATTCTGTTGCATATTCTGAGATGTACTCATGCATTAACTTTATGCATTAAATTATTCAGATTTGAGACATTTCCAACTTATGTATCACTATTGATGGAACAGCAGGACTCGCAGTTCCTCTCTCAATCAAGCAGGCAATCTGCACTGGGATTGTATGCACATACATACATTGAATGTGAATAATACTGTACATGGTTTGTGGTTTGCAATTTGTATCCTTGAAGGGGACACTGACCTGTATGTTGTATGTTTCTTCTGACTTGAATTAAGTCTAGAGGCTAAAGAAGTGAAAATATATACTGGTAGTCCATTTAGATTGACATTTGATAGTTTGATTATGAAGTGGGTGTTGGCTCCTTGATACATTACTTCCTAAGTTCATTTCTTCCTGTTTCTTCCCAATGTTGTTCCATTTATTATGACAATTCCAGTTTGTAGAAAAGAAGCCAACTTATACTTCATATTTATATACTGGGTGTGTGGAATGTTTTCAGGATCAAGCACATAATAGTTGTCCACATCCTTGTTTTATCATCTGTAAAGAAATTGATTATTTTCGTATTAAACCTAATTTTTATTTTTCAAATCCCGCCATAACTGCCAGTTGAATAAACTGTGAAGGCACTCACATGTACTTAGCATATTATGCTACTTAAACATGATGGAAAAGAGAGACCTCATTTTAATTGCACCTTTGACAAATCCGTACATTGTTACAATATTTTGTGACATTGCACATTAGTTTTAATCATAATTATATCCGGTATATAAATATATGGTATACAGGATTGGTCATGTTTCTTGAAAGAAAGCATTCATTCTTATGTGGCTTTCAACAATATTTGTCAATGATTGTTCATCTTTTCAAGAAATCAGTGAAAAACAGTTTCTGTTTTTTATAGGCAAATATTTGCACAATTCCTATTGCGTTAATTTCAGTTGTTACATCTGAAATCAGCTGGTGCGATTTGTTCACACTTTCAAATGTGGTTTACTGCAATATGGCAGCCTTTCAGAGGGGAATATTTCAGAGAAATATTGGTTCTGGTATAACTTACTGAATAGTCATCTGTCTGAGTCCGACCAAAACTAAACAATTCTATTTCTTTTTATCTTTACCAATCCTGTATACATGTACTACCTTAAAGTAGTTTGTGTTCTCATTGATCAATCCCAATGTTGGCATATGCTTGTTTGGTAACTATGCAAAGTTCATAACTATAGCCAAGGGCCTATTTGTTTAACGCATGAGATCACAGATCCTGCTGATCCGGGTCCCATTTTAGCGTATCCTGCATAGGACGAGGATCCGTAGGTCACGGATTCCTTGCACGAAACAAACAGACCCAAGAAGCATTTAGATCCTATGCTTCTCTTTGATAATGTGGTGTCATTCTAGGTATCCATGCCAACCAATGGGAGCCATTATGAACCAGTTATTAATAGTTCACAGACTGAGACTCTATTACCTAAGAGGGATGAATAAATTAACCATGCAATTCAAATTGTCTCTGTCAAAAATATAATGCCCTAAGAACTAATGCACATGTGTACTAATGGTATAAACATTGTGGCTTTGAATACCCAATCTCAGGTGATATTGGCAAACTCACAATCCATTTTGAAGGTTAAACAATTCATTCAGAATGTTGAAACCAAATAACAGGAACAGGCAATGATCCTGATGTGTGGTTGATATTTTATCCTCATTCGGTTCATTCAGTTTCTGTAAATCAATTTTTCTTTGAAGTTTTGAGGTTTGAAGTAATATATGGAACAGTTTCATCTAGCGAATGAGCTAAGTGGCCAATTAACATTGGATTGATTTTTTCACTGGTTCTTTTGCAGTGAAATATTTCCATTTGTTTGATTTTCTGATGGATGTTCCCTTTACTAGTCATTAATGTCGGCACGGAAAGCATCATCCTACAATTGAAACTAAATCCAGGTTTTCACATTTGACTCCCATTTCATAGATAAAACATTTTAATAGAAAACCTCTTGAAACCCCTGCTGCATAGTTCTGCTTGTGTAACATTTGTCTTAAACCTAAATAAAGCTCTATATAAGGACATCCATGATTTGAAATGAATAATAATTGTCTCGTGATTGTTATATCCAAGTTGCAAATCCAGTAACTGGATTCCAAGGAAATGTTGAGCAGTGTCCACCTGTCTAATTGTTTTAGGTCCTGTAGATATATACATAATTTCTTTATGTTACATTATGGTTTTTACTGACATGTACTGCATGGCATTTTGTCGTGTGACGTAATTTCTTTTTGTTTTCTGCAAACTGTTGTATACATGAAAAAATAAAGAATATTATGTGCTATATTTTTAAGAAAAAATATGTGTAAAGGAGAGTCATTAAAAGTTTCAGAATGAATGTTGATTTAGTATCGTTCATGATTTGAGGCGCTGGGCTGGCCTGGGCTCATTTATTCATGAAGACAAGTCATTGCTTATTCTTGGATATCCCAAAGAGAGGGTTGTAAGGGGGGGGGTAGTTATGAAACTGTAGATTGTTTAAAGTTGACAAATTTAGAATTGTTTGAAAACCTTTGCATCAATGAAAATGTTAAGAGGGAACACATTACTCGCCTTATCCACTCCTTAAATATAGGAATAGTGTCCTTTGTTCTCCCCTTTGCACCATAGCACAATGGTAAAATGAGCACAATCCTCAAACCTGATTTAAAAAAAACGACACAACTTAAGTTAGGTAATATGTTTTGTTTGGTTTTTGTCCAAGAAATACAGATTCATGGGCAAAAATGTCAAGAGAGATACTGTAACAGTCATCTGTGAAAATTGGCGTCCTATACAGTGCCCACTTTTTTAGAAAGCGGTGAAAAATGGGTGTAGAAAGTCTTTTCTCTTTTATTTTTGATCTTTAAAAGTATCTGTGACATGTCTGTTTTTGGTATGCTACCAAAGTATGATACTACATGTATCTTTAAAGGTACTACATCATGCTTTTATAGCATACCGAAACAGAAATCTTCACAGATTTACCTAGTGTATTCAGATGGTGATGGTAGAAACATGCCGTTACATTTTTTTCTGCCTGAAATGCTGTATTTATCCAGTAAAAGAATAAAACCAATTGATCAAAAACAATTTTGATCTTTGGAAGATCAAAAATCCTGTGAAAAGATTTAAAAATACTATGGGCGTTTTTAAATGTTTTTCTAAAAAAGTGGGCACTGTATGGGACTGGAATTTTTTTTTACAGATGGCTGATACTGATCTTTCTTTCTATATTTGTCCATGAATCTGTATGAAAATAATACCCTTTGACTAACTAAAGTGCACACAACCATAGAGGGCGCCATTCCTTTTTTTGTTATGCACGTACTGTATTATTATACAAAGTGTACAGTGATAAAAAATATTATGGCGACAAACGCTGCATTGCTCAATGTTATGTAGCATAACGGAAGTGCAATCAAATGCAGGATTACCAAATGCAGTCTTCTAAGGGAAGAATTGTTGTGCTGAAAATTGTGATTGTTGCACTGATTTTCGTGTTCTTTATTAGTAGTCGAGTTGATGATACAGGTAAGATTGTGCTCCACTAACTTTTTAGTGAGAATTTTGCTGTGTTCTACCTGTAGGTTGTAGGCCTACCTGACCACATCGACAGTCACAGTGCATGTGAGTTGGTGATCGACCTCCAGCCAGCTCCCTACCATGCCTACGTCATGTACGTAGCCTACGTACTATTGTATAAGTAGGCCCCTAGGTCTATTTCTACCTCCATGGCCCAGCTAGGCCTAGAACATTAGCCTTAAAATACATTAGTAATCTAGGAAAGAATTCCACTGACGGCCATCACTAGGGGCCTGTTTGTTTCACGCAAAGGATCATGAATCCTTCGGATCCGGATCCCATTTTAGCGTACCCTGCATAGGAGGTGGATCCGAAAAATGGGATCCGGATCCGAGGATTCGTCCGAAACAAACAGGCCCTTGTACACAAACCTATGGGACCAACAGAGGGCGTTTCAAGAAAAATGGCTAGGCCTACCGCTGCATTCGAAGTGTATAATTGTAGGTAAAAAACCCCTGAAAATCTCACTTTTTAGATAAGCTACACCAGTTTTCACACCTGAGATTGAAGTTCATCATGACTTGCATCAAATAAGTTAACTATTGGAGAAAATAACCCTGTTTCAGTCATGGCCGTCACTCAGAATTCCATCTCGAGAATTCTGCACGTGTAACGTTAGATCAGTGGAGTAGACTGGTGCCGTTCGCTCCATTGCACGTAAATCAAATGTAGACTGGACAGGGTACTAGGGTAGAGTTAAATTCTTATGTATTTCCTTATATTATTTCGCAAAGCACTATGTGCAATTTGTCTCAGAATCCAAGTCATTTTTATATGTACTGAGATTTGGGCCGAAAATTGCTCGTTTTGTTGAAATCCGAAATGATAATTGAATTTTGTTTCTTCTGAATGCTTCTTCACGACATCAGGAACACCAGGGTGAGTATTATGCCACAGATCGCTAAATAACAGTCATTTTAGGGGTGGGGAATTCTCAACGCGTGATTTCCATGTTGACTGACCTGTAGCCCTATATACGACAACAACGTCAGGAGTAATATTGGGCTACAGTTACTGCAGCTAGGCTGTCAGTTGAATTCTTTCCGTAATCTATACCCGGTAACGGTTTACAAGCAGGTCTGATACCTATAAATGGAATAAATAGTTTTTTAACTTTTGAGTATCATGCACAACTGAAAACTTTATTCTCAACATCCTGAATGTCGGAGATAGCCCTGATGAGAGAAGTCATCACTTCACTTTCAGCCTCAGCCTCAAGCATACTGATCACGAAGTATCACGCACGGTCTCGCAGTAAAGGGGAATCAAATTTGGTTACCGAAAACATATGTCCATCGGAAACTCATGACCGGACGATACATTGTGCTTACAAAATAAGTGACGTGTAGACCCGTAAACAGGGCCCAGATACATCGCTACAAAACTACTCAGAACGTGGGTTCTGAGAGTAGCGATGAATCTGGGCCCTGTTTACGGGTCTAAGTGACGTGTTGCTGACCAACAGAATAGGGCTACAGGACGTTTAACTTGAAAAACACAAGTAGGCCTACATGATTCCCCACCCCTAAAATGACTGTTAATCGGCGAGTCTGTGGCATAATGACTCACCTTGCCTGGTGTTCCTGATGTCGTGAAGAGGCATTCAGAAGATACAAAATTTAATGTCAACAAAAACAAACAATTTTCAGCCCAAATTTCTGTAGATATGAAAAAAGTCACGGTTCCTGTGACTTTTCCCATGGGGCTTTGCGAAATAATAAAGAAATACATTAGAATTATCTCCAGGAGTCCAGCCTACATTTGATTTACGTACGTAGACGTCTGGAGACAACAGAGCAAATGGGAACCAGTCTACTAGGTACATTGACTGCTGCATGAAAAAGATGAATCGATGGGGTGCATTCCCTGGATTAACTGTTCACTTTTTTCAGACAACAGTCGTCGCATAATGTGCCGAATAGACTGGTTCCCGTTCGCTTCGTTGTCTCCAGATGTCTACGTACGTAAATTAAATGTAGGCTGGACTCGTAGGGTCTGTCCCCATACTGTAAGTGACATTTTGTCATTATGCTGACAAATGGAAGCCGGTTGTAAGACACTACCGACTAAGTGTATACCAAACTGTGTGTTTACAATGTGTGTGATTTCCATTACCAGGACCAATAGAGAAACCTATCTCAGGACAGCAGCACACAACAATACACAAGATGTCAGGACCTAATGCAGATGTACATCCCTTTACCTGGCTAGATTATGTCATCTTCTCTGCAATGTTGTTAGTCTCAGCATTAACTGGACTATACCATGCATGTGTAGGGGGAGGCCAAACATCCACAGCAAAGTAAGCATTGGTGTCATTCAAGTTTTTCTCTCATATTTAGAAATCATCAAGTACACACAAGGGAAACTGACTGAATTTTAAGTCATTGAAATGTGAACAAAGAAAAATTGGCTGGAGCGGGATTCGAACCAGCGATAGTCTGGAATGGCGCTCTACCAACTGAGCATAATTATTTCGAAGTTAAATGATTTGTTTGTGGCTAATGCTCTCTGAAATCTATCTTTTTTAAGTTTCCCAACACTTTTGAAGTCATTTTTCTGTTTCTGATTTTTTAACATTTTTTTTTACATTGACTTTTTTAAATCTTTGTCTAATGTTGGCATTTTAAACTGAAAAAAGTCAGAGAGAGGTGTGCAGTAGGGCCTGTAAGGTACCTGAACGTTTGTTGGTATCTTTCTTTTGATTTCAAAGCTAGCTTACTGTTGAGCTTGAATATATTTAAGCAATTGAGATATAGCATGATACTAGGTGAAAGCAAGGATCACAACCAGAAAAACCTAAGTAAAATATTCATTCATTTGTTATTAAATTTTTCATCTCTGTTTTTCCAATGAAAAGTTTAACATATGTTTATGATTATAAATTGATCATATAGTCATATAGATCGTATCATGTTCATATTTTTTGTTTGCAGGTTTTTGATGGCTGAACGCAGCATGATGAGTATTCCTGTTGCAATATCTGTGGTTGCATCTTACCTGTCAGCTATTACCATCCTGGGTATACCATCTGAAGTCTTCACATATGGCATCCAATATTGGATGGTTGTATGGAGTTTCTTCCTTGCTATCCCAATTACTGCTATAGTCTTTATTCCAGTCTTTCATGGATTAGGATTAACCAGTGCATATGATGTAAGTCATAGTTACAACTTAGATTTAGATAGTAAACCTGGATGCAGAGGTCATGCATCTTACTTTCAATAATAAAACATTAATCTACAAATTCTGGTTTAGTTTATTTTGTTTCATCTTTGTACATGTACATGTATGAATTATTAACACGTAGACCTTGTGTGAATCATATAATATTCATATCTTTAATAATCACGAAGATACTATAGGTTTAGCACTAAGCATTGTTTTGTAGTACTGATCGTAGGTTTATTTTTTTGTTTCAGTATCTTCATAAACGTTTCAGTCCTTTGATGCGTTCCATTGGAGCTTTGTTCTTCATTCTACAAACTCTGCTGTACGTTGCTGTTGTTCTGTATGCTCCAGCTTTAGCTCTTCAAGCTGGTAAGAAGTCTAATTATTCTAAGCATTTTTTGGTTAGTCATGATACCCTTATAGTGGAGAGCTTTAAATCTGCTTACAGAAAAGGCTCCAACTGTTTGACACAGAGCTGCCAGAAGCAAATTGAGAATTCAGATCTGAATGCAGACAAAAGAGTAATCATTTAACATGTTATTTTGAAAAGGAATGCTTTCACCTCTAGTTTCTAGGCAGATAATTTTGTAAGCCTCTTAGCCTTTAAAGGTAGTATCATACTTTGGTAGGAAACCAAAACCGATATCTTCACAGATTTACGTATAACTTACAGGGTATGAAGATGGTGCTTATAGAAACATACCGTTAAAATGTTTCCACTCAAAATGCTGTTTTTATCAAAAAATTAGTAAAAGCAACGACCAAATTTATTTTTTATCTTTAAAAGATAAAAAGTAACAATGAAAAGAGCTCCGTATGGGACTGGAAATTTCACAGATGACTTTTACTGTATCTTTCTTGATATTTTTGCCCATGAATCTGCATTTCTTTGACAAAAACTGAAGTATGATATTACCTTTAATTATGAGTTTACAGAGTCTGGTGAACCACAGCAATAACGATGCCCGGCCCGGCCCGGTCCTGCCCTGTGGATGCCAATTGTTATTTGATGAAGAGAAGAAATCTTAGGTTGCTTTTTTTGTAATGACTTTACAAAACTAAGCACTGGAACAGAATTCCACAAGATGGAGTTGAGTAAGGCCAGTATTATGCAGTGGGAATCTTAGAATATTTTGAACCGTTCAGCAATTGTTCATTGCCTTCAAATTAATGTTTAATGTATAATTTGAGATCAGTTTGTGGTCACATCGCCTAGTTGCCATCTAAATTAATAATGCAATGACAGTTATTTTTCATTTTTCTTACAGCTACAAATTTCCCTATATACGCCACTGTTCTTGCTACTGGGACACTGTGCACTGTATACACTGCTCTGGTGAGTATTAATTGCTAAAAACTCTAATGGCACATAAAGATGCGTACAGATGCAATATGACTGAGCCATGTTTGCATTGGACTTAATGCTCCAGCAGGCACATTGTAACTCACCATGGTGCACCTACCATGCATTCACACCCTGATTGCTTGTATACAGGCAGATTGTTAATCATGTGTAAATAGTTATCATGGGGTACGTTCAGGCAGCCTATGTATTTAAAACGAATTGAGTTAAACTGCTCGGCAACCGCGGGTGGTCAGTCGTAAGTTAAAATTATGTTGTGTCCATACAGCGTTTTACTGTTTGCAGTTAAAACAGATCGGTTTTATTTTTGGTTTTAAGAGGTCATGCACTGTGTCTTGACCCCATACTAGCTTCCAGTTATAAAATAAAGTGCGCGGATTTATCTGTGTGTTGAATATAAACAAGCGCACCACAACATGTGTTATGTAACCAGCTGCCAGGCTTCTCTGCACTGAAACAGGATGTCGGGAATTTATTCTGTCCCAACAGCGTTTTAGCAGTAAACTTGATCGGTTTTAAGCGCTAAACCCTCCTTCCGAGCAGTTTTAACTTTGGTGTTTTAGCGGCGGATTAAACTGATCTGTTTTAGATAAATAACTGTTTTAGAGTGTCCAGACACATATTGCTAAAACCGATCGTTTTAAAACAGTTGTTTTAGCGAATTTAACACGCTGTCTGAACGTACCCATGAAGTGTAACTTGATGTAATGCTGAAATGACAAACTTGTATACTTGACTTTTATTGTAGGCACATTTGTGTACATTTATGTGTAGACTTGACCCTGCATCAATGTGATCAATCTTTTGGACAAGGTGGCCTCTTCTACAAATGCCCTGTCATTGGAGGACACATTGAAAATAAAAGCATGAGCTCATTGAGTTAGATTTGTTGATTTGTTGGTGTGGGCATGAAAGAGTCAGGGAACCAAACACCAATTCCTCAGTTCTCTGTATATGTGATGCAAAACATAAAGCTATTCTATTCGTAAAGCATTTAACAGCATGGTCTTGGTAAATTTGCAGCCCAGGATGTCCCTATTAGACCTTTAAGCAGCCCAGATAAGTTTGCTACCAATTTCAGCCTGGTAGTTTTACATCATGGAAATGGTAGCTATTGTCTTAATTAAGGATTTGCATAACACATCACCACCCACACAACTCTGACACATATTGATACATAACGTGTGAATGTTTCTTGTGCTGTTTCTCCATAGGGTGGCATCAAGGCTGTAATCTGGACTGATGTCTTTCAGTTTGTTGTTCTGTTTGGATCCCTACTGACCATAACCATCATGGGCATTGTTCAGACTGGAGGTGTTAAGTATGTCTGGGACTATAACAATGACAGGAATCATCTTAATTTTTTTGAGTAAGTAACCTGAGTCTGAAGAATGAATGGGCTTTATTTCTGTCATTATTTAGGATGAAACACACTTGTAAATGATAAGTTGGAATTTGTTTTATGATAGGAACAGTTACAGAGCTATGAGTAATAGAATATTCATTGTGATCCATTATTGGTAAAACTTGCCCAGAAGTATCCACTGAGCACTTTGAGTATTGATTTGACATGATTTGTTAACATTGTAGTGATTATTTCGCACCATGCCAAGGCTGCCATTTTGTTTGAAACTTAAATGAAACCTAAAGAAATATGTCATTGCTACATTTGAGTACATGATACAAATGTCATTCTCTGCCAGAATCAAATAATTGTATGTGTTTGAAGATTTGAATTGGAAGATGTATTTGATGTAGTTTTTCACCAGACCCAACCAAAAGGCTGACATTCTGGGGCGTGATCATTGGAGGTAACTTCAATACCTTGACAGTATGGGCAGTTAGCCAAACATCTGTACAAAGATTCCTGACAGCCAAGAACCTCAAGGAAGCCAAAAAGTGAGTCACTGGGTAAAATAAGAGTCATTTCTGGGCATGGACAAGACTCAAAGGTTTCACTGTTTATAAAATTGTGACTGGTACAAGTTTTGTGTCTATCTTCTGAAAACCTAGCAGCATAAAAACACCAAATAACCATAAGGAAAACTGACTGGATTCATTTGAAGTCAATAAAAAGTCATCAAAGAAAAATTGACTTGGGCAGAACGGAGTTCAAATCTCGCTCCTATTAATTTTTATCTTTGTTCACTTTTCAGTAACATAAAAACACATTACCCTCCCAGTCACTTCAATTTCAACAGCAGAAGGGTGCATTACTGTTTTGAGTGAATGATCTAGTGTACATTGCATGTTCAGCAGAATTATACATCTTAGACCCAGTATTTAGGTGAAAGTATTTTACAAAATTTAATTTTAAATTTGAACATCTAACATCCAGATATTTTAATCCAAAGAAACTAAACAACTGATGTGATAACAGTTCTATTCATAGAAGTTTTGAATAATTGTGAAAAATCCTCATATTGATGTGTTCATTTTAGAAATAGGATATCCTATATTTGCATGATGCTATTTCATAGCTGTTTGATATGTTATAGGTCTGTGTGGTTTGGTCTGCCAGCGACTGTGATTGTATTGACTTTGGTAGGAACCATTGGAGTGGTGCTTTTTGCATATTACAACAGTAAGTTCAATGAAAAACACCTTGAAATCCCTTTTCTTCAAGTTTGATTGTATTATTGGTTTTATTTATTTCATTTAGTTGTTACAGAATTTCCAATATTTTTTTAATCAGTTCAATAGCAATCATATGTGCATTTGTAAGATGCTCATAACCACTTGCATACTTTTCAACACTGATTACCAGAATGATACGTCAACTGTCACAGTCTAGTGTTGGAAAGCTCTGATTGGTCATGCATTGACGTTCTTAGCATGGTGTAAAACCAATGACATTTTTTACTAACCCTGGGCATTAGGAAAATAATGATTGATGCAAGGAAATATGTTAATCCTTGAAATACCAGAATTAGTTAACAAATATGAAATAAACATTTATATATATTTGTTTTGGTTGTTCAACTTTCAGATTTACAAACAGTGATAAATGTACCTGCTGGGAATATCACTACAGCAAGTAAGTCATTAGACTTGTAAACATCAATATATAAATTAAATTTGAATATTTGGGGAAATCAATAAACAATACAAGTCCAGAGTGATGAATTGATTGAGAGGAAATCAGTATGATAATGTAATCTTGACCATGCCAGTGCTAACATAGCTCTAGAATTACAGGACAAAGTTTAAGAAGAGTTCATGAAAGAGGTTTGTCAAAATATCTCTTGATGAATAAATGTCTTTGTAAGTTTGACAAGACAAAGGTTGCATTTATGCATCATGCACATACATGGAATTGGGCAATACATACTTGTACTGTCTCTGTGTTTGTCTAATGATATGATGATAGGTTGAGAAGTAGATTCAAATGTTGTATTTTTCATTTTCACATGAAAAGCAATCAAAAGATCAAAAGTTGATAATTGCAATAATTATAAAAAAAAAATTAATTATTATCAGTTGACACCTTAGCAGTGCTTTGATGGGTGTCATAAACCCAATAGATACGGATGGTATTTTGTCAGCATTTTAAATGGTTAGTTCAGTGTGAAATGAAGCAAGTATGAGTGCAAGTTTAGATTATCTCATGTCTCTTGATTTCAGCTTCATTAATGATGGGCAATGATGGACCCGTTCCTCACTACACACCCAACTTTAAAAGCCCTGATCAGGTAAATATAATGCAGTATATGTACTATTTCATTGCATTTGAATTTACTAAACTACATTTTCAATTGAACACCTAGCAATCTTGAATCCTAATAGGTCATCTAGGGATTGAATGATTTTCCTGCATTGATATTGCCTGAACCTACCCCCTTCCTTTCCCTTAAACAGTTAAAGATTGGAACCAAAATTGACAGGGACTGATTCAGTTGTGAGACCATTTAAATTCATCCAATTGGAAAAAAAGTACAGAAGATATATTTTTATTGTGTTGTATGTGATGTTATTCAAGTCACCAACAGTTGTTTCCCCAAGTATATTTTGTTCAAGAAAGATTTGAGGCTTTGCTTGTTCCCAACCTAATCATGTAACTAACTCATACTATCATTGCCCAGTTTTTTAAGTAGTAAAGAATCTTGAATGATAATCACTCAAGCCTGGGGTGCATTCCACTCCAGCTAACTACACACACAGCGCTGTTCACCAAACCTGAACGCAACATTTGCGAAACATAGCTAACGGTGTAGATGAGGTGTTTGCTGAAGTTGGCGAACTACATTGAATGAAAGATGGACGTAATATGCGACATATGTTTGCCATTTGTTGTGTGTGCCTTCCACTTCAAAATCCAAACATAACGTGAACCTCGCAAGTATATTCGCGCAATGCACCCCCAGTTCATACTTCATGCGAATAGACCGATCCAGTAGGCCACGCCCACCATAGGACTTATCTCTATGGGACTCTGGTTTTGGAAAAAGTCACAAATGTACGTTTCGTCTCTCAAGCCATCAAGAGTCAGAATTACAATGAAAATATAAACACCATCAATTTGTAGCAGAAATATACTGTACGTGCTGCATTTGCAGAGTAAGGTATTTATTGTTTTTCCAGTTCGTAAACGTAAACACTACTGTAATCAATATCGCGATCTCCAGCATGAGATCACCAAAATAGCTGCCGCAATTGGTGATCCGATTTTCGCGGCTGTGGTTGGTCAATGCAAAATAGGGCGGGGCTTAATGGATCGGTCTGTTGTAATGCTATAGATTGTTTATAAATTGATTGATTTTGGTTCTACAGATATTGGTGTATTTTGTGAGTCTGGAGTTTGGCAAGATTCCAGGAATCCAGGGTCTTTTTGTTGCCTGTTTGTTCGCTGGCACACTAAGGTAAGTCTAAATATGGAGACTTTCTTTTCTTATTCTGGATCTATTGCTTTTAGAAGAAGAGGTCTGACTCAGTTTTATATATTTTTAAATGCTCCCTGTTTTACTTGTCCTTGGTATAATGTTATTGTTGCATTTAAATCTTAAAAGCTTGAGTAGCCTAAATGTGGTCAATTCCCGGCCTGCTGTGCAGCACCATGACAGTAAGCCTTGTCAAATTGAGTAGAGAATTGATTACCAAACTGTGACAAAAGCAGTAAAATAGATTGTGCCATGTTGTGTGCTTACTTTCAGTACGGTGTCATCTGGGCTCAATGCCTTAGCAGCTGTCACATTAATGGACATTGTACGTATTTGGAGGGGAAGCAGAAAAGCCAGTACAGAGTCTGATACTAGACATGTAGTTGAAGATGAAGAATCTGACATTGTTACTAATGGTGCATCTGTCTCTACAAATACCACATCACAAACCTCAGTAGTCAACCAATCACAGGATAGATGTGATACTGTTATCTCTAAGATACTCAGTAAGTCACTTTACTATTAATATTGATGTTATCATGTGAAAACTTGTTTGGGCAGATGATGTCTTACTTTCCATAAAGTTTTTAAAGGTACAGTACAGGATTGGTAGCATATCCAAAGAGAAATGTTCACAGGTTTATGCATAACTTTCAGGGTATGAAGATGGTGCTTGTACAGACATATTGTTAAAATATTTTCGCCTGAAATGCTGTATTTATCCAGAAATTTGTAAAACAAATACTGAACACAGTTTTGATCTTGTGCCGAGATCAAAACCATTCTATGTTTTATAAGAAAAATCGAGTCAGGTTTTCGCTATTTTCTCGTGACTCATATGTCCAATTGAGCTCAAATTTTCACAGGTTTATTATTCTGTGCACATGTTGTATTAGACAAAGTGTGAGCGCTGTTCTGTGACCTTTACCAATCATGTATTATACCTTTAAACTACCGGTAAATAAAATATTTTCACCCGAGGGTCTTCACAAGATGTTTGTTTAGTGGTTAGACCATGTAGGCATACAATATGTAAAAGTAGTTGTTATGTTTGATGTGTATCATTATACATGTGCAAATGTGTCCTGAACATGTCAAGCCTCTTAATGTTGTCATCTTATCCAGCATGACAGGATTCACTGCTGTAAGATTGGATTACATGTCATCTTATCATTTGAGTCTGGCCTTATTTTCATGTATTGTTTACAGTTTTCTGTTTCGATATCATCATTTGTCTGTAATGTGTAGCATAGGCTTATAATGGCTGTACTCAAGCAGCAGAGAGACATGTCCATTCACCTTTGTTCCTTGGCCCCCATGCTCTTGCAGGGGATTCGTGTAAGAACTGAAAATCTTATGTAGCAAGAACCATGTGTCATCTTTTTCACTTAAAACTTTTGATCTCTTTTTAATTCTATCTTGCAATTCTGTAGCTGCTGTGTATGGAGTTGCAGTTATTGGCTTGGCATTCCTAGCTTCATTGCTAGGTTCTCTAATCAAGATAGCTAATACTGTCCTTGGTGGTGTAGGAGGACCACTACTTGGTGTCTTCTCCCTTGGTATACTGTATAGAAGAGCTAATACTGGGTAAGATCAACGCATGGCTTGAAATGTTTACAGATGTGCTGTATGAGATTAGCTGAAAGTGAGGCTGGTGGTCTGAAAGGACACATTTGGGATAAATATAAATTGATAGTATTAAATGGGTCTTAGACAATAGGAATATCTGTGATATTATATGAGCATGCTGGGGTGTGAATTGAAAAATATCTTGGATGTCGTAAACATGGAATTGTTTATGCTTTACTACAATATTACACTAACGCCTGTGAATTTCATGGCATGCGTGGTTTTGGTTGATTGTGAAGAACAGGAATGAAGTGGTCAGGTGCTGTAACTGTCATCCTTGTCCAAGAAATGTGTCATTGGGTTACTGTGTAGTGCCAGTTTTTACTACAATGGAAGTAGAAAATCCCTACATGTATTTAAGTTGAAGGTTGAAATATAGTTTTTACTACAATGGAAGTAGAAAATCCCTACATGTATTTAAGTTGAAGGTTGAAATATAGTTTTTACTACAATGGAAGTAGAAAATCCCTACATGTATTTAAGTTGAAGGTTGAAATATTGTAAAAAGCACCATTTTTGTCAAGCTGGAAAATTTTCATTATACTTAAAATATTTCAGTTCTTATTTGTGAATATAATTAAAACTATTCTATTTGTGTCAACTCATTGTTTCCCTGGAAATAGATATATCAAAAGAAAATGTCAATGTTTCATTGATTTGAGAAGTTGAAGACTTTAAATGATTCTTGGCCATTGAAGTTGTTAATAGTTGTAAGCACTTTGAGGTTTATGGTTTATATGGTGCTTTGTTTACTGCCAGATGTTTTCATGGGTTCTATTATTTTGTGCATTCATTTGGTCTGCAGTGGAGCTTTGATTGGGATCTTGGTTGGTTTTTACCTATCTGCATGGATGACAATAGGAGCAGCCATACACCAAGATGAACATGGTAACGTCAAAGAAGATGCATTTGCATTATACAGAGTAAGTTGAATCATCAGTGTCTGATTAGTGCTACTAAATGACTGCAAATTCACATGGATGCAGTACTTATTACAATTGCAACAAATGATTTGATGTTACTTGTCTCAAATATTCTATAACAAGAGTGTTCCAATGTTCCAGTGTTACATTGTTTCAATGGTATGTGACATTTGGGCTGTTGTTTTCATTTCTTTTATGAAACCTGAAACTGGTAAGACTGTGATTAGAAAAAGGTACAGTAGTCAGCAGTTAAGCTAGAGTTTGTTACCATGTAATTTTGGTACATTTGGTACATTTGTGTTTTAAATGAAGGCTCATGCATTTAAGATTTGTGTACTTGTGTGTTTTGAATTAATTGAATTTCCCTGGTATTTTTTTCTCCATAATTTGATAATATAGTTGAGTTTTAGAAAGAAATTTGACTAAGAAAGTTTTATTTGTTATGATGATATGTATGCATTTCATTTTTTTTTAATGGCTACAGTCAGTTATAAGCATAAGACTTAATTGCTACATGTGTGAAGCTTGAACTGTTTGGCAAGGTTAAATATAAATCTGATCTGAAGTCCCATTCTATAGCGCTGAATAGATGTACCTTCCTGTAAAGGTCTTGGGTTAATCACTGAGTTGACTCAAATATGTTTGCTCACCTTCAATCCTTACAATCATTCATAGCTACTCACCTTCCAGCTTCTTTCTTTTGCAGGTATCTTTCATGTGGTACAGCATGTTTTCCAGCGTAGCTACCTTCCTAGTAGGAATTATTGTCAGTGAGATTATTCGATATAGCATTCCTGATGAAAGATATAAACGGGTAGACCCACTGCTCCTGGCAACATTCTTAAGGTAAGTCAGCTTACCAGAGTTTTCTGTTGTAAAACAAATACAGACTGATTTGATCCAAGCCTCCCCTAGCCTCACTGTATCAGTTATCGAAAAGTAAACCAAGATAATTGACTATTAGGGACATCACCAACATAGGGCGAGGTACTTCAGGAGGTCACTGGTTCGAATCCCACTCCAATCAATTTTCCTTTGTTTACATTTCAATGTCTTAAAATTCAGTCAGTTTCCCTTGTGTGTATTTGATGATTTTCTAACTATGAGAGAAAAACTTGGTAGAGAAAAACCGGTAGTTTCCCTTGTGGTTATTTGATGAATCAGTTATTGATAAAAAAACACTAACTCATTGCTTCATTGGCAATTTATTGTGCATACATAGCCCACATAATTGTGCTAATACTATTTGTGTAGCTGCTCTTATACTTATACATAGTGTAATTATTTCAAAATTTGGTATTGCCATAGAGAAAAATGTTTCAATTGTTCCATGCCATCCATATATTACTTTGTATGGTGTTTTGGGGAAACTGTGCGAGTCATACTATCAATTGTCATCATATCTCTTTCCACCTTTACATTCTCCAAAAGTGACCACATTCTCTTCTGTCTTAAAACCTGAATCTTTAATCTTTTTGTTTCTTGTTTGTTGCTATTTTACAGGCCAAAGGGATGGCATAAAACCTACTCAGGTTCAGAGACGCATAATCCTGATGCTCAGATTGGAGATCCAGTCTTTCAAAGTCTCTTGGCTTCAGGCAATCAGAGTATGGACCAGGAGAATGAATCACTACTTGGTGACATAGAAGGAAATGATATACATGAATTAGGGTCAGTGCAAAATGGACTTACAGACATGAGAGATGTACAATATTAAACACACTTGTTGTAGTCTAGGACCCAGACTTGAGACTGAATTCATTCAATGATTAAACTGTCTTTGCTTGGTTGTTTGCACTTATTTAAAACAAAAAACTACAGTTGAAATTATTACAACAAATAAATAATACTAACAACATGTGAATGCGCGTTTTTTTTGAACGAGTGAGAGCGCTTCGAATTACTTCCGGGGGTCATTTGACAATGCGTTGTTGTTGTGTACCGCTGTGTCAGAAGACAACTCGTACATGTCGTAGTAACAATATACACTTCTATCCTATCCCAAAAGACAAAATTGTCCGTAAATGACCTCTGCTCAATTGACAATTAATCGGACCATACCCCCTTGAAAGTAAATAAATTTGTACCTAACAGCGCCCTGTTGCGTTCAAAAATACGGCGCATTAATGAAGTTCTTTTTTTTATGTTCCCATGAATGTAAACAAACTTCAAACAGCTCATTTGTGAGCTATTGCTGGAACCTCCATACATACGCTACTGAGCCAGGATCAGACAGTGTTGTTGTAAATTCATACATGAAACAAACTTATCAACTGGGTCTGATTTGTGGAACTGTTCAGTTGGAGGTCCAGATTAGAAATGGTTTGGGAAAGCACATTATACATTGAATTATCCATATCAGTTAAACTGTCAACGTGTGTATAGAAATGAGAGATCAGGATGATTTGATGCATACGGTACTTACTGATCCTAATCTTGTCAATATGAGAACTGTAGACCATAGAGTGCTGTATAAACGGCATAGATTCAGGCTCAAGATCTGGAGACTACACACATTTGGAATTAGTACAATTTGTTTAAATGATTGTAAATCTTTCATGTACTAAAGTGTATAATAGTAAATTGACTACTGCAAGTGTTCAACATTGTACATATTCTGCATAAATTATTATCTATTTTTGTTGAATGTAAGATATTAGTTTTATGATTTTTGGTTTACATAATTGGGCATTATTTACATATTGTAAAATGATGCTATATGCT
Source organism: Astropecten irregularis (assembly GCA_963971285.1). Taxonomy (NCBI): domain Eukaryota; kingdom Metazoa; phylum Echinodermata; class Asteroidea; order Paxillosida; family Astropectinidae; genus Astropecten; species Astropecten irregularis. Next base: position 18,267,305 of record OZ020248.1, read on the forward strand.
TCATTCATGTGTAACTGAGCATCATCTATCATTAGCTGATGTCATGATATCTAAAGCTAGGTATCTGAAGCTAGGTTCTTTGGACTGCTTTACATTGCACGTTTACCACATGGTGGAGCAACCCTTGGTAGCAAGAATGCCATAGAATACATTTAAATTAATTTGACTTAATTGAAATGATGATTTAAATTGAGTATGGACTTTTTACAATCAGCTTATTTTAATGCATAATTATGGATTGAGCTAAAATCGACTTGTATGGTGCTGAACTAAATGTAGTTTTAAGTTTGACACTATCTTAACTGTGTACAGAATTTCTACCTCTGTGGAAATATTAATACTTGCTGCTTTGACTTGGTTTTAGGTTGAAAACAAATTTTAGGGAGCTTCCATGTCCATGCCTAAAGAATTCTCATGTTGGTGTGAACATTCAAATGAGATAAAATGTGGGTATGTCCCTGGTGAAGGTGGGTTTGTCAGGATCAGTGTGCATGTAGGCACTGTCATTAGCCACCCTTGAACATTACATCATGCTTATTGCTTGTGAAAGATTGTCATGTTTGGTTGGTGTGTGTGGATTTCCCTCTTAGTACATTGGCACTTACTCTGACCATCATAATGAGTCAAACTCATACATGTAGCCATCTCTAGCCTCACAGTCACACGTTAACATGGGTGAAATAAACCTCAGGAATGTGTACGTGTACTGTTGGACAATTTTCATGGCAGGGCTTAAACCTACACCTAGGGAAGCATCTACAACTTTTAGAGTTTGACCACCAGACCACTGGATAATATCACACCACCATATTACCCAGCCAAGATGGACCAAATAGATTATCTGTGTAATTCATGCTTCAAGCTTTAAAATTGCATGCTTGATTTTGTTTCCGTTACAGAAAAAATGAAGATAATCCATCAACTTAAAATGGTAAGATATCATCTCAGTGATTTAGCAAAGGAAGTCCACTCTACATCTAATAACACTATGAAAGAAAAGAAATATGACAGAATATCACAACTTGTGGGTAGACATTTAAGGAAGATAAGAGGTTAAATTAACCAATGCAGCATGTAATTTGTCTTTAATTCCTTATGTCTTGTGAATTATAGAAAGATGCATGGCCTCAGTGTGACTGGGGTCTAATCCTGAAATCATTTAGCTAATTCAACACACATTATCATATTGTTATGACTTTTTATATTGTAGAAACATATTCCATTTATTATTCATGTACTCAAACATTTGTTCATGAGATATTTGATAGGATATTTTAGTCCTCCAAGTCTTACTTTGTGTCAACATTCCTTTAAGTTCCATACCACGGAATTTCCTAATACTAAAGTAACCATACAGCTTGGTTTGGATTTAACTTCAAACTTTGATTCCTGTGTGAAATTTATATCAGAGATTGATTGACTGTGACAAGTCATGCTCGATGTTTGTACATATGGAGATAGTTCCAGGCTCATGTAATGAGAATCATTCAGACCCTACATCGACATTTAAAAATTCAAAAACAGAACTATGAAATCCACTGTTTTGCTATTAACAGCTAAGAATACTTACTACTAAACACTCTGCCTGAAGCAAAGATAACATAATCATGCAATCTATCTGTAGTATTTTGGTTTTTTGATAAGAAATTGTAATATAACCTTATTTGTATAGAAGGCTCCTGTGCCATTGGTGATGAGAACAGAGAAAGTGATTTTATGTTGGTTTTATTGTAGGCCGCACAACTCCATTTTTATTTGTTAAGCTTTAGGGTTGTTTTTCTGTTTGTTTGTTCATTTGTTGATTCGCTTGTTTTTTTTAAGTTTCATATGGTTTTGTTTTGTTCTGTTTGCTTGTTTTTTGTCTGTTTTGTTCGTTTGATTTGTTGGCTCGTTTCAGTTTGATTTGATTTTGTTTATTTTAATTGTAATCTTCATTGCCATAATTGGTGTCTAGGTACATGTATCTATAATCAGAGGAGTTTGGTATACAGACTTTATTGCACTTGTGATATGTTTGCTTGTTTATGTATTTTGAATATGTAATGTTTTTTTTTACCTTCAAAACTCAAGTTGCACTGCTTTACTTGAACTGTGTGGCCTGTTATTGATAGCAGGCTAGACTTGACTCAAGTTGGACTTTCATGCTATCCGTTTCGCTTGTTATTGGGTGTAGCTGTTGACAGCAGGGGTATGCACAAGCAGTAGCTGATAGTAAGCAAAGCAAGAGCGAGTCCTGACTTGAGATCATTGGCGTAACTAGAAAACACTGCGCCCGGGGAAAGCGCTAAAATTGCGCCCCTAATTCTGACTTGAAAAAAAAAAATTGAACAAAATTATTGACAATATGAAATTGTAATCTGTTTTTGTTTGTACATTGGATTAGATTTCCAAAAACTTCACTGACAATTCAGCTACCTTTTTTCTCTCTTCCCCCCCCCCCCTAAAAAGTCGCGCCCTGGGCACCTGCCCCTGTTGCCCCACCCTAGTTATGCCACTGTTTGAGATAAGTTTATAGCAGGAAAAAAATAGTTATGTGTAACGTTGTCATATAGCAACTTGACTTGACTTGAGTTGATATGTCAGTCATTTACATGAAACAATGCTTAATGGTATACTCTTATCCTTAGTACTTGAGAGCCGTGAATTGATACCAATCACTGTATTTGTAATTGATATTACATCAAGCATACCTTGAGGACAACCTATTGCATGTGTATGAGTCTATATTGTCTTATTTATGTATACATGTGTTTACCTTTTATACCCGGGATGTCAAAACACAGTGATGCACCTTTGAGTGTGAACTTGATTAATTCACTGGTCATATTGATGAAGGAAGTCTTTGCTCAAATGAAGACCGAATCTCACTCTCATCATTACAATCTATTTGTTGATTCAACAAGCCCCACCTTCAATTGATCTGATAAGCCCCTCCCACTTCACATGTGGGCAGATGATTAGTTCACGATTCATACAAATTGCAGAGCGAAGTAAATTTTCTTGTCCAATATGGACAAAATTCACCATAAAAACGAACAAACAAATGCAAATGCGTATCAACTGTTGTATTATTTGACTTCACTTTGCAGTATGCCACACTGGACGCTATAGTCTGTCACAGATGAAATGTCAATATCAAAAGGTTTCTGCGAAATTTGAAAACTATAAAACCAAAAGATAGATAGATAGATTGATTCGTGGGCAAACATTTTAAAAAGTCAATAATAATAGTAATAATGGGAGTAATAATTATAGCAAACAACAACCACAACCAAGTTTGGACTTTTATCAAGACAATGGATGTTTTTTGAAATAACAATTGTCTGGTGTCATCAATGAACATTCAAGGTTATACAATTTGCATATGACAAAAAGTAAACCAATTGACACGTGGATGTATAGTATATATATTCTAACCCCATAAGAAGACATATTGCATTGGTATTACCCCCTGTGGCCTAGATTTGTTTTTCCTTGCCCGACAGTCACAGGCTCCATTGAAACAGTTTTCGTCGGCAAAGCGCGGCGCTATACTATCTTTTGTTTCGGTGTCCTCTTTAGGCCTTCGTAGTACAAATGAAGAACCATAACATTAACATTGCGGTAAGAACTAGTCTTGGTTCACGACGCACCGGATCGTACGAACCGATTCCCCTCACTGATCCGGAAGCTCGTACACATGTAGACCTCTCGATAGCTCCGGTCGTACGTGTGTGCGGATCAACTGTACAGAACACACGTACTGTACAACACGTGCACGCATTATTATTTGCATGAACATTGCACAAGGTTCAAGATGGCAGCCTCCACGAGCAATGAGAAAAGTATTCCACGGGTTGTTAAAGATGAAGAGGAAACTGAACATGACAATGTTAAAGAGACCACTTTCGCGTCCTTGGTAAGGAAAAATATATCGTGTCTTTCCTCCTTATTTTACTGTTATTTCATGACTTTATACTACGAATAACGTCAGAGGCCGACTTGGAAGTTGGAATGGAATGGGAAAGATTTCGCAGACATGGCAGACAGCATGTGGCAAGGCCAAGGGGCCTGTTTGTTGAATACACAGGATCACGAATCTTGCGGATCCGGATCCTATTTTTAGCGTACCCTGCATAGGACGTGGATCCCTAAATCTGGGATCCTTTGCGTTAAACAAACAGGCCCCTTGGCTAGGCCTAGGGCGGCCACGAGCAGCATGCAGCACTTGTATTTTGTAACTTTCCCGTATTTATGACTTCTGGTCATGATATGAGGTAGTATAGGACGTTCGTGGAATTCTTGGGAATTAAACGTTATTTAATAATTGATAGGCAGGTTATTGTCACTGACTTGGTACACTTGACATGTTGAGTCTTCCAGTTTCCGGACAGATCATAATGTGGTGAGCCGGGGAGTACCAGAACATACATGCATCAGTGCAGGGTGGACATCCGGATACTTTAATTCTCATGAACTCAACAATACATGAAAACCAACAAAAAATAGTACACCATACGTCGTCGAGTCGCGATTCAGAATTGTTTTCCGAGTATTTTTGGCAAGAAGCAGAGATCCTCGAGTCATGTCGAGTCATACTCAGTCATAGTTTGTCCCCCGACAAGACATAATTCTTCTTTGTTGTACAGTATAGCTCAGCGCGGAGTGACATCATCCCAACTCGCCGATCTTGGCCCGATGAAAACAAAGCAGCAAGTTGTATGGTTTTTAAGACAAAAAGTAGCGAGAATTGTTTAATCTTAATAAACAGAACTTCAAAGAAGGATTATTGTCTGAGGAAAAACTAGGACTCGACAATGAAAGTCATATAGAACAAGATTTCTGCTTCTTGACAAAAATATTCAGAAAACAATTCTTGATGACGGACGGTTTGTATGTGATTTATCCGTAGCTTTCGCCATCTACATGTTGGTTTTCATCGGTTGTCAAGTTCATGAGAATGAAAGTATCCGGATGTCTGCGCTGATCTATAGAGGTTATTCACATGACGTCATTGGCCGTCAAGCACAATGATTGCACACGCGAAACAATACGCTTCAGTGCACACGCAATGAACATTGTTCTGCGGGTAACCATGGACAACATAGAAAAGCTTGACAGCCAATCACGTGATTTTATGACGTCGGTGAATAACCTCTATACTAAGATTAAACAATCCTGGCAGAGAAAATAACATCCACATTTGCCATTTTACTAAACTCCAGTGTTAATTTTGAAGCTGATTCTACCACATCTCAGCCTGACTTGCAAGTCGTTTCACCCAAGTCCAAATCTCTGACAGTTTAAGTCCCTCAATTTATATTTTAGCTTGTTGGCCTGTGTGTAATATTACAAACCAGCGATCTAAACAACTATTTCAGACCATTGATGTTTTGTTTTGAACCTATTCATCAGGGTGTGGTAGATGTACTTTGTGAAGCATGTGAACGTCTGAAGTGGAAGAAGCCTTCCAAGATACAACAGGAGTCCCTACCACTCAGTCTCCAAGGTTGGTCTACATCTCCAGACCTAATGACTAACTTTTGGGATTATATTTGAGAACCGCACTCATTATTATTAAGTATTAAAAATATCACTGGAAGAATGTTTACAAGTTGAATTTAAACAAAGCACATTTGCAAACTTACTGCAATTCCAACTTTTTGTCCATGGAATGGACGTCTGGTTATGATTTCCATATGATATACATTAGCCCTAACCCACCTCCATACCACAGTTTACCACACATGGTTCTTCCACAATACGACAGTGTGGTTTGTGTGGTAATGCATTGTTAATGATCCAATCCCCCTGTGATGACTGTGTGGTAAGCAGTGTAATGAGTGTATGTGGTATGAACATAGGGCTAGGGTTTATACACCTGCTTCTCTTGAGTTGATGAGTTTGTTGAATTGAATTGAATTGAATTGATAATGGTTTATTGACTGAATACCTCGCCGCCAGCGGCGGAATTGTGTAAACAGTTCATTCATTTCATATGTTTGTTTGTATTGCAGGACGTGATATCATTGGTCTGGCAGAGACAGGATCTGGTAAAACAGGAGCATTTGCCATCCCTATTCTCCAAGCTTTATTAGACAGACCACAGCGTCTCTTTGCTCTCATACTTACACCTACCAGAGAGTTGGCATTTCAAATATCAGAACAGTTTGAAGCCCTAGGATCAGGCATAGGAGTCACCTGCGGTAAGTAACAACTTAACAAGCCCTGCTAATAACAAACAAGTCATGGTTTGTCATTACAAAATATGTTTATAAGGCATTTCTTAGTATTTCATACAATTTAAAGATGCTCATACTTATGTTATGTAGTTTTTTTATGTAGAGTTTGTTTAGATGAAAATATGCTATTTGATGTTATATTCTCATCCAATCACAGCGGTCGTTATTGGTGGTATTGATATGATGACGCAGGCTTTACAGTTGGCAAAGAAACCACATATCGTTGTAGGTAAGTACCAACTGACACTTTCTAATGCTTCACATGTAGATGTAGCACTTGATATACGTGTAGTTCTGGTGTTTGTATTTTGAATTACATGCTTCTTAGTGCATTTCTTACTATGATATCAGTGTTCCTTTTCAGCTTCCTTTCCCCAATTTAACGAATGGAAAGATGTTTGGGATTTTGTTTAATTATGTTTATTTGAATGATTTGCCTAGTAAGGACCTGATAGTTTTTGCCACCTTTATCTTCAAAAGCCCATTAGCATAAATGGTAAGAATGATTGCATTGTGTTTCTATAATGTGTGGATTATTATTCTTGTTTCACAACGTTGTTATTAGTCAAGTTCAAACTGATTACCTGCACTGACCCACATGCACATACATGTACGTAAAGACCTCTCTGTATCAACATCTTGGGAATCCTGTAAAGGCCGTGAGTTGCATGTGCACCTCATTATGTAGCGCACTACGTAGTCTCCATGACATACTGTTGAATATGTATGATTACCCCTACTGGCCTGTATGCACGGATGTACGTGTATGATAATTGGCTGCGTCTAACTTCAAAAGTTGTGCATGCCCAATGTGTTTCCCCCATTTTCGGTGGGAGATTTTACAGATTCTCAAGACGTTAGTGACAAGTCAGTACGTACGTGCGTGTGGATCACTGGTTCATGTTACAGTATCAACAGCAACAATATCATGAGTCAAGACTAGTGGCTCATTGGCAGAGTGTCTCCGACATACATGTAACTGTGACAACAGGCATGACAGTTTTTCAGTGTAAAGCCTTTTTAATATCTATATTGTCAATTCTTTCTACTATTAGCCACTCCTGGTCGTTTGGTAGATCACTTGGAGAATACAAAAGGATTCAGTCTAAGAGCTTTGAAATATCTGGTGAGTTGATCTGAACTTCTTATGTTGTTTACCTGTGGAAGAAAACAGTGGAATACTGGCATAGAAAATGCTCATGTACCAAACAAATATAAGGATAAAGGATTGGTCACGTTGGTTTTTGAAAGAGAACATTTATTCCAATCGTTATGCATATTATCAAACATTTCAGAGGGAAAGATTTACAGAAAAAATGGTTCTCATGTGAAATTTGTTTTAATAGGAAGCTTTCTGGCAGCAACAATATTATTTTAGATTCTTGCCAAGTCTTTACATTTTTGGCAGAGGGAAAAGGTAATAACAAAACACTGTTCACTTGTTCATGCATAGAATTCTATGGAAATATAACAAACTCTTGACATATATTGTGACAGTGATTATTTCCTTTGTGTGTGCAGGTAATGGATGAAGCGGACCGCATTTTGAACATGGATTTTGAAGCTGAGCTTGATAAGATCTTGAAGGTTATACCTAGGGATAGACACACCTATCTGTATTCAGCGACTATGACCAAAAAGGTACTACAAAGAGCAAGCCACTGTTTTTCCTGGATTTTTAAGACATTGATGTGTTAAAAAAATCTTGAAACTGGAGACTGACCAGAAAATAGACAGAAGACAGACGGGATGCTTGAGAAAGATAAAGAAACATTCTTTCCAGAATTATTCACATCTTTAGCTCTACAAACACGATTGTCATTTAAACCTTTTTGTCTGTAAATGAATGTAAATGGTGATGCACTTTTGATAAAAGTATCGGGTAAATAATTGTAAAACGGTAACTTGTTGCCTTCAGGTTGCCAAACTACAGCGAGCATCTCTCAAAGATCCAGTTAAAGTGGAGGTATCCAGTAAATATGACACGGTGGAAAAGCTGCAACAATTCTATGTCTTCATACCAGCTAAATATAAGGTAAACATTTAGCAAAATACCATGTAGCTTTGCACATTTGATAACTGTATTTGTTCTGCTTTGGACCTTTGAAACATTAAAGAAGAAAGATTTTCACTTTATGTAGTGGAGACATCAATTTTGAATGAAAGAGAATAAGTAGTTGATGTCAGCAGTGATGTAAGTGATAGATGCACTCGCCATACAGCGAGCGAGCGTCTATCTAATGTATGCAGATTTCCTGATTGATTATGCAAGCCAACTCAGCACTGACCTCTAGGCTTAGGCCAATCAACAATCAGCCACTGTCACGATCCAGACGGAAATTTCTCAAAACAGTTCGATTGGCTGATGTGCTGCGTTGTATATAATTTGCATGCACTCATGTATCAGACGTTAGTACGTAGTGTGGCTGGGAGTAGAACAGGTGATATTCAGACTACAGTGACATTAGACTGTTTTGAAAATTTAATGTGCATTCTGTTGAAGTGTATTTATGCTAAACTGTAGGCTGTAAAAACTCAGCTGAATGGAAAAAATTAAGTCTGATTCCAAGCAAAATTCAGTGTTTTCCTGTGGATCATACAGATATGATGAGAGACAATTACAATCTTTCTGTCTGCATAGGATCCTGTTCACCTTTTTACTTTTGTTTGTTCTATATTCCTAGGATGGCTACTTAGTCTACATTCTGAATGAGTTAGCTGGTAATAGCTTCATGGTATTCTGCAGTACATGTAACAACACACAGCGAGTAGCATTGATGTTACGTAATCTTGGTATGACTGCAATCCCATTACATGGACAAATGTCACAGGTACTTCCACTTTAACATTTAACAATATTCATTGTACAGGCAGCCTGCCTGTATTTTACCATTAACAAATGGTATGGAATTTACTGGAGAAAGGGATCATTTTCAACATGGAAGCTAAAATTTAAGATACCCAGCAAACGATCAGTTATTTAAGATGATTAAACTATTTTCCTAATATTTGTTGTGATGTGTTATCTTCCTTTTGCAGTCAAAAAGACTCGGGACCCTAAATAAATTCAAAGGGAAGAGTAGATCTATCCTAATAGCCACAGATGTAGCCAGCAGGTAAGCACAATAGCTGCTCAACATTACATTATGGTATATTAGTACATTTCCAGAGTAGGCAAAGGCACATTATGTAGCTGTGTTCATGGTAATATATTCAAAGGTGTGGTTCTTATTTGTTGATTTGTTCAGTTTCCAAAATTTGCTTGATCATATCCAATGTTTGTCAGCTAAGAACTTAACAACAAAAGTATTTTCTAATTTCTCTGTTTAACTTTATTGATAGATTTGTTTTGCACTAATGTAATGTCTTATATGGATGTTTACAACCAATGTGAAAAGTATGCTCCGTTTGTCATGTATTTATATTGTATTTTATGTTTGTGATACCACAGGGGTCTGGATATCCCACATGTTGATGTTGTCATCAATTTTGACATCCCAACACATTCTAAGGTAGAATGTTCATTTATATTGACTAGTTTCTCCTTGTAGAACATTGAGGTTACAATGTGCAAGATTATTAGCTTCAAAATATCAATTATATTATTTTATACACATCGTAATATGACATGGTGACAATTACACGCCATTAGTTCTCAAAAAGTTCTGTTAAATTTGTGCAGACCATTCAGGCTCACATTTTGGTTAAATATTATACTTAATCAGTGGCTATACTGCCCCCTGTAGACTTTTTCACTTCACGTAGTTGTTGAGCAAAGCTAAAGAAGATTTCTTCCTTCTGAACAATATGGAGAGAGTATTAAAACTTAAAGTATTCCCAACAGCATCTGCATCAGTATTACATCTGAGACACATGGCATTTGGGAAAGAGATGAGGATAATAGCCTCACATTTCAGTAAATTTGATCAAGTGTGTACATATTAATTTCATGCAGAACATTGTACTGAGCTATGGTCTCAGTAATCAAGTAAATGTGTTAGTTGGTACTTTTAAAAGTGTTTAGTTAGATCATTGAGGAAGGAAGAGAAGGAGTTACAACAACCATGGGATCAAAGAAAAAAGGCCTCTCACCACAGCTGTGGACAGTCGTAAAAACAGATGGCCTAATGAATGGTCAACAACTGAAAATTCCGATTTTTCAATTGTCCCCCAAGAAAAAATTGCTCCGCGCTGGTCCACATTATAAATTGTACGAATGCGATGTCGAAATGACACCGAGTAAATCCTTTTGATTTCCCATCAGCCAAAATCGGCCCAAACCCTTCAAATTCATAAAAATATGTAACATTGTTTCATGTACATTCACAGATCAAACTGAACGTAACTATTGAGTGCGCAAACAATTCGTTTTTCCAATGAGCAGTGTGAGCGGTGATCGGCTCTATGCACTGAGAGATCTTATTGCGGTCGCATAGTAAATACCCTTCGGGAATTATTGGGTCGTTGTAACTCCTTCTCTTCCTTCCTTCATGGTTAGATATAAGTTGGTCTTGGTTTAGCACCACTCTCACATCACTCCCTGCCAAAAAATATATATAAAGATGCTTGTATGTCTTAAATGGACTGTGATATTTTGGTTTATTTGGATTTGTTGTTTATTTCCTTCTTCTGTCAGGATTATATTCACCGAGTTGGCAGGACAGCGAGGGCTGGAAGGGCAGGCAAATCAATCACATTTGTTACGCAGTAAGTTAAAAGATACAAATAATACATATCTATGAGCATTATTATGATTGTTCGTATTTTGTAGAACATTGATTGTTTACTTACATTTTGTTTTAACTTTTCCAAGATAGGCCCTCATAAAATGAGCTATAGAAAAGTCCACATAGTTTATTTTCAACCATTTTGTTTTTCAATACATACATATTAAGAAGGTGTCGGCATAGTGCCTTTGGGGTTTAAAAGTGGCCATAAAAAGCAAGGAAAATAAATAAGTTAGTAAAATATGTCACAAAAAATAAGTCAACTTATGTACAATAATGTATATTGTATATGCATTACTCTGACAGGTTTCTAAATGATTTGCCACAGTTTGTAGGATTCTGCAACATACACATTTTATAATGGGTCTTGAGGGTAGCCCTTTTCAATGACTGTGTAATGGATATGGCTCGTCAATGGGATTCTCACAGTGTACCACATTCTAAACACCAGCTCTAATGTTTTATCAATGTGTCCTAGATATGATGTAGAACTGTACCAACGTATTGAGCAGTTGATTGATAAGAAGCTGCCATTGTTTCCTACTGAAGAACAAGAGGTGATGTTACTCATGGAGAGAGTTACAGAAGCACAGAGATTTGCAAAACTGGTAAGTCATCTTATGTTCCACAGCACCATTACAGTACAGTACAATGAAACGTCACTATAATGAACGCTGCTGTACCGAACGTCATCCTTGGCTCCCAATTTTCATGCACAATGTATAGACATACCGAACGTTGTTCACTATAATGAACGACCACTATAAAGAACAAATTTTGTGCATCCAGGCATGGTCGTTATAGTGGAGTTCCACTGTATTGCTGTCTGTACAAGAAATATTGTTAAGTTGTTGTTGGAGTACAAAGATGGGATTCCATCAGTACATTTAAAAATAGTCAAATCAGTATGCTTATTTTCAGCTGAAGTTTTGCCTAGTAATCCGTATCACATAGTAAAGCTGAGCTTGTTTTTCTTCTTGATTTGGGTCAACTATTCAGGACATCCCTCGGACTGTATAATATTTTGGTGGGTCAGGACGTAGGAGGTCATCTGCCAATACAAACATATATAAAGTCAACATTGACCCAGCATTATAAAACAGGATATACTTGTGTCCTCCGCACTATTCTTGCTTCTTATATATGCTTCATTTAATACTCGTCTGTTGCATGCTGTATGCACCCATCCACTTGTTCTCTCTGTCTATCATTCTTGACATAGTGTGCTGTGAGATACTTTGCAAACCAGGCTGAGATAAGAGCAAGAAGTGACTTCATATTTTTATTGTATGGTGTCATCCTTGCATGAGTAAGCGAGTGCAGTAATCAAGGGCAGTGTTATGATTCAATTGTTCAGTCTTGCAGCCCTGCATTTGATAACTTTGGCTACATATGTTGGAAATGGATCTGAAGTGCCACAATGTCTTTGAATCCTTCCCCTTATAGGAAATGAAAGAGTATGATGACAAGAAGAAAGGGCGTGGTCGGAGCGAGGCAGATGATGACACAGAAGATGCAGTTGGAGTACGTAAGAAGCTTAAGATGTCACATAGAGGAGGCAGGAGATAGCATCAACTGGAACCTGTGTATCTTAGTTTAACATGAAAGAATTAAAGACAAGAAATGGGAATTGAGGAGTATTCTACTCCCTCTCTCTGTATGTGATGTATCTCTTGACTTACAATGTAGGTGATCATGTCATGCCATTATTTGCGGATGGTAGTTTTCTGCAGCAGATCTGTGACCTTTTCTACTATCCTTTTAAATAACCTATTGCATCTTTTCCAAATGTCGCACAGATATTATCAGTAGATATGATGGAATACATGTATTTGTTAGTGAGAGGAGGTAGGCCAATATTTTATTTATATTATAAGCAGTAAATTATGTATCAGCATGTTGACTGATATACAAATAATGAATGTTTATGAGTGGAATGGTAAAAATAATTTCATGAGGTGACAGATGGACTGTTCCATTTCACGAGGCGAAGCCGAGTGGAATGGAACAGTCCATCTGTCACCGAATGGAATTATTTTTTCCATTCTACGAATGTGAAACATTCATTATTTGTTTTATATAACATCTAAGTAGATCTTTGTCATTTGATTTTGATTGGAGGATAACATTTTAAGAGTTAGCGAGACAAAAAAACCTTAAAATCTTGGCAAACTATATTGCTCTTATTACAGTAACGCGCGTTGCACACCAACGCGTACGCGCGCACGCAGTGACAAATAAATGGAACGCCGCTTGACCAATCACGTATTAGAGTCCCTGGCGTGCAATGGTACAAATTGGATGGCACCAAAAATGCACGGTGGATGGTACAAATTTCAACGGTTGTGACGTAAGCCATGAATTGGTCTATTTATCACATATCACGTGACATACAATCCTCCAATCAAATGACAAGGATCTACTAAGGTGTTATATAATATTTTATATAGCACATTCAGTTATACATTGCAGGTATTAATCAATAATTCTGTTAGTTGAATACATGTTTATGTTCAGTTCTAAAAATCTGAACTATACAAACTGAATGGAAAGGCTTTCCATCTTTTTGTGTGTGAGATGAGGACAATCTTTACGTTAGGTTAATGAAGGAATCTACAATTTAACAAATTAAAATGGATGAAATTGCATATTTGACCTACAAAACATTGGAAGAAAAATCAAGTATTAAAGGGGGAATATGATATCTTGCATAGATGAATAGTGTTATATCCTTGCCACATAAATATGGCAAGTCTGATGTTATGTCTAAGTTTCTGTCTTTGGACAAAGATTATACATGTAGTATCATGATCATCATTCTCTGCATAACTAATTAATTGGGCAGAATCTTTAGAGGTCGAGTACCACAATAATGATTAATTCAGATTTCTTCAGATCACTTTCAGATGTGAATAATCAAGAACAATGTACAGTACACTTGTACCTTGCAGTCAGTGTGATGCACAACTGTTAATATTGCCAGACTGTTTTTCAATTTAAAAAAAAAAACCCAAAACCCACAACTTTCCGTTTTTAAATCTTCCTCTATACCACAAAATCAATTATTAATTTAATTTATATTTGTTGACTTTCAAAGGGATTATTGTGTGAAACAGGAGCTGAAATGAAATACATGTGATATTGAAACAGCAGAACACTCAACAGGAAAAATAAAAATGCAAATGAAAATCAGAGAGTTCATGAATAAACTCAATAATTTGGACATTTTAACAAAATGTTAACAAAAATTCAATTATATTGTCTGATTAGCACCTTCTGTTTTACATCGCCATTTTAAGATGTTGAGCTATGTGTGGAATGTATTGACACAACATCATGTTTTTCTGTAAATAAAGTACAAAAATGTGTACAGTACAGATAACTGGGAATGAATTGCTTTCTTAATCATGTGAACATTTTTTGTCTCCATTTGGTTTCTATATGTTCAATTGAATCACAACTAAAAATGAAGTTGCAGATTTTCAAAATGTCTTGAACTACTTGAGATCAAGAAGAAAAAAATGAGAAAAATTACAAAGAAATATGATGAACTTATGATGAATTATGATGAAAGTTGGATTTCATACAAGGAATCTGATTGGTCTTACGTTGTAAGCAGTGAATCCTACTTAGCCAGAAATTTGCATGTGGGAGTTGGAACAAAGTAATTTACCATAATTTCATAAAGACTCCCTATCTGTGCATTCAAACAGGCCAGGCTGTGTATGTCACATGAATTGTGTGATAGACACCCCAAATTATAAGGTTTTCAGCTTATACATTATTAAAACAAGAAACTGTAATAGTTGAATCCCAAATAAATTAACCCAACAAGATTCTTAAAAGTAATTGCAATTAATTGGTTAAAATATGTAACTATTGTAGGTGCATGGTTGATCTCATCACGTTTTATTAGAATTTACTTGTCAAATGAGCAATGCCAATTTGAATAAAAGTGCTCTGTATTTTCGAGAAAGCAAATTTAATTAATTCCAGAGCATTACTTGATTTTAGTGATTTTTTAAAGGAAAATCATAAACTAAGAAGAATGGTTTGGGACCACTAACCCCCCCCCCCCCCCATCCCAGTCCCCACCGTACCAATCAATCTGCCCTGGCAGAACTCTGACACAAGAGGGGGCTATACCGCTCGAGTGGTTTAATTCTATTTTGTAACGTGGAGGACAAGTTTACCGCGAAACTTTGAAGCTAGATTGATTGAAATCTCATTTCCCGGTGGTAAGACGGTGTCATTTTCTCTCTATTTGTTACGTCAACACCCCTACAAGCACAGATTTAAGTGAAACATGTTGGCACTTTTAGGGCTTGTCAGAGAATGAAATTTCGGGTTGGGCCGTAATGGGGAAGAATTCCTAAATCAGAACTAACGTTAGGCCTAACGTTAGACGGCCATTAACGTAATATTATAGGCCCTACCGTAGACCAAGTAACTTGGGCGCTGAACTCCCTTTTTTAATTTTGGGGTTGACGGTCGGTCTAGCGGCTTCTAGCCCGACCGTCAACCCCAAAAGTAAAAAAAGGGAGTTCAGTGCCCCAGTTACTGGGTCTATTTGCAACCCTAGTCTAGATTGAATATATTTTGTTTTTGACAATATTTTATTGTAAAAAAAGTTTACTGTAAAAGCTAATACATGTATTGCCTCATAATAATCCGGGTGGGCTAAAAGACCCATTCCACTGACGGCCATCACTTGTGCACAAACCTATGGGACCAACAGAGGGCGTTTTGATAAAAATGGCTACTGCTGCATTCGAAGTGTATAATTGTAGGTAAAAAACCCCTAAAAATCTCACTTTTTAGATAAGCTTCACCAGTTTTCACACCTGAGATTGAAGTTCATCATGACTTGCATCAAATAAGTTAACTCTTGGAGGAAATAACCCTGTTTCAATCATGGCCGTCAGTGGAATTCTTTCCGTAGACCCGTAAAAGTAAAACAGGGCCCAGATACATCGCTACTCTCAGATCCTGTTTATGGGTCTAGGTGGACTGGTGAGATAGGTCGAGACAGGTTGACTGGTGAGACTGTTTTCCGATCCCGTGGGCTCAGCGTGCGCTGAATCTTTCCTCTTTTTTTTTCTGGCCATTCAACAATAACTTTCTTGTTTCTACAACTAAGCAACTTGGTCTGTTGGTATTTGTAGGTCCAGTAAGTCAGTAACCAGGACACTCTACTCCCGTTTTTGAAGTGGATTAAAGAATACAGCTACCGGTAGTTTACTAATGCATGAGTTAATGTTGAACATGTAACAGTGATAAGCTATATTTTTCTGTTTATATATTCAGGTGAATTGTGTGGAGAATTTAACCAATTCATCAAGATGGCTGCTCCATCTACTGTCAGTAAGAAAGAGGTAAATGGACAAGATAAACATTGTTTCAGCAGTCATTGCAGCTAATGATTATTAGGATTCAATGGTCAATCATGTTTGTCTTTTAAATCTCATAAAAAACAACACAAATGTCATTTGGTCACATCTGAAAAGTGGCACGTAGACCTGAATTTGATTGTGTTTCTTTTTAGGTGTACTGTTACTGTGTTACATTTTCATGTATTTCTAGTTGCAGAGGGCAGCACATCACAACACATTATTATGTGTTTTAAATTGTTTTTTTTTTTCCAGTGGTGATTAAATAATTGCCTTATGTTGAAGTTTGTTGAGCTATATTTATGCATAATTTACATTTTCCTGTACATACATGTAGGTCGATTTGTTTTTGATCTTTCCTGTTAATATACAAAAGTTAATTAATGCAAAATGTGATCATTGTGTTAACCATGTCTGATCATCTTGTATCTTTTGAATAGTTGAGAAGAAAGTTGGAGACTATGAAGAAAGCCTATGCAAAGACACTATGTAGAGTTCAGGTTTGTACACAATAATTATTTACAGTATACTGCATTGTACAGTATATGGACCTGTATGACATGCTAGATCTGCACATTATATGTGGGTTATTGATTTCCCACAAGTCATGTTCTTGGAAAGTACAATTTATTGGATCATGTGCTATAAACGAATAACTGATATATAAAAATGTCTTTGTACATTGTATCTTTCAATTTGTATTCAAGATTCTAATTACTTGGACTTTGATATGAGACATGTTTGTTGCATCACCTGAGCCTTTCAGTTCTTTGATTCAGACATTCCTGTATTACATGTGTTTTTCTGTCATCCATTCTACTAGAACGTGCACGCGCTTAATGAAAGAATTCTTTAATTGTCATTGTAATCAATCCATAAAATCACATGCATTGTTTACAGAACTGATGCGAGATTTTAATGACAGAAAATCACCTGTAATCATCCTGTCATGTACCATTCCTATTGTCCAACATGCCTTGCCTTGTATGCCAGTTAAGGCTCTAACCCTATCAATATTAAACACAGTGAGTACTTGTATGATGTAGGTAGAAAAGCTCAGAATATATATTGATATATGTTTCAGTGAGTCATGAAACATACTTGGTATAACATTTAATGAATTTTCTGGACGATTACAGACGTTTTGATTAAAGGACAAATTCAGACTAAGACATCCAGACCACATCTTCTTGATTAACCAAAATGAAGTTGATAAACAGCATTTGCTTGTTGTAAGGATGGTAGATTTTAAGAGCTAGTCATCTTTGCAAGGTAATACAATTAATGCCACAACTGTGAAACTCTCATTGAAGAATAGAAGATAATACCAAAACTTCTTGGCTCATTTGTAAACTATTAAAATCACATAAAATTTCACTATGGCAGTAACTCTACCATCGTGTTATGTGTGATACGATTTGTATGCGATGAATTACTTTCATGAAAGTGATTTGTTATCTCTTATCTTTACAGAGGTCTGAGAAAGCCAAGCGAAGTCGCTCTCATGTGCAGCGTAAGATAGCAGAACAGACTCAACATGTTGCTAATGATACATCACCATTATGTACACGTAGCATGAAGCCAACCCATCATGATGACACCAATGACAAACACATCTCATCACTACATTTGACTGGTTTGTGCTTTTGAATTTCCATTATGTTATGCAAATTGTTTGATTTGGGAGAGTGATCATCTTGAATACAGTAATAGAAACTGAACCCGAAGTCAAAGTTTTTATTTACTGAAAAGTGAACAGTGAACAGGATTCGAACCAGCGACCTCTGGGATACCGTACTGGTGCACAACTGAGCTATCCAGCCCTACGTTGGTGGTGTCCCTAATAGTCAATTAGTTTGTTCGTTTGGCAGTCAGAAGCCATGAAACCACACACATACTGCTATATGTCCCAAGGATCAATTAAGGTACGCGCGGCATTAGTAAAGCTGCAACCTGCGAAACAGTACATGGGGGATCATTCAAAGAGGATAGGGCTTTTTAATCAATGTAATAAAAAACACAAGGGAAACTGACTGAAATGTATTAATGAATAACTTTAACTAAGTATAGCTTTAGTCTTTGCTTGTCAAACTGAACATGAAAAACCTCATGTGCTTTCATATTGCCCATGGCCTGAGTTTTTATGGAGATCTCAAAGTCTGGAGAATTATAATAACCTTACCCAATTTTTTTTTAGAGTACCACACTGTGCAGAATTCATATGGCACATTCATTGCAGATGGATTAAGTTCGATCATGAAGGCCATATGAAGATGCTTGTATGACGTGATAATTTGATTCTGTTTTGTTTTTAATTCATGTCTAGGACTGATGGCAAGCATTACCAATGAAGAGGCTTTAGAGGATGATATCAAAGGTGACAAGGAAGAAGCTCATCAGCCTCAGGTAGCCTCCAGAAGAGCACAGAGGAAAAGACGTGTCTCATTTGCCATTCCTAAAGAAAAGTCAACATCCAGGAACTCCATGGATGACATCCCGGGAAAGATAACAGATAGTTGCCCCAGAGACTCACAGGATAATGACCTCCACGGAACACAATTTGCAGTGTCTCCTGGTGTTCAAGAGGAATCCACTAAGACTCCTGGTGTTGATATACTGATGAACAAGAAAATATGTGACTCATATGATCAAGAAACATCCAATATCAAGAAAGCTTCCTGTACAGTTAGTGTTGATGAGCAATTACCTGCAGCTGGTAAAACTATCTGTACCAAGACAGTATCACCATCAGATCAGTTATGTGTTGAAATGGCAAGGAATAGAGATTCCAAGAGCTTCGGAAATAGCAGATGTGACAGAAATGACAAAGCAATCCTTGTTGATCCTGAGTCTCAGATGACGGATGCTTTGCATGTTAGTCTCAACGAGAGTAATCATCATGAGTCAAATCCACAGTCAGCTGACAAAATTGGCTCAGGGAGCTCCATTGGGTGCACAGACAAGCAAAGTTTACAACCTGATCCAGAATGTATCTCATCACCTGTTCCTGTCTCTGGTTCACATTTGGACTCCAGCAATACAATCCCCTCTGCAGACAGTGTTTCAGAACCACCTCCAAATCTGAATCAAAGCTCAAAGAGAACTCTGACAAGGAGAGCAAGTAGGAAGAGGCGATCTAGGAATCCTCGTCAACTGACCGTTGCAGATATCAGCCTGAAAGATGTCGTGGAGTCACAGAGCACCGAGGAGGGTAGCCATACATGGATCGAAGGTCTCATGTTTCCAGCTGAATATTATGTGAGACAAACTAGGAGCATGACATCAAGTCAGTGTTCGCAAAGTGACCTGGACAACTTTGATTCTCAGAATATGGAGACTGAGTCAGTAGGAAAGAGATGCATTACTGGTGTTGGGGAAGGTGTAATAGAGACTGATTCAGACACTACAAAATCCCAGCTATCAGAATCACTTTTCAAGAATATTCCAGACCAAACACTGGTGCATGAGTTTTCTGACTTCAAGGAAGGTTTGAAATCAACAAGAAGCGCCAAGAATAGAAAACTTCAAAGACGAAGGGGCATTGGTAAAACAATCCAACAGGAATCTGGGTCAAAGACGGAATCAAGTACATCCTTTGACTCTGCTCATCTCTCTGAGGAAGAAACATCAAATACAGATGCCATGACAAAGTCTGACTCAGGAACATTATCAGTCTCATACAATAAACATGCGGAGACTCTCACATCCAAAATCTTGTCCCATGGACCTGTTAGCAAACCATTTGATACAACTACAAACATCCCATGTGGATCAAGTTCTGATTTTCTTACAGGAAAGCTGAAGCATGACAGTAGGAAGGTGCCACTCTCACAGGCTGATTTCTCTTTGCCGGATGAAGATTTTGGAGCAATGAAGCTTCTAAAATTGCAGTGTAACTCTGCTGGAGATATTTCGGGTTCAGGTTCAAAATTGGAAAACTGTTCTGCAGGAATAAAATCCTCTTCTGATGCAATCAAACAGTCGTGCAGGTCCAAAAGATGTGAGGATCATCTGCTGTTAGGGCCTGCTACCACGTGCATTGAAGATGAAGGGGTATCTCAGGTAAAGAGCATTCTGCATAGTCAACTCTCCCCATCCCAGTGCTGTGGTGGTCTTTGTGAGACTTTGGCTTATCCAGTTTGCACCCCTGGATTGTCTCCAAGTACTGATGATATCAATGATAAGCTTTCTCTGAGTAAACAAGCACCCCTTCCATCTCTTGTCATGACATTGGGGGTTGAAAATAGAAGTTCTGTATGTAACAAACAGCCTTCAGTCCCTCAATCTCCAAGAATCAGAAGCTCTGAGAACAAATCGCAACAAGAATTTACACAGCCCATGGTTCCAGATCAACTAGTCAGTGGAGGTCAGACTTGCAATGGCTTGTTTCATTTAGAGGCTGAGGACACCATTCCAGATGATCCATCCAGGAATGTAACATCCATAGATGGTAATGTCACTCCTCCAAATACATTCAGTGAAGTCAAACAAGGTGGATCAGTTGATGCAAGAGGTAATATCAACCAGACATCTCCCTTTGCTGCTGTTGCCACGGGAACTCCACCAGGGAGAGCAGAGGAGCCAAAGACTATGTCTCAATGTGAGATGAAGTCCAATAGTATGACTGATGATGAGGTAGTGATGGGTGACACAGACAGGAGTAGCAGTAAGGAACTGAACCTGCTAGGATGTTTACAGGTAAATGCTAAACATATGACCAACATACATGTACATGTACAGTGTACAACAGCAGTGGAAATGTACTAAACCCAAGTCTTGTCTTGTTTCATTTTGAACTATTTAGCCTTAGCATTGACTAAACATTTAATTTATCTGTTGTGATAAGGTTCATCTGTTAGAAGAAGTTAACAAGCATTATTTGTGTGACTATTTTAATTATAGCATGATGTACCATGGGAACCATTGGCTAGAGTTGTTGGTGTAGCAGTAGATGGAAGAGTGTATATGAATGGAGAGACAGTTAGTATCATAGCTGTATGGTATCACCATACTCTCATCCTATGGTGCAATCATACAGATACAACACAGTATCAAATACTACAGTCCTGGCTTCTACCAAAGGTAAATAATTTTTTATCACTTGTGAAAATTGTACGTTAAGAGATCATAACTAAGGTTGTGTACACCATACAATGTCTGTATTTTGTGTCAGTCTGTACATATAAACAGGCATGGATGAAATAAGATAATATTCAATGCATTTTGCATTGTCGTCATTCCAAGGGCCTTTTCCAAACCTCAGCTCCGGCTTTGGCTCCGGCTTCATCTTTGATTCCAATCTAAAATAACAGGTATCAAAATAGACGCTTTGGGCTGCGGTTCAGAAGTAGATTCTCTAGTTTGAAAAGGAAAACGGAGCTTCAGCTTCAATGAAAACCACAACTTCCATTTTCAGCATATTGATGACAGAGACAAAGCCAGAGTCTTAGCCGTAGCCAAGGTTTGGAAAAGGCCCTGAATAATGCATTTTCACTTGTCATATATTTAAGTTGTGGTTGAAGTAGCTTTACATGTATATGTTTGATCATGATTATGTGATTATGTCTGTATCATTGATTACCTTTAGGATGAGGAGTTCCAATGTGTGAGGTTTATGCCTTGTAATCATAGTAATACAGTGTCACTAGTGATGACTGGCAAGTTCTCTACTTGTGCTATCAGGTATGTATTATTCAACATGACAACCATTATATACATTCCTGTATTGATGGAAGTAAAAGATGCTCATGAATGTATCCAAGATACCAGGAACTTTGGTAATTGCAGTCTATTGACACAGACCTCAAGCTCCTGAAACAATGGAAACAATGTTATGTGATGAAAAGCTACACTTTGTACATAATGGTCACTGATCTCCCATCACAGAGGCAGATGTGCACTAGTATGTTTACTCTTTCTGCTACTACATGTACATGGATTTGCATTTGCATACATTCCCTGCTATTGACCATATGAAGATTTATATTCTGGATAGTCACATCTCATTTATTTCTAAGATATATGTGTTTTGGTTCAACTTCAGTTGTCTTTATCGCCAAATTTTATTAGTAAACAATCACCTCAAACCTCCATCAGAAATGCATTTCAACAGTTGCTAGCTCATAAATTCTCATAAATCTAAGCGATAACTTGGGAGAATAGCAGATTTTTCTGTCCCATTTCTAGCGTTTTCAGAGTTAGTCTAGAGTTATTTAATGCACCCACCGTCTCTGAGGTACCATTGTGGGTCATTAATCCTATAAGTTGTCATTGAATGAATTAATATGCACCAAACCTATGTACATTGATTTCATGTTTCTTCATAGGATGATGAACTATGACATTGTTACTAAGGAGACACAGCAGATGGATGTGAACCTGTCACCATTGGCCATGATTCCAGTGCCTTATATTGTATGTGCTACCAGTGAGCATGAATTTGCAGTAGCAGTCAAAGATGACAGACATCATAACGCTGTGTTTTTGGTTCACACTTGCATTGAATCAAGGTAAAATGAGATAAAGATGACAAATCCTGAAGAAGAAAAAACAATGCATGTAGCATGAAAGGATATATTTGATTTGATACTCATGTAGTTCACTGCTATAGGTTGGAGATCAAGTCCATCAATCATATGAGTGTTAGGTATACACCTAGGCACCCATTTGCCATAGCAAAATTAAGGTCATATTCCGGTACATTTCTTTTTTGGAATATAACAATACCAACCACATGATTGATGCAGAGTATATTTAAGGTGTATATACATTATAGGCAGCCTGCCCAAACAGTTGAGAAGGATTTTGGGGGATGTGATATTAGAACTGTTCATTGTCAGTTGTCCCGATTCTTACAGTACCCGGTATTAGGCCTACAGCTTGCTAGAGATATTATCCTGTATTTTACAAGTTGAATGGTGCAGCTGTTGTTATTGGCAATTATTGTTTTATAGCATGTAAATCACAAAGACTGATACACACTGTCTGAAAAAAGTGAAGTGGTAGCATTTAGTGTTGGACAGCTGTTATATGCCTCTAGCCAGAATGATAGAATATCTAGGTGCTGAGTTTGGACTACTGTACTACTGTACTTATAATTGTACCACCATATTGCAGCATGTCTGTATGTTATATTTGTTGCAGTGATGTGCAGACTGTCAAACTATCAGTTGGAGATGACTCTGCATATTTGACATCATTACTGCAAGTAGACAACGCTCAGAGAATCTTAGTAGCAATAACATCACATAATCACTTATTGCTATGGTGAGTAAAGTACAGTGTATGCGATGTAATGCATGGTGTATTGTATCATGAATGTCATATGAGCCTCATATCTTGTCACTGGACACAAAGTGGCCAAGTATTGTAGTGGGGTATTTTCATCCAAGTTGTTGACTTTGCTGCTACAGTGTATATGGTACCTGAAAATATGGGCCATTTGAATGCTGAATTCACAGTCAAGTTTGCTACTAACTCTACTGCTAAATTAGTTCACTTCCTCCGACGTATGATCCTCAAGGAGTGATTTTTTAGCAGGGAAAGGAGCAGCTAAGCTAGCAACTCATCATACCAAATGTCCATTTGTCTATTTTGAACAAACAATAGGAAGTGTAATACATCATGACAATATGCTGAAGTAATATTTGGTGAAAGCAAAGAGGAGTTATATCTTTCATGGTTATCAGTGTGTCATTTGTTTCAAGCTGCTGGGGGCTACCAACTTGCACTCTCTCCATTGTACCAGAATCTAGAATATGTGAGCAGGTTCTAGTCATAAAACAAATATTTCATTCAATTCTGGTTTCATTTGTGAAGCTTGTCCTGTGGAATGTACCAGGTACTGATCATAAGAAAATAATTGATGTACTTTTGCTGTTTAGGAACTGTGAGATGGGTAAACTGACGAAAGATGTAATGATGAAACCAGTTAACAGCAGAAGTGTCATGTCATGTGTGAAAGCAACGGCAGAAATGGTAAGTAACTTTGTCCATATTTCCGCAGAAACATATAAAAAAATGTTATTGGATTTATTGTCTGGGAGACCCTTTGTAGATGAGGCGCCTACATGTACATGTACATGTTATGACCACATGCTGTAACAAACAGGGACACTGTATGGAATGGTGCATGGGTTTATGGGTCTACTGTTTATCAAATGGTGAATAGGTTTATACTGTCACTGATGTCATAAACCGATGGATCCTACAATTATTGGCTGTGAAATATTGTGAATCTCTTGTATATCTCTTTGAATTGATAATGATATCAACTCTATGTATCTTTGCATAGGGCTTGCTGTTCCTAGTGATGGTGTTTGGTGGTGATCCTGATAATGAAGCACCTATATTCCCTAATGCTATTGGTGCTACTATGGTGCTCAATCCATACACTAACAAGATGGCAACTCTAGTGGAATATCATCTCTTACCTGACCATGCTGATGCTAGGTAGGTCTATGTATTATAGCATTTAACCCTTTATTACGGAACAGTACAGGATTGGTAACATACCCAAACCCAAACAGAAATGTTCACAGATATGCGTATAACTTTCAGGGTATAAAGATTGTGCTGGTAGAAACATACCTTTAAAATATTTCCACCTGAAATGGTGTATTTATCCAAAAATTAGTAAAACAAAGACTGAAAACAGTTTTGATCTTGGGGTAAGATAAAAAACATTCCTTTAGTTTTATAAGAAAAATTTAGTCAGGTTTTCGCTATTTTCTCGTGACCCAGATGTCTGATTGAGCTCAAATTTTCACAGGTTTATATTTCATGTACATGCTGGATCAGACAAAGTGTGAGCGCTGTTCTGTGACCTTTACCAGTCAAAGAATGTATTATGCCTCTAAGTGGCTGGTCACATTATATGAGAATTGAGATGGGAAATCGTCTGGTATAATGTAGCAATTGTACTTGTTCTCATTACAGCTCCGTCATTGGTGTAATACATAACAATAGTTTATTGGTCCAGCTATCTGATGGAAGCATACACCAATGGGACATCTTATCAGGTTACCTCATGAATTATTCATCATCTACTCCAGCCAATCAGAGCCTGAGGTGTGCCAGTATTGATAATGTATTGATACTAGGGAATAATCAATGTCAGCAGGTATTTGTTGCATATTGATATTAATGTATTATATGCATATTCATGATTTATAAAGGTGGGTAAGGTAATTAGCAACAAGATTGTTTGCTAAGCTGTGAAACAAATTAGCATTAAACTCTGAAAACAACAATTGTAACTAGACATTTAAGTGTTCGTGGACGAACACGGAGCTGTTCCGACTTATTTGATCAGCTTTATAAGCTCCGATGACGTCATAATGACGTCACGGTCATTTACAAAGCAGCGTGCATCTAAAGTTTCTAACAAAGCTTTTGTGAAAAGAATCATTACCATAGCTTTTGTCATTCTCAAGATATGCTGCAAACATAAATTATGCCTTTTGATGATGTCATAATGACATCACAGTTAATTTCACAACAACATGCACATCTACAGGGTCTAACAAAGCTTTTACAAAAAGAACCATGACCGTAGCACTTACCGTTCTCAAGATATACTGCTATAATTTCGGGGCAGCATGCACAAGCACATTATGTAACAAAGCTTTTACAAAAAGAATCATTACCGTAACACTTACCGTTCTCGAGATATGCTGCTAATAATAAAATCAGCATTTTTGATGACGTCATCATGACGTCACAGTACATTTCGTGGCAGCATGCACAACTACATGATATAACTAAGCTTTTGCAAAAAGAATCATTTCCATAGCATTTGCCGTTCTCGAGATACGCTGCGAACAAAATTGACTAATTAAATATTCAAATGACTGTCACATGACTAATTAATTAAGAATTTTAACAAACTCAGTCTTAGGATTAACTTCAGCTTATAAGCTTTCATAAGATACCACATATAAGCTTACCAGAAAAAGATTATAAAAGATTAGGAATAAACAAACTTATCACACAAAGCTATGGAAGCAAAAAGTGCGAAGGTATAATAATAATAAAAACCAGAACGAAAACTAAACCTGTTCCGACATCAGAAATGTCGGAACAGCTAATTAAAGTGCAATGTACATGGTGTTATTCACAATTTCAACTGACAGTTATTTACAATTCAGTCTTTCTAAGGTGGTCTGAGTTTTTTTAATCTTACTTCATTTCAATTTCAATGTCTCAGGTAAATTTCAGTTTCTCAATTTGATTATAATATTGACAAATAGTGAGTTTAGGATTTACAATTCTCTGTCAATATCTCATTTCAAATTAAAATTCAATGTTGACATTCTCAGACCAATTTGACAATTCAATTACATGTACTATCTAGTGTAGTTGGTGTGTATAGCTGGCTCCCCTACAATCTGGACAATTAGTCAATCTGCAAACCATAAAGTCTCAAAACCTCTGTCACGTCTTTGCAGTGTTTATTTTCAAGACCTAGCTGTTAAGGGTCATTGGGGCAGGGCCATGGATTCTGCAGCCATGACATACTTCACGATTTGCATTTTATTTCAGAAAATCTGCTTCAGTGCTGCATGTTGCGAGCACAAAACAAGAGAAAAAATCACAAGCAACTATAAGAATCTGGCAAACTAATAATTATCTCAACCACAGTTTCAAAACCCTCTCTTACGCAGTCTTGTGTGATGTCAATCAATCTGTGCTGGTATGGTTTTTATTTGGATGATACATTCTGACTATTGATAATGTTGATTATGGAGGTCAAGCTGTTAGATATCATGAAAAGCTTCATTCATATGTCAAGCAGCAATATGTAGAAAGGTGTTGCATTATAGGAACTCTGTGTCTGTCAAATTACTTCATCCATAATACCTAGATGATCTCTGTCTCACACTTTGCCATCCATGTTTCTTCTATCTCAACTTTGCTTTTTCTTTAATTATTCAATAACATCCATTTTCTCTTTGGTCTTCCTATAACTGTTGTTCTGCTTTGGTGAATATTTCTTTGATATTCCTGCTTACGTTGATATAATGTTTTGGCTAAATCTTTGCAATGATAGTTGGGTTTTGAATCATTTTAACTTCATACTGTCTACATGTGGAACTTGCTGAATAGTCAGTACCTGGGAATCTCCGTATGGGGGTGGTACTGGAGAAGCTGGATATGTAGTGACTTGATGTACAGGATTGCGTGTAGTAGATGTGTGGAACACAATTTTTTCCGCATTTGGAGCATGTTGCGTACTTGGCCCTGCAATTTTAATCATTCGCTTTGTGTGACTGGTTACCACATCTGTAGCAAATCAATGGCAGGGAAGATGCAGGTCTGGATTGGTGATGCTCAGCAGGTCTGGCAAGGTTTGTGATTGCATTTGCAGGGATTTCGACGCAAAACTTCATGTATATCTGTGTCTGCAGCATGATTGGAATTCTCCCTGATGATCTTGGATTCACGTACATGTATTGCAGACCCAACTGCAGAAATGGTGATTGCATCGGCCAGTGTCAATCCTGGCTCTAGTAGTAATCTCTCTCGAACTGAGTAGAGTAAGTTTCTTGTCATCCTTGTCATGAAGAAGGGTGCTGTCCTCAGGGGAGGCCACTTCCACTTTCCTAATAAGCTTTAGTAAGGGAGTACATGTACTCTTTTATCGATTCCCCTCTTCTCTGCACTCGACTGTAGAAGTCCTACCAGCAGGTGGACAGGGTTTCACGGCAGGTGTATGTCTTGAGGATGTGGTTGATGATCCTCTCTGCAGAACTCCTCTGAGCAGTGGGACAGACCCGGATCTCTGTCCAGGCACCGCCGGTGTGGTGGTCAAGAATCAGGTGCACCCCTTCATCCCCTGACATGTCCTACATTTCCTCTGTTTGTGACTAATCTCTGCTTGCTTGCCACCTTCTGTGAATCTCCTGGCCCCCTTTCTATGGCCTACACCCCTGATGTCTGTGATTGGATTCCTCGTTCAGCAAAATATTATTCCCACTACAGCTACTATAAGTTGCTTGAGTCTGTTGTCACTGTTTGGGAGTAATCAACTTTCTTTGAACTGCCTGTATAGTATACTATGGCAGTTTTATTGGTGTTATTGATATCCTTCAAGTATTTTGTGGGAGTTCCAAGTGTCTTTGCCATCAATGGCTTTGTGGAAAGTGACCCCATCCTTTGTCAGCTGATTTGTCTGTATAATTATACAGGAAGGATCCAAACTTGCATGGAATTGCAAGGGCTTGGACTTCCACTGCATACTGGTCAACAGTCTCTCTAATTAAGCTTCTGGTCTCGCTTGACTTACCAGTCAATGGAGTCAGCTCTGACAGGCTTTGCATGGCCTTGTAAACAACACAGCAATTTTCTTTGAGTCATGATCAATGTCATTGGTAGCAACATAGAGGTTAAAAATCTGTAAATAATTGTGGATGTTCTTCACTCAATAGTACAGCTTAAACAAGCTAATTCGCCCCAAAACAAGATCTAAATAGTACTTACAGTTCCTTACGCTGCCACCATGTTATATGTGGGGTTCTTTACTGAACCAATATACTGCATGTGACGTGTCATTCATGTTGGCTGATGTCTTGGCTAAAGCCTTTATTCAAACTGCACACATAATGTCTAGTTCATGTCACAAAAGTAATGGCTTGTTGCAACAGCATGTTGCTATAGCTGTGACTGTAGGTGGATCATGCAGGTGGCTGTCAACCTGTTCCAGTTCGACTTCCGGTTCGAAAAGGAATTCCAATTTACCTGAGTGGAAATGGTAGTTCTTTTCAGGTACTGTCAGAGTTCATGAACCGTAGGCAATGACCCTCATCTTTCCATGTTGCCTCTGGTATAACACCACACCCAAACCCTCATTTGATGAATCTGTGTGTACAACAAATTGTTCATCATAGTCAGGAGGGAAGGCCATGATTGGAGGTGTTACCAAACAGCTGAGAAGTTTTTCCAAATTTGCTGATGTTCATTTGTTCATTCTACTTCATGCTAGGATAGCTTCTGTCTCCCTTTCCCCCTGGGCAGTACCTTCCTCCGGTTGCTGGTTTTCATGGTAGTCTGGTGGCTTCTTATAATGTCTACTGCTTGTGAATTGGCATAAAGAAGTGATTAATTGAGGCTGTATGTAAGCTCAATGTGTAGCTGTTTATTCACTGATTGTGAGTTGTCTATATATTAACAAGAACCCTAGAACACATCCATCATTAGAAGACAAGATATGGCGCTCTTTAGTAAAGTTATGAATGAACACTACATCCCTCCCTTCTTTGAATAAAAAGTTGCATGATTTGCTTCAACAGATCAAGGTATTGTTATGCATTGCTCAATTAAAATGTAATGAATAATCTACAATTTTGATACCACAATCTGTTCTAAAGGTTGCACCCAAGTAAATAAACTCCCATAGACAACAGTGATAAATCCTCGAACTTCAAAAATCATTTAAAAATATACAGAACTCTCACAGCTGTTCAAGTTACACAGAAAAATGATGAGGAACATGTCACCTTTCATTTTCTTTTCATTTTATGGTAGGGTGACCATTGAATTTTTGAGATATACTCATTCTCAGCAGACCACCCTTAAAACAAGGTATGGATCACTCCAATCAAAGAAGCCATTTTCAAAAAAACATCCCTCTGCAAAGCGGCTGAAATAGACCCACTTTCTCACCCAATTGCATCACAAATGGTCACAAATGGAAGCCCAGAGTCCAGGCAGGAGGTCCAGTGCCATATTTCTTCAATCCTTCATTTTCATAGCTCTCACAACTCTCTTATTTAAAATATATTGAGTGCTTAACTTTTATTAATGAGCTCGGCGGACGGATTTTGGCCCTATTTACTTGGGTGCACCCTAAAGAGTCATTTCTTTATAAGAGTCCAAGTGTTCAGCAGATTTAGCAAAGTTTGCAAAATGTTCTAGATCATAAAGTTCAGTGTCCTTTAAGCAGTTGGAACAGTTAAATGTTATAAACAAAACAATCATTTCCAGTCATGTATCAGATTACATGCAAAGATGAGTCTACAATTTTGGGGTTTTGTTTCGCTTCACTTCACAGAGTGCGGTCCAGTTTTTCAATGTTCATTTCGAAGATAAAGAGTTGTTTGATCAACATGTTCAACTAAATAATAATAACAATCAAGCATGCTTTAACTAACTAAACTGAAGAGGAGAGGTTACTAGCACATCACTCTTTTCTCGGATCTTTACCATCCGGTTCCTTAGTTTTATATTTACAACAAAGTCTTTCAAATGCGATGGCATCCGACGGTCTCTCGGGGGGTTTTGTCGTACTGCAGGTTGGTGCGGCATGACTGGAGGATCTGGAAGATCGCTTGGATCATCATCAGTAACTGTGGGCTCAGGATATCGTTTTAGGACCTTAAAAAACGATGCGTTCCTGGTGATGTTGGTGTGGTCACGAGAAGCTGTGATCATTGATCCTTTGATGGCTATGACTGTTAGTGGTTTGAGTTGGTAGGGAGTTGCGGAGTTAGATATGAGACCAGCTTGTTTGACGAGTACCTTATCACCTATTTTGATGTGGCGCAGTGGATTTGAGTGTCTTTGTATTCCACCGTCATGCTGGTTTTTCCAACGACTGGTATTGGAGTGTTGGAACCATAGGCGTATATCTTTGTTGCGACCTCCTGTAACTCGGGCTTGTTGTTGAGGCTGCGGAATGTCGTTGCACTCATCACATTCACTGATGCGCCTGTGTCAATAAGCGCACTGATCATTTGGTCATTGATGGCAATAGTGACACGTGGCTGTTTAGCCGTCGGGTTCGAGTGGTGGTGTAGTATGAAGGCATATTCATCTTCAGATGAGTTATACTGTTCAGTGTTCTCATCTTGGTTTACAGCATGCACATGTGATTTTCCAGCTGGTTTGCTTCTGCATACAGTGGAAAAATGATTCAGCTTTTGGCAGTGGTTGCAAATTTTGCCATGTGCAGGGCATGCACCATCATGGGGGTATGTTCCACCACAGTTACGGCACGTCGTGTTAGACCGAGCTCTCTGCTGTTTGGATTTAGCGATGCCAGGGTTGCGATTGGTGCAGTTTCCACTAGTTGATGGCTTGTTGTGTGTGCGCTGTTTGTGCCATGATTTTGCTTTGGGGCGCACAGTACTGACAAGTTGAGCACTGCTAGATACAGACATGTTCTGCACTTGTTCCGAGGCTGTATTGGATGTACGTATCAGTAGCACTGCCTTATCTAGTGTTAGTTCTGGGTCACATAGTAGTCGCTGCTTCAGACCGGTATCTCTGATCCCCAGAATGATTCGATCGCTGATCAAACTGTTCTTCAGTTCCATGAACTCACAGGTATCTGCCAAGGTTTTTAGCTCTATGTCATGAAAGCATCAATTGTCTCCCCTTCGTGTTGGTTGCGGCAATTGAACACATAGCGTTCGTATGTTATGTTCTTCTTGCCCTTGCAGAACTTGGCAAATTGATCAATGACTTTGACATACCGTTTGGCGTCTCCATCGTCGGCCCAAGTGAAGGTGTTGTAGGTGTCTACTGCCTGTTGACCAATGACAGACAACAGTGTGGCAACACGGGTTGTGTCGTCTTTCTTGTGGACACCGGTGGCTATTTCAAAGTTCTGGAATCTCTGAAGAAATTTCGTCCAGCCTTGGTACAAGTTCCGATCGTTGAGATCGAGCGCAGGCGGCGCTGGAATGCTGTATTAAGCCATCAAATTCGTGGATGATAATCCAAAGTAATCACAGGCATCCAAGCTTCGTTGGACATGAAACGACTATATAATTCTGTATTGATGAAGAATTGGTTTTCCGTCGTCGCCAATATAATGTCTACTGCTTGTGAATAGGCATAAACAAGTGATTAATTGAGGCTGTATGTAAGCTCAATGTGTATCTGTTTATTCACTGATTGTGAGTTGTCTATATGTTAACAAGAACCCTAGAACACATCCATCATTAGAAGACAAGAGATGGCGCTCTTTAGTAAAGTTATGAATGAACACTACACTTCTGTCCTCAGTACTCTGAGTCACCTTGAGCAAGTCATACAGAGGCCTGGCTATCCTGAAAAAGTCTTGAATGTAACTACGATAGTATCCTAGCAGACCAAGCAATTTTCTGAAGTCGCCCACCGTTGCTGGTCTTCTCTCACTCAAGGTTTTTACAGCAGCTACATCTGAAGGGTCCAGCCGGTGACCTTCAGAAGACACTAGTTGAACAAGGTAGCGTACCTCAATTCTGAAAAGCTTGCACTTGTTGGGTCGCAGCTTAACGCCATGTTCTTGCATCCTCTGCAAGACCATTCGCAGGTGTTCCAGATGACCGTCAAAATCTCTGCTGTATACCAAGACATCATCAAGATATGTCATAGCCACTTCCCCGTTGAATCCATCTAGACAGCTCTCCATGAAGCGTTGGAAGACTGCTGGAGCATTTGTCAGTCCAAATGGAATGCGAACCCACTCATAGGGTCCCCAAGGTGTAATAAATGCTGTTATCAGACAACTTTCCTCAGACATAAAACCTTGATAATATGCTTTGCCCTGGTCCAAGGTAGAAAACCATCGGGGAAACCCTAGGGGGAAACCCTAGGGGGAAACCCTAGGGGGAAACCCTAGGGGGAAACCCTAGGGGGAAACCCTAGGGGGAAACCCTAGGGGGAAACCCTAGGGGGAAACCCTAGGGGGAAACCCTAGGGGGAAACCCTAGGGGGAAACCCTAGGGGGAAACCCTAGGGGGAAACCCTAGGGGGAAACCCTAGGGGGAAACCCTAGGGGGAAACCCTAGGGGGAAACCCTAGGGGGAAACCCTAGGGGGAAACCCTAGGGGGAAACCGATGGTTTTCTGTTGAGCACATCTTTAATTCTTGGTATTCTTCCGGTTCAGTTCGCGGTAATCTACACAAAGGCGAAGACTTCCATCTTTTTTTCTGACGCAGACCACTGGTGATGAGTATGATGATGTTGACTTGGTGATCCAGTTATGGCTTATCAAGTCTGCTAGGTACCTGCAAACTTCTTGGTAAAGCGGGCGTGGCATGGCCATGTACGTCTTCTGCACTGGTTCTTCATCCTTTAGGTTGATCTTCATCTGAAGGTCCTGTATACAGCCAAGGTCAGAATCATCTTTGACGAAATCAGCAGATTCTTCTCTCAATAACTTTTCAGCTGCTTTTTGCTGTACTGGTGTCAGATGGCTGAGGTCCAATGGCAATAGCCATTTGTGGTCGTCTGTCAACAAACTCTGGACTGTGACGCTGGGTTTGTCACCACTACAATTGGTTGAGGATCTTGGGGTCAACTTAGCAAATTTTGAGGGATCAACTGGGTGTACAGAGTGGATTAGCTGGAGGTGTCCAAGAAGGCTTTGGCTTCTTAGAATGATGTCTCTATCGGTATGGTTTGTTACTTGGATGGTTAATCGACAATGACTGCCAGGGGTCAGTGTGATGACGGCCTCTTCAGCTTGAAGGCCCTCTGGTAACTGTCCTTCAACTGCTGGCTCGAACAGTACCACCATCTTCTCAGTTACTCCGGCATGTGTTTGGCAACGGACACCAGTGCTGCTGTGCTTGGGTATGGTGATGTCTCCACGCTTCGATCTGATGACGCAGATGGTCTCTGGGTCGCTAGTCTGCATCAGGTATACTAATTTCTTTGCTTGGGAGGGCACCAGGGTTTTGACTGCTTTCCCAAAGACATTAGCTGCCTCACCACCAGAATGTTGCACTACTGCTTCGTTGACTAAATATACCCAATGATGGGATGCTGCAAATGGTCTCGGGTCACAAGACCAGGAAACGTTAGTTTTCCATCTGGATCTCCAATTCTACCCAGCCATTGAAGGGGATTACTGTGTCATTGGCAGTGCGGAGATCAAGGTCACATTCAGCTGTCATCAAATCTGAGATTGGTTGAATCGGTGTCCCTGGTAGGTGACTATGAAGCCAGGCCGTGCTGATCAATGA
Source organism: Astropecten irregularis (assembly GCA_963971285.1). Classification (NCBI taxonomy): domain Eukaryota; kingdom Metazoa; phylum Echinodermata; class Asteroidea; order Paxillosida; family Astropectinidae; genus Astropecten; species Astropecten irregularis. The sequence goes on from OZ020248.1 coordinate 18,301,598, forward strand.
CACTTGTGCTCCAGTGTCCCACAATACAGTTGACAGGGTACGGTTGAGGTAGCAATCCAGGGTGCAGCGCCGTCCTTCTAGTTTGGTGATTTTGTGGTGATGCGGGGGGGGGGGGGGGGGGGGTTGTAGCCGGCCCTCATTTCCCTGCACAGGTCCTCTCCCTTGGCGACCCGCACCTAAACAATGGCTGCAGGTTTCTCCTTTATCTTCCTTCTGGCACTCCTTACATCAGTGGCGTCTCCCTGGCTGACGGGACTGGGGGGGGGGGGGGGGGCTTCTGGATTGGTCATTTAGGGATGCTTGGAGCGAATCCACTTGATCCTTCAGGGTGATCAGCTGGGCCATGCCATCCTTCAGCTCCATTATCTCGGCCATCAGTAAACCCTGTTTGGGGGGTGCTTTTGGTGTCGTCTCTTGTATCTCGTGGACAGCAGCTGTTCTCATTGCTTCAAGCTTTTTCTTTCTTTCAGCCTGTAGGCTTGAACAAGCATTCAGCTTTTCAAACAGCGTCTCGTCGGTCAGTGTGATGTCATCGAGATATAGGGATGGAGCTATGATTTGATGGCATCGCATCGCAACCCGGTCAGGACATTGTATTGAAACATCTGTTGTACCAGCCATGGGTCGTAGCAAAGCAGGGAATCAGGCTCCTGGCTGGCAAAGATGACCTTCTGGCGTATGTCCAGCGCACGGAGTAGGAAGGCCTGAGGGGTCTCTTTAGTTTCCTGAGCTAGCTGGGACAGCTCCTTATACAGTGCTGATGCATCCCTCTCCAGAAAATGTGCTCGCACTATCCGACGTAGACTAGGGAGTGATATTTTGCTCCTGCCTTCTAAGTAGCCTCGGAGAAAAGACCCAGGGACAATGGCACGTATCACAGCCTGGGTGACTTCTTGGATTCAAGACCTCGCAAATTCCAACAACAGAGGGCCATAATATTATTTGATTTTGAAGTGGTTACTTGCGTACGCGCGCAGCCAAGGTTCGTACGACAGTAAAATATCTTTGACAGTAACGTTTTGGCCCCAAACTAGTGGGTGGCAATCGCTAGCTGCACGTGTCTATTGCGTGGCACGAATCCCAAATTATTAACGACAAACATGTTTGGAAAACAAGAGGGATAAATAATTGACACATCACATCGCTCAAGTTTTATTCATAAATCACGGTATTTAATTAACAATATAAACGATTTTGCGGAAATTCGTAATAAAGGTAATGATTCTGCCAATTTTGGAATGGTTGGCAGGTATGCACAACCTGGAGGATCATAGGGAAATGATGATCCTGTCTCCTGGGAGACACATACTATGTAGATTTCCACCACCCCCACACCCCCCCCCCCTTTGTGGTTTTCTTGAAGAGCAAGATGAGTATGAAAGTCTTTGATAATGTCTTATTCTATCCGAACCATCTCAAAGCTCTCCTCTACCATACTGATCCACTCATCATACAACTCAGCATTATCTGTCTTCCTCTTTAATAATAGTAGCGAAATTGCGATCACAGGGGAGAAATCTCTGCCCTCCAATAGGAAGATGGTTTTCTATGGCTTCTAACCTGCCAGTCTTGACCAATGTGAAGAGGTATCATACCATACTTTGATTATGGTTCTGGCCACCATCAGCATCCAATTGAGCTTTACTCTGTTCATATGATACCATCTGGAAGAACTGCTGGATGCAAGAAGTCACCTCATTTGCTCCTTGTTTCACGGTGTTTTTTTTTTCAGGATACATGTACATTGTAGATGTCTTCGTCTTTGCACCGTAAATACAAAGGATATAGATGTCCCAAATGGAACAAATCTCTGATAGGAAGATGAGGGTAGGGCATATTCTGCTGAAGGACGACCTGCGTTGGACTTGGTCGAACTTTTCAGGGGTTTTTGGTAATGTAATTCAGCACTGTATGCTATGGTCTGTCTCTGTACATAGCATTCACGCTACTTGACACTAACTACTGTCACTAAATACTCGGCAACTGATCCAGCTCAATTTGTCTGCATTTCTGCCTTAGTTTCAACTCTTCATGCTCAAGTTCCTGTCGTTTTCTCTCAGCAGTTGCCCCGGCTTCAACATCGGCTCTCTGCTGATGCTCATAGTTGGGCAGTGGATCTGACACTCCCTACATATGATCACTGTCCAACTTGGCTTGCAGGATCACTGAAATGAATTGTCTCTGCTATCTGATCCTGCGACAGATGTTGAAGCGTCGGAGACAGATGTTGTGGAAACCATGTCCCAGCATACCGGTAGCTAGGCCAGTCATGCCTACTGTGGTCATGTCATTGACGACATTGACACCTAGAACAGCACTTTCATTCTGTTTATTGACATGCTTTTGGATACATTCCAGGATCTTCATGAGGCAACAACCCGCTTTGGATACAGCCATTTGAACAACCTCAATTCTTTCGTCAAACTTCTTGGTTTGGTGTTTCAGCAATTTATGTATGAGTATATATGTTGGTTTCGACCTGACTGCGAAGCCCAACACAGTTCCCAGGGCGCTTGATCCCGGCTGATTTCGTAATCCATGCCCCTTTGATACATTTTGTTCACACCATTTTGTTCACTAAAGATGTGAACGAAATATTAGTTTTTCCGGCCCAAAAATTTGGAGTAATTTTCCCCTTAATGTTCCTTCCTGTCTAACAGTCAATTCATTTAAAGCCCTGTCTGCACTGGACTTTTTTCCCGGGGGGTTTTACCGAGCCGATGGGTAAATGAAAAATTGGCAAATATTACCGGTGTCCGCACTTGGACTTTTGATGTGGGTAACCGAGCTGTCAATACTAGGCTCATGAGGGTACCCTACTCACACTGTCTGCACTGGACTTTTCGTCTTGGGGAAAGTGTCTCGGGAATTTTTTCTGGCAGAAGTTGGGAAACGTAACTGAGAGGAAGACTTCCCGAGACGTCTGCACTGGACTTAAAATGGGTAAAGTACCCAGCGTATTAGTAACTTTGCCCCCAAAAAGTCCAGTGCGGACAGGGCTTAAGAAGAAATTGGAAACACACTTATTCTCCTTCTGACCTGTTTAACTTGGAGAGCAAATCACCTTTTTTCCAACTTTTCTATGTGAAGCGCCTTGGGCAGATGTATCTGGAAGCGTGCTTTGTAACAGTTATTATTATGTTTTCTCTTTTGGTATCATAAACTAAGCAAGATGGCCATCAAATTTGCTGACAATCTGGTCTGCGTCGGTGGTTGAATAGCTAGTGTTATCGCCATCCATGCTCCATTTGTTGTTGTTTACAACTGTTCTCTTGTACTTTGACCCTCTGTCATCTTGCGGTCGCGGTGATTATTCATCCGCTGGGTATAAGTGATCATCATTGCAATATTCCATAATTTAGTATTATGAGGCGAATAAATGTAGTGTTCTTGAGAGAAGGGAGAATATAAAGGGAGGTCAATTCTGTGCTTACTTTCAAAACTTGTTGTCTGGTTTGGTTCAATGTGCGTTTGTTACTGGTTTTGCGCGTGCGCAGTCGTATCCCAGGAAATTCCTGATCTGTTAGAGGGCGGTATAGAATTCTTGTTCATCTTAATTACTACCTTTGCTTCTTAAAGTCTGCATTTATTTCAATCTCCTGACTCACTTTCCATTTTTGCTCCTTCTTCCTCTTTGCTGTTGCAGCCTTTACTTAATTATTTCGATAATTTGGGAGTCGAAAATGTGAACCAAATGTTTACTCTTTTCCTAAAGTGAACATCTGACTCAAACTTGGTGAGGAAGTTTCAAAACGTTGGCCTAGAAACCCTGTCAGTAATTGGTCATGATTGCGCTGCTAGCTGCTTGATCTGGTCATCAAAATCTCCATTTTATAATCGATTGTTTCTGCCGGTGATGGAGATGTCATTCTTATTGTCCTTTCACAATGTCTCCCTTTGCACTCATTGTTACACTAGTTTGGGTGACGTCTTTTTCACTTCATCACAGAAATAATGGCTACTACTGATCAGTTCTGTATGTGTGGAATGTCGTATCTATTGTTTTTCTATTAAGCCAGGTATACACACCAACCATTGCTAGTCATATGCTGCTAGGTTCTCAATCCCATTGAATCCCAGAAAATACTATGCCAGATTGTTTGGGAGTAGGGCTTAACAACTTGTGACATTAACTCATCTTAAAGAGGATGTTCAACACTCAACAAACCTCACTTATTTTGTTAGAACTATAATCCTTACTTGACATGGAAAAAAAAAAATTATCTCACACTGAACACAGAAAGAGAACATTTTTCGTCAAACAAATCTGTGTGATTCCGTAACGTCACATATGGGAGCCTTTCGTTCAAAAGAAAAGGCTTCCATATCTGACATCACAAATTCACACAAATTTGTCTGCTGCCCCCATTGACGAATCTCAGGGAATCTGAATTTTGGGGAGCTTGCTGGCTGAGAGAAAAATCATCAAAGAATACTCTGTTTGTATTCAGTGTGAGCTAATATTTTTTCTTATTTCAAGTAATTTAAGGATTATAGTTCTAACAAATAAAGTGAGGTTTGTTGAGTGTTGAACATCCTCTTTAGAATATTATCACAACAAACATGTAGAGAGTCAGTGTGAGAAGCATACCATGGACAAGCACATACATTGTATCAGATACTAGCCAGTATTCATCTTCTGTGATGTGAGAGTCAACTGCAAAGTAAACACGGTAGAATGTGGATTGGAGAGTTGTTAATATAACTGCTTCTTAATGGGGTCACATGACTTGAAGTCTAAGTGCACCCAAAGACACAATCAGAGTTTGAAGGAACTATTGTGAACATATTTTGGCAGTGGTCTGAGATGGAGAATCAATATTGTGTGGGTTCCACATGTACACGCATAGTGGTGTTGTGTAACTTAGGTAGATGCGTATTAGCAACAGGAAATTTTGACTAATTTCATGTTATTTGTGATGTATAAACCTGCATTGGTTACAATGGTCCTTTAGCAGTTGCACCATGGTGCCCAACTTGTGTATCAATCATGGGGCCTAACTTACTATCAATCCTAGGATTTATGATGGAAGCTGTAGGATACAGTGGGTTATCCTTCATAACTCGAGTATCATAGTGCTTTGTGAAATCAACCCCTGAACCCAAGACATAAGGCAGTGTATTGGTTTATTATTGCTTCTAAATGTTACCTCAGAGAAAGATATTGGCAAGAAAGAAGCCCCAATTATCAGCTGGGTAGTAAGCATGGTAGTACACCATCCCAAGTACATTAATTAACCCATTGCAGGTTCAATTGCAGGTTTCATCAAACCTATACCTTTACTCGATCTAAAACCAATTTGTAATACGTTATCTGGATCAACACAGAAAACACACACACATTGGACACTGTATTATCAATTTAAAGTTCAAGTTTAATTTGAATCAGAATATCATAATTTGTTGTATGCAGTTTAATGATATTTTGTTATAGTACTACTTCATCCCTCTACAACCCTACAGTAGTAGTTGTTCATGATGTCATTTTTACAAGAACAATGAAAGCAAATTTTACTTTGGCTAGCTCCAGAATTCCAGTAATTTGCTAGAAGTAGGAATGAACACAGTGAACTGTCATTCCTATGGTACATAAAGCTCATTTACTCACTTCCATCAAATCAAAATGCATCTGCTGGATTTAGTCATTGATTCATTACATTAAACTATGGTAATAATTAAACCATCATGTGTCAGATTTGTTGTCTCTGTTTTCTCTGCATAAATGCATGTTAGTGATGATATAACAGTATGACCCTAACCCATCAGTAAAATGCTTCAAGCACAAGTAAAATGATCATGTTCTTTTTTTCTTATCTAGGTTTAAACCAATGAACAAGTTCTTCATCTAACTGCACAAATTGACCCTGATGCACACAATCAAGGAATAGTTAGAATAAAATAATCAAGGCAGATTTGGATCAAATTGATGAGTGTGAAATAAACACACAGTGTGACATGGTTCCTAACTTGTGCTATGAGTGGAATAGGAATAGTATGCTCACTGCATCTGTAACGTAGACCTGTAAAAATGACAGTTAGAACAGCACATCTTATATATGAAAAATGTCAAACAGAAAAATATCTATATCTATATCAAGCATATAATATTAAAATAATTGTAACTCCAAAATATAAACAACCAATAAGATATACATATGATTATTTCATTTACAGCAATAATATGTTTGATCCTTTCACCTTGGTATTTCACTCAGAGGTTAATTTTCAGTTCACAATATATATATTTTTAATAATGTAAAAATGTTTTTCTTTTTCATTGAAATATTTGAATGGCCTATAGTGGTTGAGGCAATTACACAAAAAATTCTTGCTAATAAGCTAACAATTTTCTACAAATTTTCGATGATTATGAATGGATAAAAGCTCTATTCTTGTGCTACTAATTTGGAAACTGGAGGCAGAAAATAAGAATCTGAAAGGCATGCATTGAAAGAATGTGAAGAATAATATACAGTGCAATCCATTGGCTTGTATATATACCTCTTCTCTGGTTTATGTACAAGCACAAACTACTACAGACAACCAAGAAAGCTCCACAATGACAGGTCAAACATTAACTCTCATTAATGTTCAGCAAACAAAAGACAAAGCAATCTCACTGTATCCTATGCTATCTAGGATTATTCAGCCTTTAGTGTAGGGAAAGTATGCTTAAGATCAATGCAGGTTATAAAAAGATATCCACATAAACCCTTTAGACACGAAGTCAATGACGATATCATAACAGTCTTGCAACACACATTCATATGTTAACATCATACCCAAATGATGGTCCCTTAAAACAACATTAAGACACCACATTGAAAGGGTAGCATGTGACATTAAATATCCCTAAATATTATTTTATAAAAACTTGATATTTGGGGTAAAATTCCCACAATAATTAGTACGGTGGTAGCAATGAGGGACAATGCCCTTCCATTCTCTCTTTGTTCTATTATCTAGATCCAACAGGGAACATATCCTCATCCTATTTGGCATGACAAAACCACCTAGGCTCGATTTCACCAAACCTATCGTAACTTACTATCAATCGTTGGACATTGCAGCCCTACGTAGGATACGATGGGTTATCCTTCATATTAACTTGAGTTACAATAGATCGCAGGGCTTCGTGAAATCGACCCCCTGATCCGATTAGGAACATTGCCTGGTCCAATTGAGAACACCACAATGTCCATGGAAAACTGGTCCAACTGACAACTCAGCTTATTCCAATATGGAACACCGTCTCCAATTGGACAAAAGTATGAATACATGTAATACACATTTGAACCAGCAATTAGTGCTGTTGGTATATTAGAACATGGTGCTGTTCCAACTTCAACGTTTATCCATCCACATATCCACGTACATATTCCCTTTTGATCATGCTGTATTCCCAGAAGGAAGACTTAATTACTATGGAAACAGTTTGTTGCTGATTAGGAAAGATAACTTTATATAGTCAATTGTAGGGAGAATACCGATGTTGGTGTTCACTGAGATTGATCAAAATCAAAATTACATGGTACATGAATCAGATCTTTCCTTTCTTGTTTTTTTTTGGTTATAAATCCATGTGACTCAATATAATGCAGTTTGTCTGCATAGAATGCTGCTATTCTGTATGTACCTGGTTGCATGACTAAGCCAAGCCAAGCAATGTGATATACAAACATAAATGTAGGATAAGTATGTACAGATATGATAACAATAGAATGATTTTACCAGATACAGATATTTTCAAAATACAGCTTAATATTTCACAATGATAAAATAGTTTCTGAAATGTGATTTTGAGTATTTGACAAAAAGACACATTTTGTGAACAGTAACTGTCCTTCACCAAATAACAATATAATAATCATCAACACCTAATGGTTGACCAAGGATCAATGTGCCGTACCACTTCATCATGCACCTTGGTCAAACAGTAGTTGTTCTGCAACAGCCGTTACTGGACCTCAAGCTTAAATAAACTAATTCAGTCAAAAAATCTTAAAACCAACTTACATCTGACTGTCAACACTACGCTTTCAATCTGACTAAATCTGTACTATGATTAAAAAGGAATCAAATGAATCCAATAAGCATTTCACGAGTTTGAATTGAACAATATCTGGTACACTGAATTCTTTTACTGTACATAAACATCAAAACCTGAATTCTCCAGACTAAAGACACTGTTGCTATATCACATGATTTGGGGCAAGCTTTTGCTTAGTTACATAACAGACGTCTTGCACCAATGCACTGTTCATAATGGATAAGAATGGCACAAAGGAACCAGTTCATTCCAGAGATGGACATCGCTATGCAAAAGCTTGCCCCGAATCATGTGCCATAGCAACATAGTCTTTAGTCTGGGAAATTCAAACTGGGGTGTTCATGTGCAATGAAAGAAGTGTATATGCCAGATACTATTCAGATTTAACCAGCAAATGGCTTATATTCAAGCTGGTATATCAGATGTTGTCAGTAATAGGCAGTTGGCTCAAGCCTAGGGTTGATCACCATTCAACTATTGGTCAAATAACAGCACTTAACAAGCTGTATGAAACATACAGATGGAAGTCAACTGAATCCTAAATTGAACAGCTGCCAAATAATAGCAACTATTGACTATACTATATGAATGAATGACTGATGCTCAACCACATGACCAATGAGCTGATGAACCACTTAACAGTCTTTGGGTTGTGATGTCCAATTTACACACAATCTTAGCATCACTGCAGTAAGTATCTGATTGAAGTTTACGTTTATGTGTAAATGATATGTGAACTGATACAAAGAGCTGAAAAGCCCAAATTACATCATCCTATTCAGAATGTAAATAGCTATGAAATACATTCCATTATTCCCCTTTTGAATACAAATGCAAATGACATAATTTGATTTGGAATAAACGTTCCAAATTACAATTTCATTTGATATATTTCTACGTAAAATGCATTTTAAACTTAAAAACTACATGTAGGTTTGGTCTAGAATTTTTTTCAAGATTTATAAAAACTAAGAATGATTTTACAGTTATAATCGAGAAGGGATAAATCCCCAAATTTTAATTTCAATGATCATGTTGGATTCATGAGCAAGGATAAATAACCAGTTAATAGGTAATCAAACATCATGATTCATTATACGTTTCAATGAAACAGGGCATTCATTTCACGACCCATTTAACTTGCATATTTAGATGCTGCAGAACTGACAGATTAAAGGGTGAAAATCAGACGCTGAAATTGGACTCTTTCCAGTCAAACATGATGTCTGATGTCAGTGTGATCTGTTTAGAGTTAACATACCAACTACATACATATAGCAACAAATAGAAAATTCATGGAATGTGATCAAAATGAATACAAAAGGCCCTCAACACCCAGCCCTTCCAGTCCCACACCCAGCATTGCTACACATCTCTAGATCCTGTATGTACCTGGGATATCCTTAACTTACTGTAAGGGCTACATGTTAAGATTAACTTCAATGTAACAGATTCATGCTAACTTAGATTGGCTGATATTTCAGAATTAACACCTACACTTTCCAGTCTAGGTGAAAAGAGACGTAATTATAGATACTTCTATATCAAACATAATGCTTTGTTGAGTGCTTATATCAAACTTAGACAATTAAGTTCCCAACATTGAAGTTGTGTTGCAGTGCAGAAATGAAACAAAACGTACATCCACCAAACAGCACAAAGCTCAAACTGATCAAACTGTGTTAGTATTATCAAGAGAAGAAAGGGAATTCAACAAAAAGACTGCACAAATGTAAGATTAGTAAGATTAGTGTGAATCATCTGGGAACCTGAATCATTCATTCTAGTGTAGTTTAGAGCACCTGTAATTATGTCCCTATGAAATTACATTAGCAAACAAATATTATACAGTAGTATTCTACAATGTCAAGGTGTTATTTAGACTTCAGTGGTCCAACATAATTAGCTGAATACCATGATCACAACACTGAAAATAAGCTGTATATGAACCAATTCACTCCTCCTTGGTATAAAGTGATGCATGATAGATAATAATCATAGCTTCTTATGGTCCATTAACATAGCTGTGCATATTATTGATGAATCCAAACATTCTGTGAGCACTTGATGAGATATAACCATATATATTCAGGCATATATATCTTATTGTACATATAGAAGGCAAATCCAATCTAACTACGTAGCTTTAACACTACTACAACAGGTAATGGTTTGTACAAGTGATGGTATACACCTACCGGTATATGCTAGAGTGACTTATCCTATCAAGTACCTAGAATGAAAGTTGTGTTTAGCGTGTGATGAAGGTAGGATTAGTATAGGTGAATCCATCAAACTCAGTCTGGTCTAGGTTCATGATAAACAGTTTGTCCGTTGGGGTGAGTACCGGTTCTTCTCGAGTGAATTCCTTGTCAAAATTGCTGACATCCTGAGCCCCTTTCTGCAGTGGAGGAACGTATAGGGTAACAATCACAGACACAAAGGGATGTTGAAATGGTGGGGAAGGGTAAGTCACAACCATCAAAATGGATTGGTAGGAAGGAGATAAATTAATACCATTATTTATACAGCAATAAATACCCACTTTGTAATGTATAACTCAATACTTGTATGGTGCTGCATTATGCAATCACTGAATGGGACTTATACCTCAGCAAGGCTTAAGATAAGAATATTGGCATTCCTGAAGATGAATCCACTCTGGTTAGCTGGTACCCAGCTTTTACAGTAAAGTTGAGTAACCTAACTCACCTAAGTACAACTCTTCATCTGTTGGGTCTGGGTACCACCTAATAAGAGTGGACTAATCTCAGTCCAGGAATGGCATAATATTTGCTTTCTGCAATTATATTTTTCCTTTTCCATTGAATTTCAGCATTCATTAAAATATTCTTTGTTCTGTGAAAAATTCAGACCTTCATAAGTGATTGCAATGTTCTGAATAATTTGTAATTTCAGGAAACAAATTCTTGATAATTGAATAGTTACATTAGCAGGTTGCATTGTATTCATATTCAGCCATTACACAGCACAAATCTTGCATTAGAAACTTTACTTAATTTATATTAATTATAAATACAAAGAGGTTTTGAAGTTTCTCTCAGAGTAGAGCACCTATTACCTCCTCTATCTGCTAGCTTATACTGTCAATATCTATGGACTTTATTAAGCACACTTGTTGGTAAAGCAACATATGTTTGAATATATGATTTCACCTTAGAAGTGATCCTGAACTATGTCCCTTAAGGGCAAGACTACCCCCCCCCCAACAAGTCTTGAAAGAAAGGCATACAATATGCCCTATTCACAGAAGTACTGGTACATTGCTGCGCAAGCATAGGTTTATATTACACAATCTTAAACTGATATTATCTTTACAATCTACTCTCCTGATCAAATACAAAAAGTTGAAATTATTACATGAAGGATAAATTGCAAGCAAAAGTGACAGTAGTCCAGTACTGCTATATTCTATGTACAACAGAAGAAACTTATATTAGACCTGGGATCTGTATGTCAAGAACTGACTATGACATAATAGTGCATGTGGGTTCAATAACAGGTTGGGAACATTTGCATATTGTCTGTGTGTTAAAAAAGACCAGTCAAATTCAATGACTTGGCCAAACATGTAACACCATGTTATAGTACTGTTGAAATTCCATGAACAAGAATCCTTGAGTTGACTTGCTTAAATGCTCCATTACATCATAGCTGTGATGTATTTCGGTTTGCACAACTGCACCATTACTGTCTACTTGATATAGTACTTGATAGAAAAGGCATATAAACAAAGTTAAATTCAAATCAGTTTCAACATAGGGAAACAAACAAATACACAAACAAATGTATAAATCTTCCCTCATTTAGTGGATTTGGTAATTTCATTTTAAAAACAATTGCAATTCTGAACAATATACTCTTCCAATTAAAAAAAAAGATTTCATTAATTTAATACAGCAATTCTATTTTGTTTTCATATCTACTATTTACTTTTGTAAAACCTGGAATGTGAAACTTTAAAGTTTTGCAGATGATTTTATGTTGAAGGAATTGGTGCATACAAAAAATGAATATGAAATATATATGAGCATGCTCATTCCAAATACCCAGCAAATCTTAACAACATGCCAACACTGTCATGCACTGCACACACCAAATAACACATATCAAAATTAAAAAAAGAACAAAACTGAAAACACAAAATAAGCATTCACACCAAATACAGGGAAAATTCAAAGATGAAAGCCTACAATGCTGTTATAAGAAAGGCATTTTTGTTGTCTTTGTTTTTGCAAATGGCATATAACATTAACAGCAATATATGCATTGATAGCAATATACACAGCCTCCAAGCATCTGAAGTATGTAGACCTATTTGTAGCATTGGGATGAATGATTCAACCATGTACCAAGCAATACATCAAGTACATCTGCACTACAGGTATTATCATTCTATGATTTCAGTCAGAATAAAACATGGACATTTAGCATTGTACAGAGACTCAATGTGTCAATGTTACATTCAATACAAGCTTATAGGCAGACATGGTAACAACATACTGGTGCAATACTTGCATGCTCAAATGATAACTCTTGCAATGCATGTGTTTTATGTTTCTGAGATTCAACTGAATTTGTATACAGATTATCACAGGTGGTCATGAGGACATGATGATTCAAGAACAACAGCTTAATCAGGCAGGCATGTCCTCAGATGATGGTCTGGTTTTCAAAATGGTCTTTGGATGTCTAAAAGTGTGCGAGTAGGTTAACATAAAGGAACAATTTGCACGTCCTCAGATATTATGTCAAACATGGAGGTCTGTTTACAAATATTTAGGTGGGTAAGTTTGTTTCAGGGGAGCTAGGGAATTACATGGATGGATTCATGGGAGCACATGCCATTCATGGCTGTATTAAAAGGAAATCTGACCAGTTTGCCATTTCACTCAAAGAACATGTCCATTGTGAGTCTGCAAGGGCGCCCTCACATGACAGTCAATACACACAGCAAATCAATCAATCAATTCACAATGTCATCAACATACCTCTGACCCCATAACCACCTGGAGAAAGATATAATGCAATGCATTCCTTTATAATTCTCTTTTGTAGAATGTCCCTAATATTCTGACTCAAATCATAATGCAGAAGTGATACAGCCCAGCCCAACAGCAGCAGCAGCAGCATGCTGTGACTTGTGGTATAATTATTGAAGCCCTACGTTAAGCACTACCTGGTGATTCTTCTGATTGTAGTTACAATCAATCAATCATTCTATTATCTGCATTGCCTTTCTATTCTATTTACTTCCATATACCATATTCACTGACTGGCATTACATGTATATCACTTATTGTCTTTGTAAGTATCTCTTGTGAGGCATTTGGAGTTTCAGTCTGTTCAGGTTTTGAAAGTTATACATGGATACAATGAATAGAACGGGAATATTGTCTCAAACAGGCAAACACAGAGCTTCACACATGAACAACCTTTATGTGGGAAGCACTGCTTTGGATTGGCTAGGATTATGATGTAATATCCAGTCAGTCCATGATGGTGCTTCCTTGCATCCAGTACATCAGGTATATAGCAAGCAATACAAGGAGCATATAGGAATAGAAAGAGCAGCACTATCTACATAACCCAAGCAGCTTGAAGCTATACAGCCCATATCCTCAAGTAGACTATGTCATAGGCTGGAAATATGGGTTGACGAAGCTGAAGCCGGCAAAATCATCTTCATTCAGAGCTCTGATTATCATTTGATCTGTCGGGGTTAGTGTCACCGGGTTGTTGGTGAAATAGGGGTCAAAATTTTCAGCAGCTCTGGAGGATTTCTGTTACAGAAAGGGGGAAAAGAAAAAAAAGAAGAAGCACAAATAGGGGAGAGGTAAAGCAATGCCAGGGGGAACCACTACAGTACTTAACTAGGGATACATGGACAATGGGATTGGTACTCTTAAAAACAATGTTGAATAGGTCAGGGTTACACCAACAGAGCATGACAAGAATATGTCCCTAAAACTGACATCAAAATTCAGAAAGCCAAGTTGAGCAAATGTGCACTGGTGCCATCCCTATGATTGGTTGAGTGATTTCAAATTCAAATTCCACTGAAGAATCTATAATTGATAACATCGTGCAATCATATGACTTCAGGGTAATGCTCATCACCAATAAAGCATCAGACTATTCTTAAGCTAAAGACTTCTACAGAGAAATGAATGTGACATCACATTGTATTTCAATTCAGTCAGGCTGCACTTAATTATGTGACAAAGCAATTATGCTCTAATATGTGCATTAATAGATTCAACATTTTGGTGACTGATGAAGCCAATGCTTCAGATGTTATGCAAAAGATCAAATTATTTCCTCAAGAAAGACATACAGTCTTCCAGTGTGGATATGTTAGAGGCTTTCCAAATTTGATCAATTTACGGGACAATGAAACTTGCCAATTACACACATGTATGTGGATGACTAACTCTGTAGGGCATGGGAGTGTATGTGAGCAAAGTCATGTTGAAAAGAATGAACAAAAATTTCTTCAGTATTTAGTACTTGTAACATAAAATACATGCAAGAAATTAAGATTGTGCTTCAAAATCTGACATCAGTAATATACAGGTCCTGCTACCTTAAGTCCAAATGAACCGAGTCCAATGTCATCATGGCACTGCTTATTGCAAGAATTTTCTGCTTATGTTTATCGCTCTTCGCTTTACAGGGTAGGCCTAAGTGTTCAATCTTTACGATAGCTGATTAAGTGAGCAATCCTACAGGTTCAGTACAGTAAGCACAGACACAACTAGAAATTCCTCACTCCCCTACAAAAAAGTCATCAGTATAGAAACTCAACTGCTTCCAAAGCTCAGTAAGCACAGCCATCAGATTGACCCTGAAATCTACCTAAATAGAATGTTCATTATGAAAATATTGAATGCATACTGCTCTTTGATGATCAGACCTTCCAAAAAGACTGCTATTGGTAGCAGTAACTCAAGACTAAAAGAATTTTGGATTCCCTGTAGCAAGACTTACATATTATGATAACTCTTGAAACAAAATAACCTTGATGTGGCTCTAGTTCTACTACTGTATCACCAAAATCAAAAACCCAAATTGTAGATATAAATAAAATGATCCAAACCAATAGCATGACTTTACCCACATATCAGGGATGGAATACAGAAATAAAGGTAATATAGTACTACAGGTAACATCATGTACTCAAAGTACATAATATAAGGGGAGGGATACAAAGAAATAACTAAATGTAGTTCATGGGAATAGCACTCCGCACTTATGACGTCACAAAATCCCCGGATGTCAGACAAACATTGTCTCACACACGTAGTGTACATGGCCTGGACGTGCACACGCATGCATGGTTGCAATATTTGTCTGAAATCCGGTGCTATTTTTAGTGCAAGTGCGGAGCGCTATTCGAGTGCTGAACGATTGGAATATAAAGCAGGAATACATCACATGTTATTACTGCTCTGCAAAGTATGCATGTTGGGTACTGTGCCATATCATCAACTTTGATAGATACCAATATATCTTTATACTTTTTAACAAAAAGGCTTGCTTTGGTAAAAAAGCATTTTGCCCAACAGATGCTTTGCAACTTTTCAAGGCTATACAATAATCCAAATGCAGGTTTTTGAGTGGCGCCCTCTTTTGATTTTACAAGAAACTGCGGTGGTGTTTATCGATCTAAATGCGCTACAACTCCAGCTCGGTACGTAGTATGCAATTTATTCCTGAAAGGAACACGGAGTTGGAAGAATATTCAGCATGGACAACAAAAAATTGTCCCTGATTTCCCCTCCGGTCTTTTATTTGCTCATAATTAGCCTTCCTGCTTCCCAGATTTCAATCAAAGATTATTAGGCGGTGTACAAAATAATATACTATTATACTGACACCACTGCAGTTTTCTTTTAACACAGGCATACTTTGTATAGTGTTATGTCCTTTTCAAAGATCCATGTTAAATAAGCAGACACAAAGAGGCTAAGTGTAGTGGTCTGACAACTCAGGTCATCGGTGTTCTTATTCATTCCATGCTCAATCTATATCTGTCAATTCAGGGCACAAGGGCATGTGCGGTATTACTAATATGCTAATGTGCATATACAACATTCCTCCCCATTTAGTCTAAACCATGTAACACTTCTTGTTTAAACTGCTGGTTGAAATGTTAGACTACTTGACCACAGCATATATATTTTTGTTTTAAAATCAGGCAATGCAACTTCTAAACTCCAAAAACTTTCAACAGCAACAACATGCAACTAACAATGCTCAACAACTTAACTTCACCAGCAACAATAATACTTGGTGCATCTAACCTTGTGTGCCTTAGATATACATGTGAAACCAGCATGGTTACATTGTAATCCTACAAAATGA
This sequence comes from Astropecten irregularis, assembly GCA_963971285.1. Taxonomy (NCBI): domain Eukaryota; kingdom Metazoa; phylum Echinodermata; class Asteroidea; order Paxillosida; family Astropectinidae; genus Astropecten; species Astropecten irregularis. The sequence goes on from OZ020248.1 coordinate 18,318,036, forward strand.
TTTAGTTCTACACATATATAGACTTATTCATTACTAACAGCTGATGTTATATAAAAATGCTTACAAGTCTGATCAATGGTCATTAGACCAGATTAAGAGTTTACAATATTTTGATGTGACTTTATCTTGAATAAAATATAGCTGCTTGCTTGTGAAAGTATACTCTTAAATACTACCTGTGTAATTTGTTCTTTGACTTAACTCAAGCTTTTTATGTTTGCAAATTCCAACGCATGTCAAGGCACAATTTAACACTGACACAAAAAGCTCTTCCTGAACTTTTGAACTACAGGGCAGTTAATCTCAACAACAAACTATAAGCTTACTTAACCACAACATAATCATTCAAGTGTGCAGGCGGCTTTCTAATTCTATTAGAAACTCTCAATGGCTGAGACTCTGCTTTCTCTGCCTGAGGTAGATCAACAGTAGAAGACGTCTCAACACTAACACCAGCAGGTGTAGCGTCTTCTCTCAAAACTTCACCTGGGCTCAGAACAGGTGTGGACTCTGGAATTTCAGGAGTGTTGTCTTCACTCTGAATGTTAGGTGAACCACCACTTCTGATGTGATCCACATGACGTCTAACTATTCGACCACTGTCGAGCCTGATCTCAAACAGGTTTTGGCCAATAGTGCTGCAAATGTGACCAGAAAGCCAAGTTGGTCCGGTTCCAAAATTCTTGCAAAGGACTCTCTCCTGCAGTTTGTAGCTTCTCATTCTGGTTCCTTTGTCAGCATGCGATTTCATCTGTTTTTGCTGTCTTCTGACTTTCTGTGATAGACTGGGCCGCAACTTGTCTAGTTTTGTACGGATCTGGCGTCGGTACAAGAGTTCACTTGGACTCTTGCCTGTTGTTGCTTGGGGCGTGACTCGATACAGCAGCAGAAACTGTTGCAGTCGTTTCTCCAAGTCACCTTTACTCTTCTTGATGCCATTCTTTACAGTTTGCACAGCTCGTTCTGCAAGGCCATTGCTGGCAGGGTGATTCGGAGCTGTTTGAATGTGATCCACTCCATTGCTCGTCAAGAAGCTGTAAAACTCCTCAGCGACAAAAGGCGTGCCGTTATCACTGACAACGACTTCTGGGATGCCATGACTTGCAAAAAGTCTACGCATTACTCGAACAGTAGATCTGGCAGTGGCGGCGTGGACAGGCGTGGCTTCAATCCACTTACTGTAGGCATCTACGACAATCAGGACTTCTTCACTGGATCCTTCGTAGTCAGGAGCTCTATCTCTTGTGAGCTTACGGGGCGGCTTTCCAACTCCATCAAAGAGTTGACATGGGGGCTTTCTTCTGAAGCGTCGTCCACAGTTTCCACTGGTAGACGAGATAGGGCATCGGCATTTGTGTGCAGCTTTCCAGCTTTATGGCTTATGGTGTAGTCATATGCAGAGAGCAACATATGCCATCGTGCAACTCTCGCTGATGACATTGGGCTTGCTGGCTTGTCCCCAAAAAGGGAGACCAAAGGCTTGTGATCTGTTACAATGGTGAATTTGTGTCCATGGAGATACTTGTGGTATTTCTTCAGACCAAAGATGACCGACAGACCTTCTTTCTCGTATTGAGCGTAGTTTCTTTCGCTCGGCGTCAAGGTTCTTGAGGCAAAGGCTACAGGCTTCTCGGACCCATCTTTCATCAGATGGCTGAGAACTGCTCCAAGTCCATATGGGCTTGCATCGGTTTGAAGCAGCAACGGCTTATTTGGGTCAAAGTGGACCAACAAAGTGTCACTTGCCAACATTTTCTTCGAGGCATCGAAGGCTTTCTGTTGTTCTGGGCCCCATTCAAATTTTGAACTGGCTTGTTGCTTGTGAGACCCTGGCTTTCTTCCACTTGAACTGTACTCTGCCTTTAACAGTTTATTCAGTGGGGCTATCACTGTTGACAAGTTAGGCAAGAATCGGCGGTAGTATCCCAATAGGCCCAAGTAAGCTTGCAGCTGGACCCTTTTCCTGGGGCTTGGGGTTTTTCACCTCTCGCTGGTATTTTCTTGGTTCTTGGGTGCTGGCGTTTGCTGTATGGCATGAACCTTCTCCTTCACAGGGCGCAATCCCGCGGCATCTATGCGGTGACCCAGGTAGGTGATTGATTCCTTCAGGAACTCACACTTGTCCCTCCTGAGCTTCATCCCGCTTTCTTCTAAGCGCTGAATGACTGCCTCGAGATTGGACAGGTGCTCGGCATCTGTCTTTCCTGTGATGATGACATCATCAAGATAGGGGCGACACATTGGTATGTCGGCTAGAAGCGACTCAATGGTTCTCTGAAACAGGGCAGGGGCTGATGCCAAACCAAACGGGACCCGGGTGTATTGATACAGGCCTCGGTGCGTATTGATTGTAGTGTACTTCCTGGCATCGTCATCAAGTTCAATTTGGTGGTAGGCATGCGAAAGATCTATTTTCGAGAACTTCTGACCACCTTGCAAATCTTGCATCATATCTTCTAGAGTTGGCAGTGGGTAATGCTCTAGCTGCAGAACTTTGTTGGCAGTTACCTTGTAATTGCCACATATACGAATCTGTCCATTCGGTTTTGGTGCAACCACTATCGGGCAGGCATACTCTGAGAACTTGACTGGCTCGATGATTCCTTGGTCTTGCAATTCATCTAGGCATTTATCAATCTTCTGACGTTGTGCATAGGCTACGGGGGAAGCTCGGTAGAACTTACATGTAAGTAATTCTTCCTTCACTGGCTGAACTTTGGCTTTGAATCCCTCCAAACGTCCTAATGTGCTGTCGTTGAAGACCTCTTCATGGCTCTGCAAAATTCCTTTCAACTCTTGTAGAGTTTGGCTGGCTGTTGCGTCGTTTGCTTCAGTGACGGCATGGCAATGCAGTATCTTGTCTATTGGGACGGGGATTTGCTCAATCCACTGTCTTCCCATCAGGCTTGTTCCTTCTTCCACAACCAGTAATGGCAGGACGACAGGCTTTCTGCTGGCATATTTCACCTTTACTTCAGCTTCACCAAGAATCTTTACTTTGGATCCTGTATAGGTTTTCAGCTTGACAGTACTTTGGCGAATGTCACTTGCTGTTCCCAACTGGTTGTAGGTTTTTGAAGAGACGATGGACCATGGACTTCCAGTATCCAATTCCATTTGTATGTCTCTGTTGTTGACACTGACCGTCACTTCATAAGGCTTGGATGACAGGTTTTTCACGATGCCATCTTGCTTTAGGTGACTGAGAGCCATCTCGGTGTCAGAATCATCACTTGCTGTCTCATTCAGATGATGTGCTCGGTGCTCACGGTGCTTCTGGGCTGACCGTTTTGCTTGAAAGGCTTTTACCTTGTCACACTGGCTTTTGGTGTGGCCTACACGTTGACACTTGTAGCATTTCTCCATTATAAATGGACAGGAACTAGGGGCATGGATTCCTCCACAGCGCCAACATCGTTGCTCTTGAGGCTGTGGTGGACCCTTTTCCTGGGGCTTGGGGTTTTTCACCTCTCGCTGGTATTTTCTTGCTCTGGGGGCTGGCTTATACTCTGGCTTTTTTGGCTGATGCAACTTGTGCACCTTTGGGGCTTCGGCAGGCTGGGCAATTTTCTTGATGTCTTCAACATCTTTACTAGCCATCTCCATCGCTGATGCGATGCTCAAACTCTTCTCAAAGGTAAGTTTGGATTCACTTAGGAGTTTACGCTGTATAGCGGCTTCCTTACATCCTACTACCAATCTGTCACGCAACATATTATCCAATTCTTTAAAATTACAACCATCACTTAACTGGCGTAAACCAGCCACAAACTGTGAAATACTTTCTCCTTCTTGCCTAGATCTAGTATAAAACCGGTATCTAAGTACAATCTCACTTGGTTTAGGAGAAAAATGCTTCTGTAAGGCTGAAATGCATTCTGCAAATGTTTTGTCAGAAGGCTTACTTGGCTGCAGTAATGCTCTCAAGGTATGGTATCCATTTGTTCCTAGGCTAGTCAGTAACACTGCTCGTTTTTTACCTTCATCGGTAACGGCATTGGCCTCAAACCACGCTTCAAGTACCTCAACCCATTCTTCAAACTTGCATCCCTTTATATCAAAGGCAGGAATAGTACCAATAATACTAGCCATAGTGATACGACACTGTCAAAGATCTCAAATTTCTAGGGAAATTTCAACAAGAAAATCGAAAATAGGTAGGCTAGGCCTAAATCGAAATCCACACACCGTGCGTGATGAACACAGATGTAAACACTGACAGTACTAACACTCAAATTACACTCTTTAGGCTAAGGCTCTACGGCTTAAATCTCAAATTATCATCAACAACAATATAGAAAACTTTTGCTATTATTTTCTGTACTTAATTCTGTAACACAACCATTCAACTTCTGAGAACAATTATCTTTAAAACTGTTCAAATGTCAGAGTTCTGCCGACGTGTCGCGAAACACAGTCAGAGTTTGTACATTGTGTATGCATTCAATTGCATAGCGTTTCGTTCATGTACAGTACAGTATATTGCATGTAACTTACGCGTACGGCGTCCATTATTACACACAGCGTCCCTGCTATTCCGGTAAGCGCACTTTTCCCTCCGGATGCAGTTTCCACACACGAGGCTTTTGTAATACTCTGTGCGACGCTGATGAGTGGGGCTACGATGTCACGACTGCGGCGTGGCTATGTCTCACGTCTGCATACGGTGCATGTCCGGCGATGTCCGTAGGGTTTCACTGGCTCGTTGGCGGTGCGGCTGGGGCTTCAATGGCTAGGGCCATGGCGGCTGCATGGGGGCTTCCATGTATGGCTGGCTGGCTGGCTACTATCGGGCATGTTGGGGTCGGAGCGGCTTCAGGGGTTTCGGGGCATCGACGTCAATGGCTGCTCGGGGCCGGGGCATGGGCGGATGCATCTTTTCTGGCTGTCCATAGCTTATGAACGAAGGGGCTGCCTTCTTCTGGCTTGGCACGGCCTGAGCAATATCCGTAGCGTGAATCGTGTCTACGAGTCACTGGTTTCCAAACTTCGGAACTCGGCAATCACTGTACAGTCAGTGCGCAGTGTATAGATAAGCGCTCTTGTTTATTTGCTACGTATGCATGAACTGGGCCAGGAAATGAATATTCATGAGATTGATGACAGCGTTTTCGAAATTGATTTTCACGTGAACGTATGTTCAAAAGTCAAATTTTACTCAAAGGAAAGATTGCAGGTACCATAGTTTTATTGCTGATCAGGTTTTATCAAATTTCTAATAATTAAGTTTGAGAAATATCGGGACGATAATATTACTGTTTTTGTCGTGAATTTAAGGTCGAAGAAAACTGCTATTTTTCAATATCAAACAAACTTGGCCACCATAAGTAGACGATTTAGTGAAAAGTACAAGTACTAAACTACCTATTTCTGTAACGAACTGCTCCATTGATAGCCCAAAACAGTCAGGATCACTGAAAAAACACGACCATTCCGGATAGCAAAGTCACGAACATAAGGCATCCGTGGAAGCACGTGTAATACACGAGTGTGCATTCCTCATTGGGTAAAACCCCAATCATAGTCACGTACTGACCAATCACGTATTATGTCAGTCCCGCGTAGGGGTCTGTGTTGTGTCGGGTACCCTGTTCAGCAAGGACTTGCATATGGTTAAATAGAAGAAAAATAGGCTCCCGACTATAAATAAACTGGCGATCTGTCTTATGTGTTTTCGCAATTGGTATCAGGAAGATTTTTGTAATTTAAGTAATGTTCCTTCGTGAGCAAAGACAAACATACTTAAATAATTACCAATGTCTGTCCCAACTGTTTTCTTTCTTTAACTAAGTCGGCTACCTTCATTGGTTTAATTAATGATTTCAGATTATTGTTGTTCATTTTAGTAAGTAGTATCTTTTTTAATAATAATGGGAAATCAAAATTAATTAAGACACTGACAGTTATCACTTTGTTTCATCGTAAAACACGAAAATTATTTATTTCAAAATTTATTAACAAAATAAACAATACTGAAAATTGCATAGTTGCATTACACCAGCTGCATACTGAAAATTGTAAAATGACATAAATACCAGCTGCATAGTCAATATATTGTTGTTTGTCATTAACACCCGCATCCAATAAATATAATACTAATAATAAAGTTTAACTATATAACTTTTTGTCATTGCCATGAATAAAAAAGGTACACCGCATTGTACCAATGAAGTTGGAATTCGAGTTGGAAGAGTTGGAAGATTGCGGTAACATGTATGAATTTCAACAAAGCTAAAGCAATGTAGTTTTTAGTATTTTTTGTTTTCAATATCACTTACATGTGGTTTTAAATATCACTTACATTTACTTTTATCACATGTAGTATTCAATATCATTTACATGTAGTTTTCAATATAAATACCTGATGCAGTATAGCACATTGGGGTTGAGTTGCATCATAGTACAGTAACTTTATAAAAATAACACCTTCTTCAGAAGATTGGCAAGGTGAAAAATCTATTGCGGTACACAAGTTATTCATATTTTGCACAAAGAAAATTAGGAATATAAAACCTGACATAAACATCAACTATTACGATAAACACTCTATAAAGAACATGGGCCAGTAAATAAAATATGTTGGTAGAGATAAATAAATCTCTACACTTGCAGGCAAGGCAAGTGCAATAGAATGGCAAAAACTAGTAATTGCATACCATAATGACTACTAATTTTGAAGATTAAAGGTTATATCATACATTGGTTTTTGTCAAAGAAATACAGATTTATGGGCAAAAATATCAAGGAATATACAATAATAGTCATCTGTGAAAATTTCAGTCCCATACGGTGCCCAGGCCACTTTTTGAGAAAACAGTGAAAAACGGCCACAGTATTTCTTAACTCTTTTCTCTTTTATTTTTGACCTTTTAAAAGATCAAAAAGATTTTCGGTCGTTGTTTTTCTAATTTCTGGAAAAATACACCATTTCATGCAGAACAATTTTAACGGTATGTTCCTACCACCACCATCTTCATGCTTACAGGCAAGTGCTGTGGAGAGTTGAATATTAGTGCACAGAATTACAAAATACTGACAACTATAAATGCTAACACAATACACCAACATCTTACTCTTAGACAGTTGGAAATGGTCAATGAAAATTTAAGATTTGCCTGTTTGCTTCATAATTAAAAAAAAATTTAATTAAGTCATAACCAAATATAGGCAAATATCCTGAGATAAAAAAAATATCACATTTGTGTGTAAGGAGAAGAGCAAAATCAAACATGTCACCATTGAGAAACAGACCAAGAGAATAGTCCCCATAGTTTGACCAAAAAACAAAAAAGTTGATGTACATTGTGGTTGATCATAAAGAGTCATCTTAGTTTAAGTAAAAGTGCCGATACACGGAAAAAATACCGGTTGCTCTCTCGAAAGTTTGAAGTATATGGGAAGATGCCTGGTGATGGAATCTCCAATAATCTGCACTCTGAAGAAGGGAAGGTCACTCTGAGTGGTGGGCCTGTAAGAAAAATGAAATGAAAAAAAAAAAAATGAAACCGAAAGCACCAACAGTTTTCATAGAGTAAAAAAGCCCTACCCTAGCCTGAAAATCAATAGGGCCTATTTGTCTGAATTTTGTTCACAATAATTCCAAAACTTCACAACAAATCCAAGCCATTTGCCATTTAAATAATGCAGACTTCCGTGCAGACAGACAACATTTATTATCAGAATTTCACTTTTTGTAAGCTGTAAGTACACATACATATGCATGATACATGTAGCCGCTGCAAAGTCTACGTAACGTACACACGGAAAAAAAGGTGACGTCATACATGTACACCGATGCACGTAAATTGTGCAATTTTTCCCCACAATTCGGATCGAAATAAAAATGTTCCAAGGTATCGGCCACAGGTCGGAATTATACGATTAGCAAGCATAACTCTTCATGAGCCCAAAACATGACAACATTTGTCACCAAATATTCCAAAACAGTCAGGATCACCAAAAACGTAAAGGTAGTGTAAACATTCTGGATATTTCATAGTACACTTCACCAGACTGATAAATAACTTTTAAATCAAAATAATCATACAAATTAGGTATCATTCGACGCAGAAATTCGTCTATTTTCACTTACCACTCCATCTTGGCCCAACACTGCTAAGAAAGGGGTTTCCCAACGATTTGTTCAGGGGTTGTGCCGAACACTCGTAAAATCTCGTTGATTCTCGAACGGTCCGAGACCGTAGACTCGCTGCAAATAAAACTTCGCTGAGTGCCTCATTATCGAGCACGCTGCGCACTGACTGTGTACTGGGTGCATGGGCGCACTGGGCTGCATGAGGGAAGGAGTCCGGTAAATGGAAGGGCAGACCGCTGTAACACGAACATTTCTCGTGGTACGGGTTTAAAGGTGCAGGCTCGTCGATGCTCGACGGACAAAATTCGTGCCACGAAAAGTCACCTTTGCCCTTGCGGTTGCCAGCTCTTACAATCCCGGAGGGCGAGCGCCAGCTGGTCTAAAAATAACCCTGTACACGCGTATACACTATGCGCGTGCGTGCAGTATGCATTGTATTATATTGTACACGATTGATATTGCTGGACGACGCGATGGTTTATGAAGTGGACCCATCCATGCCTGTACATGTACATTGTACATAATTATGTACGTAAACTACGTATAGGCCGTTGTGGTATCTGCCCTCGAATTGTCTGCGTTGTGGGATATTTCAGGGAGCAAGAAAAAATCACTCCGTTTGATAGATTTTAAAACAATTAATGAAATTTTCCATGCTGGCACGTCCACATTCCCGCAGTTTTTGTGAGAAAAAAATCGATTCTAATTTACCGATTGAAATCAGACCTAAAAGTAACCAACCACCACCCAGTCGGTACAGCCATGGAGGGTACAGCCACCGCCAAAGAGCAGCAGTAACATATGGACAATGACGAATCGCAGGAACAATATCCCAAAGTATTCATTATAACCCGACTTGTATGAAAAAAAATACAGCATTGTGTAATTCATTGCAGACCTATATTTTATGTGATATAGGGACTAATTTACCAAGTTTGAATTTCACTTTACTCGCAGTATACGAGCCCCCACGTTGATATTTAGGCCTACGTCGTTATGGTCATTTTTGTAGAAAGTGAGGTTTATAATAATAGTATATTAGAAGATAAATACAAGCTGATACACAGATACAGAGACTTGAAACTGAAAGTCACTTCTCATAAAATGAACTGTTTTTTTTACTGATAGCATTGAATATACAGTTCATGTACTGTAGTTGTGCACAGCACGCACTGTACATGTACATAATACACAAAACGAATGTCGCCTAGCGACTGTGGCGCTCTACGCGCACAGAGATTGGCCGAGCGCTGTGCGTATCTAGGTAAACAGTAAACAGTATCTAGGTAAACAGTACGCGCGATGGTCCAATCAGAGAGATGTATTTGAATGACGCGGGCCCTGTCATGTCCGCGAACTTGACGAAGTGATTTCACTATGCACACAATGTTTTGTTTACAAAGTATTCTTCAGCGGATTGATAGAAAGACGAGTCAAAGCTTGTTTCACTACACTGTATTACAATCATGTACATGTATATGGTACCAATTCACGTACACCTCACATAACCAGTTCAGCATGAATACGCGCCGTGACAAACGTCAGATTTTGAGAGATTTTCCTTAGGCCTAAAATTCGTAAAATAAGATAGAAACAAACCTCAAAGACGTTCTAGAAAACCTCCTTTTTACCTAATTTCCTTACATTTCTTTGACATAATTGTCAACATAGTAAATCGATCGTTGATACTTTTCCTATCCAAAAATGCAAAAATCGATGTTGGAGTAATTTTTGCCGATTCGGCAACTTCAGACGCCGATTACGCGATATCGACAAATTGGGGAATTCATTTCGCTCCATTCACGGTGTCACTTGTCATTCAAAACCCTGTGCATTCCATAAACCCCAGTAAAGTTCAAGACTTTGAGTTTTTGTGGAAAAACATCAGCATTAGTAAAATAATAGTAATTTATGTCAAACTCGCACATGTAACAGATTCCCCTATCATATGGGGTTGGGTTAGGCTCTGCCTACAGATCCGCGAAGGATTCCACGATGACAACTGTAAAAAAATAATGCCTAATATTGTACTATTTGTACATGTACGTGTATTATTATACACCCCGAGTGCATGTACGCAATGCTACACGTGTGTCACGTTAACAGGGGGTGTAACGAGCCTTCCTAGAACAGCATAACAACATCGATAAAGCTACAGAGGGCGCTATTGTAAAAGTTGCTCTATTTTTTGACGAGCCTGCGCCTTTAATACATGTCTGTGGCACACTGCCACGTACGTACAGTATACAGTACAGTATAGTACTTGTGAATGTATTTACGATGGCGGGCTAACTTTGGACGAATCCGGCGGGCGGTCGTACGGTTGCAAAACGCCCTTTGCATGATTGCTTACGTCTCCATCTGGAGCCGGTATGTTCACGATCCCATCCTCGTCGCCAATTGTTATGTCCTTTTCAAAGATCCATGTTAAATAAGCAGACACAAAGAGGCTAAGTGTAGTGGTCTGACAACTCAGGTCATCGGTGTTCTTATTCATTCCATGCTCAATCTATATCTGTCAATTCAGGGCACAAGGGCATGTCTGCGCATGTGCGGTATTACTAATATGCTAATGTGCATATACAACATATAGCAACACGTAACAGACAGAGCTATCAGGATATGAACATTGCAAATGGGGCAACTTAGGCAAATTGTGGAAAATGGGATATACATGTACTAGGTAAATTGGAACATATTGATAACATAAACAGGTTTTGTTGATATGCCCCTTCAACATAACAGGATAATGTAGGTAAGTGACTGTGTAGCTGTGGAATGGACTGTAGCTAACTACATAATTATCTAGTGCATGGAATAATCATGAGGTGGAATGGCATAGTATAGGGAGATGTTTCTACAAATCATATATCACTCTGTAGAGTCAAATCAATGTCAGTGTAGGAATCTACTGGGATTAATTACTGCGGGCTGGTTTTATAAGCATGCATTAATTGTTAATATACTACCGGTACATGATAGCACCATCAAAGCCCAGTGTAGTTTACAACTGTAAATGTCAGTATTAGCCAACTTGAGGTTAATGTATCTAGTTTACTGCAAGGATGAATCATTTATCTCATTAACAGTTAATGGCTAGACTAAAGGTCAAAGCACAAACTCAATAGATATAGAGAAGGACATCAACACAACAGATAAATATATGAGAAACAAGTAATAGAACATGAAGAATTCATATCAAATCACAAATGTTCATGATTGTCTCATTGCTTCAGTTTATCATCTAAAGCTCAAGGAATCTGTTGAAAAGAACATAGCATTAAACATCTTTTGTTTTCAAGAAAAGGAGAGGTAATTTGTTCTTTCTTGCTCTATGACAGCAGGTAATTAAGGAGGAGACGAGTAGGGTCCCTTCAAGGTGAGGCAGTCTATTTGAAATGCAGCTGCAGTAAGATTGAGCATTCCCAGTGTTTGTGGAGTGTAACCAGAGCATAAGACCCTAACATCAACCCTCAACCCAACCTTGTGTCACCAAGTGATGCTGCTAAATATATGTCCACCTGAATCAGCCATTACCCCTTGGAGGCAAGATGGCCAACCACGGACGGCAAAAAGACCAAGGCATAAGCAGTCTCGCAGTGCTGAAGATATTGATAATATTAATGATAATGGTGATGATGGTAGGGTGAGGAAATATAGGGATATGGTTTAAAATGATGGGAATATTAACATGAAGGTGGAAAACAGGAAAAACAAATGCAAACAGGAGACACAGGAAGGTCATCTTGACAGGAAAAGAACCTTTGTAGATGTCAGCAGTATTCCCGATTCCCAATGTGCGAGTAAACGTTAGATACACAGAAAGACAACTCACAATCTTGGGGACAAATGGTGGTTGGACCTCTCTGTTGACTAGCTTGCCCCAGTCAATACGTCTGAAGAATGGATGTTCCTGAATATCCTTCTCTGCATTGGGACCACTACCTAGCCTCTTAGCAGGATGCTTGGTCAGAAACTGCACAAAATAACAGAAAACACAAATGCCAAATAAGGTCAGACTTACGACTATGAGAGTTGTGTTTGAAACATATTTGATTATTTGTAACTACAGTGGAACGCCACTATAGCGAACACTGCTATACCAACCATTTGGCTATAAGGAACATCATGTATGTTACCAATCCTCCCATTACAAAGAGCATCAGCAATTAGTATGCTGTAAGGAAATGCTATTCTGATTGATGCTTGTATTTCATCCTAGTTATACAGTTAGATGGAATCCATCTTTGATTAATTCTTACCCCTTTACAGATGGAGATTGCCTCTTTAGTCATTGACTTAGGATAGGAGACATTATGCTCCATGATGGACTGAAACAACTCATCCTCATCTTCACCATCAAATGGAGGCTGTAACCAAGGATGAAATATCAAGGGGAAAAAACTCAAATATTACAAGGAATCAACCAAATATATGCACACATGGTTTGGTAAGTAGACGCTCAAAGTTGGCTAATAAGAGTAACTGCTCATAAGTCATTGAGCTACATGGTGAGCCAAGCAGTCTTATAAATGGGAAGAGGGAATTAAGCTTACCTGACCAGCTAGCATTTCATAGAGTAGTACACCATAAGCCCACCAATCCACAGCCTTGCCATATGGCTGTAAGGCCACTATCTGTAATGACAAGAACAAAACATGAACATAACTATGTGATTAATACTGTACTCAATACAGCCCTTTGGTAAAACAATGATCACATAATATAGCATAACAGAGGGCCTGTATGTTTCGCTGTGCATCTTAGTCACCATATTTGATCTTACGAATCTACATCCTGTGCAGGATACGCTAAAATGGGATCCACTGATCGTGTGATCATTATCATGGAAAAATAATTGGGACTCCCAAAATAAAAGTTTGTAAAATATCTTTCTTCATGAAAGACATCGTGGTAGTTATAAGTGAAGGAAACAAGTAAGGTTCATATGGATAGGTCATTTCACCAGCTACAGCCAGAATCTGTTGAATACATGTAAATCATCAAACATGAGAGGAAGATTCTTTCATGCCCGAGTCCACATTCATTGTCTTATCTTCATTTATTCTGACAGGTGGTTAATGGTTATAGCAATGTTAATATGTAACAACAAACAGGTTTGCTAGGATTCACTCATAATTCATAAGTGACATTTCAAAAAGTGACAGAAAATTTATTGGCTTTCTGAGGTCCATAAAAATCCTCATGAAATAAAAATGATAGCAGAAAGAGTGGATCCTCCAGGTACTCCATACTGTTAATATTTCATTGATGAGTTCCTAACTAACCTCTGGTGCGATGTAGTCTGGTGTTCCACAGAATGTTCTTGTGGTCTTGTCTTCTGTCATATCCTCTTTACACATACCAAAGTCAGCAATTTTGATATGTCCCTCTGCATCCAGTAGGACATTATCCAGCTTGAGATCTCTGTATATTACACCTTTGCTGTGCAAATACAGAATACCTATGCATATCTCAGCAGCATAGAATCTATATGTGCAATAGACAAGACAATGAAATCTTGAATGTTTAGCAGCACTGCATACACTATGTGTACACATCATCATCATTACCACATTGACTAAGAAGATGATGCAACATATAATTGATGTCAAAGTTTTCTTTCCACAAACCCACTAAACTCATGGGTGTACTTCAACATTTCCTCAAACATTGATCCTATTAGAGTGCGTATCCGGTTTGCAGGACATACAATCTCAGTGGTTTTTTTTTTAATGTTTCCTCAAATTTGTTTAACCAAAGCACCACCCCAATTTCCATTTTAAAAATATGATTTTTTAGAAAAAAAATCTGGATTTTAATATAAAAAGTGAATTTCAATTTTTAATTTACTTCAATTTAATTCCTTGACCCACCCACTATTTTGAAAAAAGAAGAAGATACAAATCCAAAAACATCAACAATTTTCAGAGGCCCCTTATTACACAGATTAGTCTAGTGAATGGGATTTTGATTATCATAAGACTGCAACTTTGTATCATCTTTAAAAAATAATAATAACAAAAGACCAATAATAAACAAAACAAAAATCATTTCAAGGATTTTAGTACCAAATTCAACGCCCAACAGATTGTTATTCATCCTGAAAGCCCTCTGATTGTATTGATGATTCTATACGTGTATTTCTGCCCATGTTATGATACTCTGCTTGTCAATACGTCATGCTGTAACCCTTTGTCATCCCACTAGTATCTTCTCTCTCATGCAAGATAATACACAATCTCTTCAAGTATGCAATACATGGATTGCTTACACCTCTCACATGTCTAAAACAACTCTAAGCTGGCTCAGATATAAATAGCTGATATGAATGGCTAGATATAAGATTACATACACCATGCAAACACTGGCCTGGTCAGCTATACTCACACTGCATGAGGTTCCTTGAACTTGCCTACTTTCTGAATCTGGAACATGAGGTCTCCACCATTGACGTACTCCATGACAAAGTAGAGACGATCTGCTGTCTGGAAACAGGAATGAAGCTGGGTCAGAAACAGAGGTTTCTTCTCCAGGGCAAGGACTCTCTTCTCTGTCATGGTGCACTCGATGTCATCATCTTGGACAATCACATCTTTCTTAAGAACCTTGATTGCATATAGCTCATCGGTGCCCTTCTTCTCTGCTAGCATTACCTATGGGGAATGAGGTGCATGAGAAATGAAAGGCAAATAAACAAAGGCAGCCATCAATATACTATACCACAGTCAATAATAAAAGTCATTCACTCAGAACCATACAATGAGATTCATTCCATTTCATGGATGAACAAAGATCTAATGTCAGTATTTTTGTAAGGCTCTATGGGGCCTGTAGGTGGCTTAAGATGGGCTTTACAATGATGCATGATACTACAGTGATGAGGTTTCAAGCAGATAGAAGAGATGATTTATTCAGGTTTGTAGCACACCATGTGAAGGACTCCTTGAGAATAGAGAAGATTCTGAGCAGAGTCAGGATTTGAATGTTCAATCCTATTTAATTTGAGTGAATATTCGTCTCACTATATGGCAACACATATTACATGCATACAGGTTTACAGTAGACGGTTAAACCCTTATTAGTGTTATTCCACCAAATTGAGGCATGATTTGAGATTTACAGGTCTTTTACTCTTGAAATATTACTCCTAATTACCATTCAGATAAGAGGTCTACAACAGCATTTCATTTGAAGAACCAAATGTATGATAGATAATGCATGTCATGATAACATTAAAATATGCTGGTTTTATATAAGCTGGTTGAAGGTCATTCAAACTGCTTTCTACTTTGTCCTACCAACAATAACAACAATCATTGATGTTCATTGTAAGTAGAATTTTAGCTTTGGTTCCAGTGTCATTGGACTGATGGTAAGTGTGTGGTGTAATATCTACATGTACATCATTCATTTGCATAGTGTCTGTGGTTCCATATATACCACACTTACAGACCGTCACTCACCTTACCAAAGCTACCTTTACCAAGTACTGTGATGAAGTTGAAATCACTGGCTCTAACCAGATCCCCAGACTGAGACAGTTGCATGTCCTTCTTGATGGTTAATTTACTTTCAAAGTTACTGGAGATCTTTTCTTGCTGTGACATGAAACAAAAAAGGTTCATATTGTTACTTTTTTTTGGTTAGATTTCATTTTATTGGTAATTTTTGGAATTACATAATACATGCAACCTGACAGAATGATACCAGATGATAGCACTGTTACATTATCAAATTAAAAATACATGATATATACTGTAACATCTTGAAACTGAAAATATGCATAGGTATATTCACTACTGATATAACAGTGAATAAGTTGATGTCACTATGCACAGTATTTACAGTGGAGTCAAATGACGTTTTCAGTTAGAATAAGGCCATACATGTATAAGAGACCCAAACACAGGGTCTTTCCACAATGATCTTATGCATTTGTATTAATGATGCATAATATAAATTATAACCCTGAGAATATTGTGGGTAGCCGTGTCAGTCTATCTATTTGTTTGGACATGCTTCATTGCTTTATACCAGTTTACATGTATATGTATACATGTACCTATGTTAATGATGCTCCACTTCATTACATCTGATGAAGTAGTTGTTACTACGAAAGCTTATGTAGTTTTTCTCTTAGTTGGTCTTTAAGTGCTACCCTAATTTTCTTTATTAACCCTGAGAATGATGGTTTTTCTTTAAGCTGATTTCATTATAATGAACTTCTTCTACCAGCCTCTTTTCTTTTTATCAACAATGAAAATAAAACTGCACTCTTGACCCATACAGGTGGTTTGCCAAAGAAAATACTTCACTAGTTAACTGCAATACACTCTCATATACAGCATTTAGGCAGGAAAATAAACAGGAAAATCTAAAAGATGATCTTTCAGAAAATGCCTTTTGTTTACAGACCTGTAAGATTTGAACACAGTATGGACCTGTGTGAAGCGCTCAACCTGTGTCTAAAGTAACCTTTTTTGTAAGGTGGATTCAGTGCAGTTGACCTGTGTTGAACATTTTGACGAGTGCTATGAGTGGTAGTGTGAAGGTCTCGTGTAACACCAAAGTGCATTTTGTGCTGTGTAATGTGAATGCAGCGTGTCACTGACCCGTGTTGAAATCTTGAAGAGTTGATAATGGCTGGACCCGTGTCAATGTTGACATGTAATAAAAGGCACTGTAGCGTGAACAATCCCATAAACTATGACTTCTTGTTGGCAGCTTTTATGCCAAGTCAAGTTGACGGCTACCGATGTGTCTTGAATTATAATACAATTTTACACTTGCATATGGAAACATGAATTTGCGTCAAAATATCAACTCCAAAAAAAAGGCTGAAAAGGCTGTGAAAGTAAGTGACTGCCACAAGTGTTAAACTGTTAAGCGATTCATATTCCTGTAACCCTGACCCTTGCGCATACCTTTCTCCTCTCTTGTAGTTCACTAATGCTAATATCTTCAGCAACAGCTGGGACGTTATAATACTCTCCTTCATCTTGATTCAGCATCTTGAACCAACCATCCACTCCACTCTTCATTAGCTCTGAGACTCCAAAGGATAAGGAGCCCATGAAGTCATTCCTGGAAGTACGGTCCCAATCCCATACCTCAACTAGTAATCTACGAGTCTTATCTTCCTCCTTGAGTTTGCTGTCAATACACATGATAATAATGATACTCATAAAGCATGACATACAATTCACAGTCACAGTTCACAAAATACTAATACTCTTAACTAATAGTGTTCAAGATAACAAATTAATAAAAGGTGAAAGGGATGGTGCTAAATTTTTGAATCCAGGGTGTGATTTCACGAAGCCCTAAGATCAATCGTAACTTGAGTTACGAAGGATAACCTAGATCCTACATAGGATAGGGCTGCAATGCATCAAGGGCGTTCACAAAACGGAGGCTCAGCGCGTTTACACGAAACCAAGGCTAAGGCTCCGTCTCAGGCTTCAGCTCCATTTCGTGAATCCCTGTTTTTAAATAACAGGTATCAAAATAGAGGCTTTTGGCTGCGGTTCAGAAGTAGATTGTCTGGTTTGAAAAGGAAAACAGAGCTTCAGCTTCAATGAAAAACCACAACCTATATTTTTAACATATGGATGTCAGAGCCTGAGCCGCCGTTTTGTAAACCCCCATAAGTCCTACGATTGATAGTAAGTAAACGTTGAGTTTGGTGAAATGGGCACTGGCCTGGTTTGGTCTAAAGCCAATTGCCTACCTTCCATGTGTAAATTTGACAGAGAAAAACTGAAACCTGAACTTGGAAGGGAACCTAGCTGATAAACTTGGCCTGGGGTCGATATCACAAAGCCCTATGGATCGAGTTACAAAGGATAACCCATCGTATCCTATGTAGGGTTGCAATGTATCCTAGTTCTACGGTTGATGATAAGCTTCAAAGAGTTTGATGAAATCGACCCCTGGAGTTTAATTTCCAAATAGACTGGGTAGGTGGGGGATGGGAAACCAGCATGCATTTATCAATGAAGTGAGTTAGAGAAACTCAGCTACTTACAAAGTGAAGCTCTCATTGAAATCTGGGTTAAGTGTGCCCTTGATCTTCTTGGACTTCTTCTTGCTCTTACTCTGGGCATCAGGAATCAACTTGAGCTTGACGTAGGGGTCTGACAACCCATTAGGGTCCATTGGAATCAGGTTCTTGGCTGAAAGAACTGCAAGAGAAGAAAAAAAGAAACCACTCAAAGTTCTGCAGCCAAGGGTCAACGTACTCTTTGGAATGCAGCGTGGGATAATCATTTCTCAAAGTCAAATAACTTTATACCAACAAGGAATTCATGCCAGACATATTAATGTCAATTACCTCGGCTAATTATCGAATTAAATAAGGATTGAATTAAATAAGATATTTCAAAGATACTTGAGCAAATGACAGATTTACAATAACTAGCATCTAAATCTCTGTAAAATTACGATATCTCTCATAATGTTTGTCTTAAGAAATCATGATTATTGTGTAAGTTGTGAATGAGTGTGTATACTATAGTAGGAATGGTGCACTGGACAACTGGAATTGAATAACAGAATACAAGATGCATATAATGAAATGGTAAAGGGTTAAGCCCATTCCTCTTGTTTCAAACAATTTCAGCTTTTAACACTATGTATCAATTCTATATAGATGTTAATTTAGGAAACCAGGTCTAAAGTTAGGCTAGCAGAGAATTAGAAGGGATGTTGACATTGATACCTCCTATGATGTATATCTTGTGACATGATGCCTATTTAATGGGCTCCACTTGAAACTAGCAAGAGTAACTTCTACCTCATATTTAGTTTGCTCACATACTGCTTCCGCAGGAAATGTTGCTACATGATTCAGAAACAATCAGTACAAGCTGTGTTTTCTCTGGATTAACTGGGCAGATACACCAGCCATCACAATGCTTGTTTTCAAACATAACAGATGCATGGTCTAGCTATTTCAGGTAGTAAAAACTTCTCACAGTACACAGAGAGTACGTTCAGATGAGGGGCTGGCTTTGCATGGTGCTAGGTTGCAGTTAATTGATGCCCTTAATGGAGGTTTGAGTACCCGACCACAAACTCCAAAATCATCTTACGTTCATACGATATCAGTAACTCCAGCAGGGTTAGAAGGCTTGGAAATGCATACATATTAAAGTCATGGTCACTTACACTTCCTGTTGCCACATTTTGTAACGCCTTTCCACTCACAAGCTTTGTACAGTGTACATGTATATAGCATTATGCAAATAAAAATAATGGCTTCCAATATGCTGAGTATTTCAGGTCCTTTTCTGTATGTTTATGCTATTATGAATAAGATCGCCCGATGAAATGTCTCAGACAAATTAGAAGGGAATAAGTAACAGGAAGTGCTTTTTCTACCACATTTCATAAGCTTAAAACTATGGATTAAACCCAACAGTGATTATAATTAGCTGTAATTCACATTCTCAAAGGTTTCTGAGTGACATAGTCAGGAGAAACTTTGAGACAACTGAAATCCTACATGAAAACAGAGTGCATTTGAGTGGCCTGGCATTCCCATATGCACAGCTCCCAACAGCTCCCTGTCAATCTCCAGTTGTTGGTTTCACATCCATGGGGCCCTTTCTGCATAAGCCTCTGTTGGGATTTCCCAAGTGTCTACAATCCAGGCATAGAATTGCCCTAGTCTGTATCCTGGAATTACAATCCACCTCGCTACTTTCATGGGATTTAGGTATACATGGGGTGAATGTCTGGCTAGTAGTAGTAGGCTTGACAGGTAGTTCAGTATCCTCTAGCATATTACACATTACTACTAGTGTAGTGAATGTGGTTGACAGTCAATGAGAACTATAGGCTGTTACAATCATCTCAGCCAGTCTGTATAATATACATGTAGGCTACTCAAATCTTGACAGTGAATAAATCTTGAGAGAATCGACATGTCCAGGGCCCAATTTCATGGAATCCGTTGCGGCCTATTTCTGTGCGTATACAGGGTGTCCCAACAAAAACGCAACACTTGTGTCGAGAGCTATTATATGAATATTAAACTGTTTATCACTTCAAGATTCAGATATTTGATACAACTATGTCTTGGCTATCACCATGTAGAATTTGAGCAAAATTGGATTGAAATAAGTTGAGTGAAAAAACTAAGACTGAATTACCAAACCTCAAAACCTGATTTTCATCTTTCTTTCATACACATTATGTGTGTATTGACCACTATGCGTGTTATCCTTGCAAATTTGTTTTTAAGGAGTACTCTTTCAATTGGTCCTTTTTTTCGCAAATTCCAGCCCCAATATTTCTAGGCTAATTGTCATTATTTTCTGCTACACGCTATATACGTATTCTGCAGAAAGTTCTTGCTTAATGTCGCGAGAAAGAAAACTGTCCCATGAAACATGCTACATGTATCCGTAACAAAAAGAGTCTGCTATCGTAAGCCGAGAATGTTTGCTTACGGTAACGTATTCCATGAAATTGGGCCCAGGGTTACTAATTAGCATGGGTCATGCACGGTAGCGGCATACTCCACAGCACAGATTAGAACCTATATGTAGCTAGACTGACACACTATAGACCTTTCTTTTGTTTACAAACACTGACACGCTGGTTGGCAATCTTCCGTCCTCCATGGTATACACTGTAGGCGTCAAAATGTTGCAAATCATTTCAGTTTCAGACGGCATGACCACATTCAACATTTTTCAAATTTTTCCATAGCATACAAAATACATACCATCATTGCTTGTGTTGTTTCCATTACATTCAGCAATATCTTTCAATGTTTATGAAACGTTGTGTTTAAATTGTGGTTATTTTTATGTCTGGCTTTGAAGGCTCGCCATAGTTTCCGCCATGCTGGTTGGCAAAAACTTGGGCTGTGACGTTGCAAAAGAAAGGTCTATAGATTATCGCATCAGGTACTCAGTGTCTACTGCAAACTGCTGAAAATAATAATAATAATAATAATAATAATAAATCACTCTTTTAGAGCGCATTCCGTCAGACAGACCCCAATGCGCTGTACAGGCATGAATCAAACATACAAAGAAATTAACTACATGTACTTAAACTACTTAAATTTTATACAACTATTAGGCAAATGAGAATACACCAATGTGAGATAGCTGGCAGGATATTGAAAAGTCACTGAGTGAGCAGATGAGTTTTAAGCGATTTCTTGAAAAGATCCAGTGAGTCAGCATTTCTGATATGTATTGGAAGCCGGTTCCAGAGTTCGGGAGCTATGTATGAAAATGATCTCTGGCCATATGTGCTAGTGTTGACAGTTCTCCGTTGTAAAATGGTTGCAGCATTTGATCTTAGAGTACGAGAAGGTTCCTTAATGTAAATGAGTTCACGATACAGTTCCCACTGAAAATCTGTATTGGAATCATATACACCGTACATTAATTTTGCCTAACATGTAACCCTATGCAATGAAACTTATTGTAACATGCATGTACTTTGATGTTTAATATTAAAGATGGCCGTCAAATGTGGACATAAAGCTAGGACAATCAAGTATCTGGTATATCATATTGTATTAGCCATCTGATTATAGCTATATGTATGTGCAGGCAGTTTACCTTCTACTTTGAGATCTGAACCGCTGAAGGTGATCCTGAGCTCAATACGTCCACGACGTTCAGTATGATCAGAGCCACATAGGTTAGGTACCAGCTTCTCACATCGTTTGTGTACATTCATTTCACATGCTGCAATGGACAGGAACAGAAGAAACAACAAAACATGGAATTAAACAATATTGGTCCAATTAAGCTAGTTGTGGAAGACACTTGCTATTAAAAGGAAATGTCTTTCTCATGGTATTTCTGCTGTTTTCACTGGAGCTTTCAACATTCAACAAGACTAAATCTTAATAGATAGTCTTTAGATGTCTTTATTGGTATTCAACAGCTCGGTTTTATTTGAATGGAGTAGAAATAACCACCTATAAGGTGTGTGCAAAATCATATTAAAATTGGAGGATTTGGGAAAATTAGGGTTGATTAAAGAAACATCTTAGTTTATGAGGGAAACATTTCAATTTGAGAAAAATAAAATGGGTGTATTTGAAACAACAGCCTAAACAGTATGTTTTTGGGCTGTTTGATGCAGAGTTCCTCAATGAATAAAATACAAAACACACATCAAGGCATACAATAGAGCAATGATCCAAATGCAATAATAACACACACACATCACATGAAGGATAATTAAAGGCTTCTTCTTAATTCTCCATTTAAATGTTCATTCTAAACCATACTCCAATAGAAGTACACATTAATACCATCTGCACCACTGCCAACAAATGACACTAGTAACTGTACAGTCAAGTATTATGTACACACATACATTACAATGTCAAAAACCAAAACCAAAACCAAAAACCCAACACTCCAGAAGCAAAAACCCAACGTTTTATTTGTAGTTGGATGCTTCAAAGAGAGGAACAATAAATAAGCCACTCAAGTGATCCTGTCCAGCAAGCTATTTATAAATGGCATCAAAACGAATTCTCGTAGTTTACAAGTAATAAACTGCTGCAAACTGCTCATCAGCCAAAACAATGACTTGAAATTTATAAAATGCTTGGAGTTAATAGGGGAGCCTGACGCATTTCAATCCTAACAGGATCTTTATTGAAGGCTTAGATAAAGATCCTACTAGGATCGAAACGCGTCAGGCCCTCCTAACTCCAAGCATCCCCTAGTTAAAAATACACATTGATTCTTGTCATTTTAAATAAATGTTTAAAGAATTGGGAGGAATGTTTCCCCTTTGTTTTAGCACTTCATGGTGAAGGAAGTCTTAAAAGTCAAGAAAATGTCTAAAGCGATTTACGGTTGGTGGATTGGAGGGCCTGTACAAAACATTATATGATACAAAATGTTTATAAGGCATCCAATGTGTGAATCCATCCATATGGCTCACATGCTTATATGCAAATACATCAACCGCCTACGCAACCAGTTGCAATGTCTTAAGCTACACAATAGGAGTTGATCTCACATCCACTGACCCCTGATGATGCATGGGGCATTTCATCCAAGTTTAAACTGTTTCATATTGGCATTTTTTGCAGGGGCCAGAGTTCCATGGCTTTTTGTAGATGCAAGCAATCATCCCCCCAAAAAATAAATAAAAAATAAATATGATGTCTTGTTTGTTCAGTGGCATATTGTTGTTTATTGAAAGAAAGTCCATACTTTTTTTTTCATGTAGGGCAAAATGGCTGTGGTCAATATGCATTTATAGCATCTTGGCATAGACTTCAGCAGATGACTATTACAGACAACCTCAGCATATCAATCTATCTGCACTACATGCAATGTAAATTACAACCAGAAAATGCATGAAAAAAAAACTGGCTGATTGGACACGGAAAGTGCAAAGAATAACTGTTGGCAATTCCACCTGAGATATGGCTGTCACAATTTGCATTATCATGTACAGGAAAACAGCCACACGTGCCTGTCTTCTGTAAGCAAGCAATCAATTTATAAAAAGTTATAATTATGGTAGTTGTTAAAACAATATCTTTCATTTCAGATTGGTAATAAAAGTGCAGTATGTACAACAACAAAACAAAATTTCAGAATACACAAAAAGATGAAATACTGTGCTGCTTTCTTTTGATTCTGTCCTTTTTGTACATCACAGGGAAAGAAATGACATAATAGAGCACAATCAACCCTTCTGTGCAAATATCAAACAAATTGTATGTAAATCTGAGAATGAAGCAATATCTGATAATACAAGATTTTAATTCAAATCTGCCAAGACTTCTTTTTGAAAATTCTATATCAGACTCAGTGTGAAAGTTTTACCTAGAGCTCCTGGATCATACATCAAATATTCATGGTCTATTTCTAGGACTATCTGTGGAAGCTGATATTACACAAAACCCAGGGGACATGAGACCTTTGTACATTTACTTCCAATTCTAACTGACCATATTTCCTACGGGAGCAACTAGGGAAAGCAGCAGAAGATTGTGTCTTCCTGTGCAAACCCTCAAGCCCTATTTCCATGCTATGATGCCACGCACCACTGCTGCTTCCTACCATGTCTTATACTAATAGAATGCTCCTCTTTGGAAGGTGTCAGGTAATTTCCTAATTACGGAAGCGTTAGGGATGGTACAGGTCTCCTGCATGTAGTAATCCCTGTGCCTAAGAGGCATGAATCTAGTACATAAATGATTGTAGCAGCTGTCTTTTGAGTAAAGGTCTGCTAGGGCCTGCCTCCTCTATCTTAGGTATGTTTTGCAATGTGAATTGTCTTCTGATGGGCCTCAGTAACACTGCTATAGGCAATGATTTGATGGACAGATACATGTACATGTACTTTGGGTTATAATCTACACACACTAGAGGCTCATTGCTGGCTGAATGAGATAGAATCAGAGATTTGCTTAATTAAACAACCGGATAAATCTTGACATAACATATTAATGAATAATAACAGTTATAGTTTTCATATAATGCAAAATCTGCCAAATGTTGACACTCAAGCAGTGATATTTGTTCAAACATCAGTTTGAAATGGAAAAACAATTTGAGGAAGGTCAAAATAAATTTGCATTTCAATAATGATTATTTATTTCAATTATATTTATTTAATTCAATTAGTCTGGAGAGCCCCTTTGACAGGAATATTTCCTTTTGGGCAATCCTTCGGGAGCTGATTGGATTATTAATTAGTTATTGTATTTGTTTTGTCCTGTTCTATTGAAAGTGTTAATTGTTGTTCTTGTGCTTTGTAACTTGTTCTTCCCGAGAAATGAAATAAATACTCAATAAATACTAAAATAATATCAATCCATCATTTCCATATATTTCATCATTGTTAATCATAACTTACAACAAATCCATAAATATAACAAGAAACTAAATCATCTTAGTAGATGTACATCTCATTTATAGAATTCATTGAAAATGATGTTGTGCTTTCTGGGTTACATCCACACTGAGTGCCCTTTTGCTATCATAATGGAGGTCAGATCTATCTGCACATTAAGACTTTTTTGACTGATGAATGATTTTTGAGACATTTTCAGCCATGCATTTTTTTTCAAGCTTCTTCACAGTTACCTCCCATTAAACACATGAGTCATGGTGTCTTGATATTGTTTCCCGGCTCATGGCTTTTATTGGACATTCACAGGAGGCTTTCCAGTTTCCAGCAACTGTGAGCCTAGGGTTTTAAGCAGAAACACTGACAGTTCCATGGCTAATGGGAAGCTTGCTGCCATGTTCAGCCAGCAGCTTATCATCCCTTAGGGTCTGATTATGGGTTGAAACTGCCATCTTCATGCTCAGCAATGGCCTACTGAGGCCAATTTCATAGAGCTGCTTAAGCACAAAAACTTGCTTTAAAGCATGAAAAGTCGGCTTGATCAAACAGGATAACCAACCAAATTAGTGATATTTTACTACTTTTGACTTAAAATCACCCGTTGTTTGCTAAGCAATATTCATAAGGAGTTTTGGCTGGCGTACAAATTCTATTTACTAAAGGTTTATGGTGCAAATTTGGATGAAACTGACCCCTGATCGGAAACCTCTCCAATATCAATCCAAACATTTGATATTTGTAAGCAGAGGACAATATTGGCAGGCAAGGTGATGAAAAGTGATAAGTTCCCTGTCCTGAAACTGGCTAACATACATGTACATGTAGGAAAAAGGATGCACAGTTTGTCTAACTGGAAATACTGCACACAAAAAGCTATAAATTCCGTCATTTATTATTACATAGCTGGTTTAGTCATCCTAATGTGAAGCTTTCAGGCTGAATAATTAATCTCTTTTTCAGTTTTCACACTAGACTGGTAACAAGCTTTTATTGAAGTATTAAAAATACATGTCCCGTATCATGTGTGTCATGCATCAGTTCGTCTCAATATATACAACATGTACCAACGGATGATTTGTTTTTCACTAACAAATCAAACAGTAACATGTATGTACACTAAGTCTGATTACATTACCGAATGTATCAACCCAAAATACATCAAGAAATGAGACATTGTCAAATGTCAATCGATCCCAAACCTCAAAATCCAATCATTAGGTGTTCGGGTTCAAGCCGAACACCTATTGTAATTGTTCGAGTTTTTTTTTTTTTTTCCTTTTTTTTCATCCCAAACTTGTCGGCAGGACTTCTTGGTGACAGGTACAAGATATCGACATGAAACTTGGTGGGAACTTCGGTCATGATGTCAAGTTGTATTTAAAAGATTGACGTCATCGGGTATCAAATTACAAGCGTTTTAATGAAAAACTTTGGTGCCCCATAACTTCAGAACCACATGACCTACGATTTTGATATTGACATATGTTACTCAACACGTAAATCTTAACAATTAATATACATATGTTGTGTACAAATGACCTTCACTTCCGGTGTTACCAGAAGTTGAAGTTTGACTCAAAATAACTCGAAAACGGAAGGATTTAGGCACAAAAAAACCTCATGGTTCAAAGATAGAGAAGGTCTTGGGCTTTCAGGAAATATAAACGATGACGTCATACAGGCTGTATAGCGCCCTCTACGGTGGATTAAAGATATACAGTGATTACGTAATCCAAAAGTTAACAACGGATTTCTGCCAAATTTGGTGACTGTCAAGCACTAATGAACTTCGACATGTCTGTGAAGTTTGAAATCTGTGACGTCATGCAACCGGAAGTTATGCGCTTTTAAAGGAAAGATGACGTCATTACTCAAATACTGTTTACTCGATAATTACATGACGCATTTCAGTGAAAATTGCAATATATTTATATCGTGTGCATTCAATGACTTCTGAAAATGTTCAGTTGGTTGTGAAGAACTAACCGGAAGTTATTGTCCATACAATATTAAAGGTGATGTCATTATACGTACGGTATCAGTCATAGTGTACGAATACTGCAATCAGCATAATCAGTACATGAAGTACATGTATTAATTTTGCTCAGTCACGCAGTTGAAGTGTATTTCAATATGCCATTGTATGAGGGACGATTGATAACATACTGAACGTTCCAACATACGTTCACATAACAGTTCCAGTACGAAATGAGACCCCGAACACCTAGTGGTTGTTCCCACAACCACAATGTCTAGTTCTTACTTCTTTCTGATAATACAAAACAAGGTGAAGCCAAAAACCCTGCATATGATGTTACATCTTAGGCTGAGTCCTTATGTTCCTTTGTTTTGCATAGGCATGGATGCTTTGTACATGATTAATGAATTAATGTTAGCTGACAGCTGCCTGTATTCTAGGTCTAGGCAACATGGCTACACGGCTACACGGCAACATGGCTACATGGTTCAGGATTCAATTAATGAATAAATAGCACTGTCTTAGGAGATGGAAACGTTTTATCTGGTTTTATGGCCTAATCAATCAAAGACCCTGAACTACATATAGTGCCCATGGAAAGATGGCAAAGCATTATGGAGTCATACAAATTGAATTTATACTGATTTATCACTTGCCTTCTACATTACATGCACAAGATGCTTATCTGAATGGGATCATTCATTTCTGGATAAAAGATGTGTACATCGTGATAATCACGAACATATGATCTGTATCATTTTGGAGATAAAATGGACCGATGTAAACAGTTGTGATCGACAGACCTCTGGAGTATGGAGTGTAAAGTGACCTTAATCTATCAAAATGTCAAAATACCCATGACTAAAAAACTGAAGAAAAGCTGACAGAACAAACATTTTGTTCAACAATTTTTCATATGTTCTTCTGGTCTCCTAACCTGTTTAAGAATTATCATAATGACTTTGCACTTTTACATGTATATCATAATAGGCTGGATAGGGCTGGATTTCACCAAACACTAAGATGAGCTGTCAGTTATCACCATAGTGATTTGCATTGTGACATCACATGTTACTTAGCAATTAAGATGGATTTACACTTAAGATTAATCTTAGTGCTTCGTGAAATCACCCCCAGGAATGATAACTTGGACTAATAGTTAGGAATAATGAAATGCGTATTGACTTATATGTCCAGATGTATAATGTTCATATGTGTATTTCATGTCTAGCATATTGGGCTTTTCAGCACAACTCATCCCTGCCTACAGTGCAATGGCTGATCAACCCAATTATCATAAATGGATGAGGGAAAAGTCACCATGCAGAACAATTTTCACCATGTTTCCAAGCAAACAACAGGTCTATAAACCCTTCCAGGCATTCACAATCCCCCTTTAAAGTCTCTGATTGGCTGATCAGTTCAAGACTGGCTGAACACTTTGGAGCGTATTATTGCAACGCTTGGTCTTCATTACACAGCATCTGAAAGACCTGCCGCTTCAAACAAGTCAAGCGCATATATTAACAGCTATGGAGGCTGGCTATTGCAATTGCTCACTGCTGTGTATATTATTTGTGTATGTCTCTGCCTCTTTTGTCTGAAAAAGCAAATGAAAAGGCAGACATAAGCGACTTCAATCTGGTATCGCCATAGCAGCTTAGGCATAATGATCAACACTTGAATAATTGGTAGATAAGAGAGAAATGGTATTAAGATATTCACAGGGTGTCATGAAATGGTGAATCATACACTTTAGTGTGATTTGTAGCACAATGTTACACAATGCTGCAAGGTGTTCAAAATGACATGAGAAACATTATAGCTACAGACTGGCCAGTCTATACATTTCAATCCTATCACCAGAATTAATTTCAAAAATTCAGTATCAAAACCAACATGAAAATATGTCTTTGGTTTATTAGCTTTTATCTGGTTGAATTTCTGACCGAGGCATAGGCCTGATGTTGATGCCTACATTCATTTATATTGCACATGACTGACCAGGAAGTAAGCAAGTTGTATGATAATCCTATTACCTCGATGATCTGACCTGATTCTCAATTTGATACTCATGCACTTTTAAGCCTCATGTTCCAACACTAATACTATTAATAAAAAATCCTGCTAAAACAACAGAAGCTACAACAAGAGTTTATATGTTGGTTTGCAATATCTGAATTTCTGATTTGTTGGGTTTTTTCCTGACATTTTCAGGACAGTTCACTTTTCATATTAAAAACATTTGTGGTTATATTGTATGAATTTTAAAATAGTGTTCTTAGAAACTCATCAGATGCTGTTTAATTCACCAAGCTAAGGATAATGACCTACGTCTTGCACAACCACAAACAAATCTCAATGTAATTCCACATTGATTTGGATTGATGAGCTGATTGTATTGGCTATCTATAATTATGTACATTTTTATAGGGTTGCATTGAGCATACTACCATACAGCCAAGATACGCAGCATCATCAATTCAGAAATTACTCATGGGTTGATTGACCTTTTCCCAACGATTCACATCACTTGGGAATAGTTGCATTTGAATGAAGGGAGCTATTTCTGTTCTTATATTTAGTTGTAGGGGATGCAGTAGAGCATGTATTATTGTAGCAATGCTGCTCGTATTCTTGCTTTGAAGGAACATATACAGTATCAACATTCTATACGATACAAATGTCACAAATCCGATAATTTGGGCTACCAAATAATGCATCCATGGTGAGATGGTGAGATGGTGACAGACATATATGGAGTTTTGATGAGGGGAACATTCAATAATCATTCATTATTGAGCCAAACCAATCCCCATGAAAGGACAAACAGCTGTATTTGTGTCAGCCACTGCTAAAGGTTTTTTCCCTGATCACGGTATCTTACAGCTATGCCATCTGATTTGTTTTTTCTTCAGATTTTGAAATATTCTTTTGCTGATTCTAATATGCACTGCATATTTACAAGGCAATCAGTAAATATGCCAACATATGCTTGTAGAATCAAGTAATTAGCTTGAATTGTACAGTCATAAGGCCTAATCTCAGTCACTTTAAGATCTGAACCTAAACCATCGGCCATCATAGTCCTGTACAAAAACTCCAATTTCTTCAACTGCATCCATAGCATGTCTCAGGGTATATGTCGCTTTCAAGCAGAGGCTATATAAATGCTTGGCTGTAGGAGGGTATCTAGGGAGCTATGCTAGATTGACTAGTGGAACTTAGGGACCTACTCTCAGGAAGCTAGCATCAAGGTTCAGGTCTTGTTAAAGTGGTGATGACCTGGTTGTTCATATATCTCTAGGTAGGCAACCTAGTGACTATTTGTACAGGGGTAATAACCAATTATTTAGTCTGATTGGCCTTTGGTAGGTATTTCAATTGCTGTAAATAAGAGGACAGCAAAAATCAGCACACAATTTTTTTTTTTACATTTTACGCCAACTTTTACAGGCCAAAGATCTGACTTCCGACAAAATTGTGGGCAAGGTACTTAGGAACACTGCTTATATGCACAAGGCGGAGTGATTCTGAGTTTACTGGCCACCATGCATAACGTCAATAATATCAAAGGCATCTCACTAATTCATTCTGTCAGCCATGGTGCTTCTTACAGAAGGAATTTACAAATTCAGAAAACAAAAGTGATGAAATAATTCTGTCTTCAGCACATTTCTTGCTTCTTGTTATGTTTAATTTCTTTGGT
Organism: Astropecten irregularis; assembly: GCA_963971285.1. Lineage (NCBI taxonomy): Eukaryota > Metazoa > Echinodermata > Asteroidea > Paxillosida > Astropectinidae > Astropecten > Astropecten irregularis. The sequence continues at coordinate 18,348,681 of OZ020248.1, forward strand.
GAAAAATGGTGAAGATTGAGCATAAACATATCATGCCATGCTAGCAGTATTACTACTCAGGTCCATTGATGTCAGCTAGCGTGTGCTTATACATGTACATACATGTGTTGTTACATTTAATATCACCAGGCGTTCTGATAAAATGAATCCTGGGGCTTTTTAAGGCTGGCTTGGTAAATCTGTGTAAACACGCATGTAATTTCTACCAGATTTATAGCAGATCAGGCACCACGTACAGTGGGGACCCGAGGCAAGCACAGACGCCGTGAATTGGCAACGACGCGGGTTTATTTGTTTACTAATATTCAAGTGCTGCAAGGAGTAGAGGGATGGCATATATATGAGACTGATATATAGAAGATGAGATTGCCTCCTTCTATACACAGTGTAGCATCTTATCATCTCATGGGTGTCAGCATCTACATAAATTGCATTGGCTTACAAGAGTTCAATTACATGGAACCCATATCTGTATCCATCAATTAGATGTAATGTATCATGTACAGAGTTTATATAATATAATCAGCAAGCACATGAATGTAAGAAAAGTAGTCACATGTTATATCAAATTATGTAAACAAGTACATGTTTGATGTACATGTGGCCTTGTAGGGTACAAATATAGAAGGTTGATGGTCAAGCACATTTTATGTTCACTTCAGCATAATTGACCCTAAAACATAAGTTGTACCAGTCGAATATGCAATGATACTTCAGTTTTTGCTATGTTTAGACAGGTTTGTATATAGTATAACATGGTAAGCAGACAATGCAAGCAGACATTGATGTAAGAGCAGACAAGCCACTAGCCCACTGAGGACAGGCAAACTGATTGATGCCTCCTTGTGGAACTCGAACCACAGACCCTCAAGGTGAAAGGCAAGGTGAGATCAAGTAAGCCAATCACAACAACCCAATTTAAAATGCATTGGCGACACTGTGCAAAATAGCAGTGTTAAATTCTGATGACTCCAATGAAGAATGTCTCTAGAGAAGAGACTACTGGACTGAACTGACTATACCGCCCCCTCATATACACCCACACACCACGACACAACACGCTTCTACCTGGAAAATGTGCTCAATCAAGGACGCTAGGAGGAGATGTTCAATAAATGCTGACACCACTGCAAATTCATTGGCAAGCCCAAGAGACAAGAACTTGATCTTGTAAAATGGCAGGTAAAGTCTTCAGGCCAGACCAGGCCAGTAGTATCATGAAGGTCTGTATTGAACATAAGGCCATGAGGTATGTAGGCCTGTATGATACACACTTCAGACAACCAACCCTACATAGATGACACTAGTAGAAGAGGTCAGTCCAACAAGTTGAGGCATGTTATGGGACGGTCAGGGACTCAGGGTGTTACATGTACAATGATAAATGTATCAGTCATGTCTCTATATTCATGTATAAGGAATTTCAAATTGAAAACAACTATAAATAATTCATACTTCACCTATAAATGCATATAACGCAGGATACCATCACATATTAGAGAGGTTTGACATGGGAGTGGTATGCATCAAAGTTCTTCTTTATTTTACACACAACAATGTGCCAAACTTTTGGTCTTTTATAACACTCAGCATTTCCCGACTTTTATGATTCAAAATACACCACACATTGTTTTATAGGGTCAATTTAAGAAGTTAAATCTTGCACATTTCCTGACCAAGTATACGTGTGCGTAGTTGAGCGATGCCGAAACTAAATTTCCTCTCCTTTCACGTATGCGTTTACTCGTGCGAATTATACAGATATGTATACGGCATATGTGCATTTTCAGGGCTTGTCGAACCTGTCTATTGTGGCCAGGCAAACTGCCTTGAAATAATCTTTAATGCTTGAAAATTTCCTGAAGCCAATACTGAGTGTTCAATCAGTCTCTAGTTCTGCTTGTTCCTTTATAAAAAGGCTCTTGAGAATTGCAGGCAATCCAGTTCAACAAGGAAGTATGACTGCAGAAGCTCAATCATAAGAATTGCACACATGACATACTGCACTTGTACATGTATGAACTATGAAGCAATCTCCAAGAAAAGTACAAATGCAATCTCCCTCCAAATAGTTTGTGTACATACACAGGAATAGAGCCTGTAGAATACACAGATATGGGTCATACTCTTCATGCACTCTTCATGCCCTACACATAGCCATAGATTGGTGCTCTACTGCATTTTGAATTTGAAAATGACTATTTGACATTATTTTATGTTAGTGTGTTTTAACCTAAATGATTGGGTGTTAAGCCTTCAATGTATTAACGTAATATGTATCAAATTTTTCCAAATCTCTGCAAAATAACAGATAACAGATTTCTTGTTTAGTCAATTAATGTATTTCACTAAATTTCAGAGCCCTTTCAGAACTTTCAGGAGTTTGAGGTTTTCAATTGGAATTTCCATATTCACAAGTGAAACAATGATGACACTAAACACAAATTACCATGCAATTAACCAGTATTTTCATAACCTGGACAAGCTTGATATTAAACCAGTACTGTTCAGGGAATCATGGAAATGAACATTACACCTAATAACAATATTCATTTCACAGACACAAATATGAAAATATATTGAAATGATAGTATGTTATTCTTTGATATTAGCATCATCTATACCATTGGATCACTAGATACATGCACCGTACTCTACGCCATGGATTACGTTGCAGTCTATGTTTACCAACCTATGAAATATGATCAATGGTAAGGCGCTAACAAATACAACGAATAATAAAGAGAAGAAGATACAACTGAAAGACAATAAGACAGAGAGAGTATCAGAATAAGAACAGGTGGTTATCTGTTGAGACAGGCAAGTCTTTGGTTTCATTGGGCTTCATTCATGCATTCCACTAAAGGGTATATGGAGATATCTAAATCCTAAATCCATATCAGAATATTATAAATTGCAATAATTTGTACATGTTTAACAATATGCAGAGTTAATTTCAGTATTCTAGTCCAATTTTAGTGCATGTGCCATTTCAGTTATGTATTAATTGGTTAAAGGTAATATTGGTATAAGGCCATTTAAAGGGTGTCATAAGCCTATCCAACAATTTCAAGAATATTTTCTGTTGACCTACATGTACACATAGCCTGAAATGATCTTGAGCTTGGGTGGGCAGATTATTTCCATTGGAAAGCTTTTGATCAGCTTAATTATTCAGTGATAATTGTTCGTTGTTTTTGTGTGATAACATAACTTTCCGATCCACTTCTTTTTGCGACAAATTTTGGCTAAACAATAAGTTAAAAAGTGAAAAATCTTTCAATATTTTGGCATGTCCAATTGTATCATGTTTTTCACTCTTAAGTACAGGTATGCATTTAAAATCTGCAGTTTCAAGGGACTACCTTTAATAAGACGTTACTGGTCAACGTGATTATTAACAGAATTGTTACTCCATATTATAATTTACTATGTATGCAGGGCTCTTATATGGAGGTCAATAATTAATATTATCAGCCTAAATTAACAATGACAATACAAATGTGTGCATGAAGCATTTTGTGTGGGATATATTACGAATGAGTTAAGAGTAAGTTAATACAGCACATATTAAATGTATACAAGTTGAATTCTTCTGTAACAATGCATCAAACCTGCAACTCTGTCATCATCATCTATCTGGAGATATTCAATCCATTTACATATCTCGTCATTAGTAGAAGAATAACATACTGTTGTTACTGTTAAATATGTATTTGATTTGAATTGAATGTGCTTGCATGCACTGGCGCCACGTACCCACTCTCTTTAAGATATCAGCAGGTCTGACATGTACATGTAGACAAGGATCCTAGCTGAATGTTATCTGAGGAAACATCCGATCCTTTGAGGTGTACTGTCATCCTGTCTAGTCTGGATTCTATTCCCATCTTAAGTATCTCCGACTATTCTTACAGGTGTATTCTCAAGCAGATAGGGATCTTACTCACACAACACAAGTATGTACAGAGATTGCAAATGCAAAGTTAAGATGTTTACCTCATCACACTGCGAGTCTAGCGCTGATTCCTTGGAAAAACTCTCCAAAGATCTTGGATTTTTAACTTTTCTCCTTTGGCTCAATTTGTTTTCCTCAGTTTAAGTTTAAGGATCTTAAAGGTCCCTTATGGTCATGTCTTATTATCATTAAACCCACATCCCCAAAGAAATCAGTAAACAAAAGTGATGATTCAAAATGTCTGTTTTCTTTTGGGGTCTGTCTTTATTAACACTGAAGGACAGTGATTGTGATTGTTTTTTTTTGCAATCCTGCAGGGGTGCTATTTGTTTGTTTTTCCAGTTTAGTTTGTTTCTAAATGATTTTTGAATGTATAGTCTATGTAAGAATTTGTCCTCCACATTTGATTTACAGTTTTGTATGTAACTTGTAATTCCTGTTTGCGTATGTTCCTGCAGAAATAGGGCCTAATAAATGAAATTCATGAAGTTTACAGAAGTCTATGATTTGGTTAATATTTTCTGTATTCATTTAAATTCATTGATTTTTTGTTTAGTTAGTATCATTTCAGTTGTAACTGGTGAGGATGGGGACTTAGGGAGGTGAATATTTAGTAATTTGCTGTGGGCCAGTATGAAGTAATATATTACAGGTAGCTCGTGCAGGACTCGAACCTAGTACTCCAGCTGTGTAGTGCAGGTATCTCAAGCAGCTCCAAGCATTGACCTAGCCCAGGTCATTCATTGTCATTGACAAAGGTAAGACCTCTACAATGACTGCTGACATAAGTGTTCCAAACACCATCTTAGAAATTAGTAATGTTGATGATTGACCTAGTTTTCATTCTGCCTCATATCTTGAGGATTGCGAAGTTAATTTCGCAAAAAGTGAACAACCATGCTTTTTCATATACATCAAAGGTCCTAATAAGAACATATCCTATAAAAAGAAATGACACTGAAGACTTGGATTCACAGAATGGCCTATTTGGCCCAGGGGTAAATTGGAACAATGTCCATGGGAGCACGAACCGTTGAGCTGTTGATGTGCGTGGGGGAGGATGCCATCCAGTAGCCCATTAGGGAAGACTGAGCTGACTGCCAGGCCCTATGGTGAATACAATGCTCAATGCAGTTACTCAAATGTCACATGGTCTCCACTCGGACATGACATAAATCACATTGCATGCTCACCAATGAACAATCTGATTTTGTTGACTATTTTTCTAGTCTTCTTGCCAGCGGTCTGGGGCTTGGATAACAGTCTGAGACCATTGCACTCTCTGCTGCAATGCCTCATGCAGTGTCCACTCCTACACAGGGATTATAATGCCACTACAAACAAAAATCACATTAAAATCATTTCCGGGTTATTGCATGGGGAAAGTGATAAAGGATGCTGATATCAACAAATATCAATTGTATAGAGATTTAACAAATACACATATGATAAGCTTAATGATATACAAACACACGAATGTCAAAATAAACGTGTGTTCAGTCGTACAGAAAATGACGTCATGAGCTATTCATTTAATGAAAAGCTCATGACGTCATAGTACGGAGCCTTTTCATGAAATGTCTGCTGCCCCCATTGACGAAATTTAGACAGTTTCAATTTTGGGTTAGCTTGCGGGTTGAGCATGTGGAGAGAAAAATCATCAAAAAGACTCTCTTTCTGTGTTCAGTGTGAGATAAATTTTTTTTTTCTCATGTCAAGTAATTTAATGATTATAGTTCTAACAAATAAAGCGAGGTTTGTTGAGTGTTGAAGATCCTCTTTAAGCATGTTAAGGCACTGCTATGCGTGAAATCTATTTCATGGAATCCATAAGCAAGACCGTCAGTGCTTAATCGATAAATTCTAGGCTAACCTTGATTTTTTCTGCTAATGCGCTGCCATATGCATTCTGCATAATATCCTTGCTTAGCGTTGCGAGAAAGAAAACTCTGCCGTGAAACTAACCATGGGCAGAAAAGGTCTGCTATTGTAAGCGAAAGAATATTTGCTTACAGCAACGGTTCCATGAAATTGGGCCCAGACCTCTGAATACAGCTCTAAACAAATACACAACCATGTATCATAGCCATGTACCAAGCCATCCAGACTTAATTTTTTATCAGAAACAGTCAATGCAATGTGACCAGCGAATCGTCGCAATAGAGTCTTAAAAATGTTGGGATTCATGGCATGCCCAATCCAAACTCTTTTTTCTTTTTGAACAGATTGACTGGAGTGAGATTTAAACCAGTGATCTCCGGAATATCGTACCAGCCCTCTTACCAACTGAGCTATCCAGCCCTACGTTTGTGGTGTCCCGAATAGTAAATTATCTTTGTTCATTTGGCAGTCAGAAGCCATGAAACCACTCACATACTGCTATATCGCAAGGGTCATTATAAGTTTCCCTTGTGGTTATTTGATGATTGTTTTCTTTTTCTTTCCTTTTTTAAACAGAATCACAAAACGAATTAAACTGAATTGATTTTTGTACACTATGAAATGATACAATTTCAGTGGAATACATGTATAATCAGTAGGATATGTAGGATGGGCAGGGAAATGAGACTGATTGATTGCCATCTCACCTTAAGAACAGGATATTAAATCAAACTTGTACAAGCCTCAGCCAACAGAAGAATTCTCAAAGTAAGCAGTGCAAGGATATGGAATGATGAGTGGCAATACTCAATCTATTAGTTTCTACCATGTACCGGTAGTCATCAATATGAAGGAATGACAGCAAGTACGTGTACAGTGTACTCAAAACATGCATGTAATGGGAACCTGTTTCATATCGTTTTATCATTCTGTCAGAACTGAGTCCATACAATAAATAGTAGTCTAATGAATCCGTGCAAGAGTAATTGCATACCAATGTAGGCAATGTAAGTGATCTCCATGCTTAGACAAGAGGGCTTTGAAATTAATTTTGTCCAGGGGTCGATTTCACCAAACTATCAATTGTAGGACTGGTGATGCATCGCAGACTCACGTAGAAGTCGTAGGAAATGATGGGTTATCCTTCGTAACTCTGTTACAAACGATCCTAGGGCTTCGTGAAATCAACCACTTGTACCCCTGTACCTGTACCAGAGAAAACAGTTTGGAATATCCACTTTTCTGCAAATTCCTCTTGAAATTTTGCAGGGTAAACTAACACAGGGCTACAGAGCTAGAACTGAAACCAGCAAACCCAAATTGAAAGAAACATATTGAAGTAACCAACTTGATTCTACCCTCTGAGCTTCATGCAACCCAGGCTACCCAGCTCTAATCTCAGCTCCAAATGTTTGTTGGATGGATAGACAAAACTGACCATAACCAAAGACACATACAACATAAGTTCCAGTCAAATTTGATTTCAAGATATTTTGTGCAATAACCGAGAGCCAAATAAGTATAATATTTGTCTGAAATTACTGATATAACCATTATGAACTAAAGAAACAATGACACAAATACACAAGTTGGCATGGCAACTAGTCGTGCTTGTGACAAACACAAAATGGTGCTCAATTGATTCTCACAGGCCTGCAGTAGCTCATGGGTTTCACACCACTTAGATCCACTTTCAGAGATGAATTGAAGTAATACCTTCTGAAAGCACTTGTAAATTTCACATGAAACAGGAGTATCCTCTTTGATGCCATTAGTGTAATAGAAACCACTAGATTGCTACAATAATTCACTCAAGTTCACTTATTCCAAGTCGTTGCGTCTGTATTTTGTGCTTTTAGTGTTTCACAACATTGCATTTTGGAAAATTTGCACTAATTGCAGAGTGTATGAGAGCTAGACAGTGTGGCAACCTGTATCTGCCACCTTTGCTCCACCTATCAAGTGACTTAGAGCTGTTCTGTGTGTGTGACAATGAGGAAGACAAGCTTTGTAGCTGGTCTGTCACTTCAACATTACTAATGTACTGTTTGATAAGATTTGAGGATTTCCATGGTGGCCAGATTAATCAGGAGGTTTATCATTACATTTGTAATTCTGGTAATGTCTCTTCAGTGAGTGTATGCTTCCGGAAAGGCTCCAGACAAAGTGTACATGTACAGAATGACAAGTAGCAGTAGTCTTATCAATATAGCACACTGTTAATTTTTATGCAGTCAAAACTGTTTTTGACCATGGTGGGCATGTTTGAATTACCAAGATTGGACAAAACTAGTGACAATCAGGCTGTTAAAAATTGTATGACTGCAATTTATTTTAATTGAGAGGGCATAGCTAAGTTGTGGGGTAAAATGATTCACACACTTTACACACCAACACCTCGCTGTGTGTCAAATAACAATTTGATTCTGCAATAAGGCCATTTTGACTATCCATCAAACACTGAATGATCTTAATGGACATGGGTTATGGTGATGGTCCCATGCATATCAAATAGCCCCAATTGTTGGTTGTCATTTGGGATATATACGTCCATTGTACCATGCAAACCTCCTTAGGGCATTTTATCTCATTCTACATATAAAGATCACACTAATAAGACTTTGTATTGATTTGCAGGATTCAATGGAATCCTATTAAAACGTACATGAGCTGGAATAAGAGTCTTGAGGGAACATACAGCGCTAAGACTTGCCAATCCCATATTACACACTCTTATCTTTAGCTGACAGAAATAGATTCTCCTTACACATATTAGTGGTGGTGCCTGTGGCTGACTAGCTGCTATTGCTAAACAAAATCCAACATGATTGCGATAAAAATCAGTGCTGGAGGAGGGAGTGCTACAGTGTTACCAGTCAGAGCATTGCAATGTTGATTGGCTTAGGGGCCAAGTAATTACCTGCTAGAGCAATCCCTACCTGGCCTGATGACATCAATTGGTGCTGCTGTTATATTTTCTTAGGTTCATGTTCTGTTGTTCATCATTAGAGTGGGCAGCAATCAATGTTGCTGCAAGCAAAGTTTACCATCTCAAAGGGTAGCTACATGTTCTCAATACTCAACATATCTCTGTATTTCCAGTATTTCTGTTGAATTGGTTGGATTTACTATCAGGGAAATTTGTCATGAATCTTGTTCCTATTAAGAAAATGATTGCTATGAAAGAAAACATCAAGCACAGGACATAATAGTCTTTATTACATTATCTTGTTCATCAAGACCTTTGTATTATTGTCTCTCTCCTAGCTTGTCACATGATGTATACAGATACATGTAGGGTAATACCTATTTCATTTAAAGGTAATATCATACTTTGGTAGCATACCAAAACAGAAATCTTCACAGATTTACAGGGTATAAAGATGGTGATGTAGAAACATACTGTTAACATTTTTTTCTACCTGAAATGCTTTATTCATCCAGAAAAGAGTAAAACCAATGGCCAATTTTGATCTTTCAACGATCAAAAATAACGGTGAGAGGATTTTTTTTATACTGTAGACATTTTCATTGTATTCTCAAAAAGTGGGCACGACCATATGGGACTGACAATTTTCACAGATGACTGTTACTGTATCTTCCTTGATATTTTTGCCCATGAATCAGCATTTCTTTAACAAAAACCAAAGTATGATATTACCTTTAACTCGGGTTTGACTATGTCTGTATAGGTTTCACTCATCTACAGTTTCTGTCAGTGCCATTCAACATTTAAGGGATTCAAATATCCTGGCTCTCCTATCATTTCAATTCAAATTTGAACTCATTTGCAACAAGCTGGTTTTGAGTTTAAGGTGCAGAGAAAAACAAGGCTTGATAAATTGATCTTATCCATGGTTCTTATCCAACCAGATGACACTAGAAGTACCTATTAAATAGTATTTTATATAGAACAAGAATATTCCATAGCCAGAAAATGCGCTTAAATCTGGAAATCTGGCCAGGTAGGTAATACAGGAAATAAATCTAAATCTGTGCCATGGCATCAGTGTAAAATGATATCAACATGCATCTGACTCACTGAGCTAGGAGCCAAGTATGTATACATCGTGTGCATGTACATTATTAAACGTAGAATACATAGCCTAAAGACTGCCATCTCTAGACCTATCATATCCTTTCATCATTGCCTCTTTATTCCCCAGGCTAGCATCAGAAGGTGGAGGGATTGTATTACTATACTACTGACCCAATGACTCCCTATTTAGAAACTGCCAGTAGAACCATAGGGTATAGCAGCTTATACAGTATGTGCTTTCATATACCACCTAGTGTGCAGAAGCTTATTAGGCATTGGATTGGAATGATAAATATCAGGCCATTAGGCCTATATTTTTCAGAAAAACAATGCAACATTTCTGTATTTAATTTTTCATTGGAAGAATCATCAATGTAACTCAAACACTGCCCCCTTGCAAATGCAGCTCTTCTTTCACTTGCCCTATTACTCCAAATGTGTATGATTTTAATTGAGATTAATTGGGCAGTTTGCAGAACTTAACCAGATCTAAATGGTGTAAATTAGAACCATATTATAGCATTTGTCCGCAGTTTATTGTAATTAAATTTTGAATATAAAGAGTGGCCTTATTAATATGACTATGGAGACAAATCCATGATGGATAAATCAAATTACTGAAATAATGCAAATTGTGATTCAGATATTCTGTGTAGTGTGTTTATGTCAAGTCCCAACATAATTATAAACAGCTGGTTCCCATAGACATGATACTATCATTAACATGCAAATTACTACAGGAAACCATGTTTTTACACAGTTTAAGTGTGATGCTAGTTGTATTTTTATCCTGAACCTTTGCATAATGAACCAGACATTGTTTGTGGAAATTGCATCTCAATCCTACTGCAATTCCATGTTTGTGTCCATCTACACAGTAAACATTACTGATAATAATAATGTTTTCACTTTCTTTTAGTTAACATGTTTGGTTATGGGTGTTGTTAACTTTGTAAGTTATTTTTCATATTTTATTCTTAAAATATTTATTCCATTTTGTCAGAAATGTGAGGGGGAAGGGTTAAAAGCAGATATTTGATTAGCATTGAAGCATGGTACTCTCCCTACCCAAAGGTTACACATAGTTCATCATATTCATATTGATAAAAAGGCCCATTTTGGTTGATTTCATTTGCTTTGCTGAAGCCCCTGTGGTTCAATTTGCCTACTGGAATTTAATTACTGAATTGGAATTTATTACAACATATTCCTATGACGGCAGCAAAAACAACTATTGAAATTATTTTAGAGACACAAGATGTGAGTACTTACAATATATTTCAATATAAAAGAAAAAGAAGAAGCAAAATATTTTCATCATTACACTTGACTGGTTTCTGCATAGAAACAAAGGTTTTCACATTGATATCAACATACAAACTTAAATGTACTATCATACTTTGGTAGCATACCGAAACAGAAATCTTCACAGATTTACCTATAACTTACAGTGTATAAAGATGGTGATGTTAGAAACATACCGTTTACATTAATCTGCTCCAAATGCTGCTGTATTTATCCAGAAAAGAGAAAAACCAATGACCAAAAACAGTTTTGATCTTCAAAAGATACAGTGGCCATTTTTCACCAAAGAAAGTGGGCACCATATGGGCCTGGGAATTTCACAGATGACTGTTACTGTACCTCTCTTGATATTTATGCCTATGAATCTGTATTTCTTTGACAAAAACCAAAGTATGAACTCTGAAATTACCTTTAAGGATGAAGGCTTTTTTAGAGCTAGAAACCTAGTGAATGTGAGTAGAGTATGTTAGTGTATGTACAACACAGAGTACATATGCAGAGTGTATGTCCTCATGTGACACTAGTACAGGTCACCAGGGGCCAGACTATCCACTTAGGCTAAGACAACATTCTATTGATTATGTCAAACTAAATCGTAACAAACTTCATGATTGTCTTAAGTAAGTAAGTAAATAAGACTAAAAGCTAAAGCTTGTTTAACACGATGAATGTCATACAGCATTCATGCACTACAAGATGTCTAGGTCTGTTTTTCACTTGTATTCGTCTACAGCAAGTCACTAAAATGGAATCTAAAAAAAAAACCACGGTAAAACAGATTGGGGATCAATTGTTGCTTATTAATTCTTCAAACCATATCAAAACTTTTCAAGTAAAAATTATTGAATGCCAATAATTTGGAACTCGAAAGAGAAAATGTCATTGTGTTGATTCAGCTGAATCAAAATTGCTGACGCTAATGACTTCAAAGGGTTGATAATCCAAACACTTACTAACGTCAACATGGCACATTTTATGTCGGAATTCAGAGATCAACCAGAGGAACATAATGAGGCTGAACAGCACCAACTGTTCCACAATATTTCTGATTATGTATCAAACTTCCCTGCTACCATTTCAATACCTTGAGGCCTAAGAGACAGACTAAAGCATGCAATAAATAGTCTGAATATTTACCCAGCATGAACTATAAAGTCTCCAGTATATTGCCTGCCCGGATATTTCTACTTGGGTTTCCAATATTACATTACATCTAATAGCTGGTCCAAGTTCAAACAGTCAATGTTTTCTTCTTATCAAAGGTGACTGTGTACACATACACATGATGATAAATGCACCTTAAGTGTGCTGATTCAAGACAGAATAGGACAAATTAAATGTATTGACACTCATGTTGATGAGCCATGTAACATTTGCCACTGGGTACAATGAGCTGGCACCAACAAGGAGCCATCAGGAGACATATGAATGACACTAGGGCACCACCAAGATGGCACCAAGGCGACACTGTGGATGATTGAGTGTATTCACTGCAGCTGAATGTCATTTTACACCTGTTTTATAGCCAAAGCTAAATCAGCGACGTCCGAGAGCAAACTTCCTATAAGGATGAGCAGGAATGATGTAAATATACACTCAGTGATTTCATTCACAAAACAGATGAAGAAACACACACCAAACACCTCAATATGCAACAGATTAGACTAAAGGCTTCACTTAAGTATTACATATTTTAATAATTATATCAAACTTCAATAAAACCTACATATGAATACTTCTGATGATGTTCTATACACATAAATAATTCTCTGAGCTGAGAAGGAGATAGATACCTTATTAATATTAATGCTTTAGAAAAGGTATGTTATATTGTTAATCTTTACATTCAGAATGCTTGAGTTTAAAGGTAATATCATACTGGTTTTTATCAAAGAATACAGATTCATGGGCAAAAATATCAAGACAGATACAGTAACAGTCGTCTGTGTCTCATACGGTGCATACAGTGAAAAACAGCCACAGTATTTCTTAAGTCTTTTCTCTTTTATTTTTGATCTTTTAAAAGATCCAAAAGAATTTCAGTCGTTGTTTCACTAATTTCTAAATAAATATTTCAACAATTTTAACGGTATGTTTCTACCACCACCATCTTCATACCCTGTAAGTTATACTTAAATCTGTGAACATTTCTGTTTTGGTTTCTTACCAAAGTATGATACATGTACTACCTTTAAGCTTCTCATGAAGCATTCATACTTTGTAAATTTGCTTTTTAAACCAAGACATGCAATTCAAAGCAGGAAAGGCATGTAGATATTATTTTTTTAAAGGGGATTTGAAATAGGATATGAATCTTGTTGCCATGTTTGAGAAATGTTAACTTTGCTGCTGAAGTAAGAATCCTATACTCAGGCCAGAGGCAAAACTCAGCTGTCTGCTTTGACAAAACCAGCCTGGCCTGCAGGGCTCGTGGTACTGCCAATATTGGAACATCTCACCTCCAATCGGAAGGAGGCTTGGTTTGCTGGATGACACTCAATGAAAGAGAGAAACCTCTAGCATGGTTTAGCCTCAGGCTATCCTAGTATCCGGCCTGAGATTGTATCAAATATATAGAAAGACATCTGACAAAGGATTGTACACGTTTATACTGTAATGGTATGAGTACAGTGTATTTGTATCTTATGCTGTTATGATGAACCTCGTGAGACCACAAGAAGTGGGTTACAGTAACGGTCATTCTGTAGATACAATCATTAGGTGACCTACATAACAGGTATATGTTAACGCCTGTAAACCTTAAATTACATTTTAAATAGACAACTGACAGCTAAAACTCAATACGGTGAGTCCCATAATAATTCAACCATTTAGCTACTGTAGAATCTAACGTGGATAACTGCAATGTATTTTTATTTCATATCCACCACAATGAATACCTTTAATTTGTTCATTTTTACAATATCCAATAAGGTTGTTGTTATGACTAAATATATGGGTAGCAATGGGGGAATTTTATCTGTAAATAATATAGATGTTTATGACATGATTGACTGGGCCATGAACTTCCTGATCTCATTGACATCATATAATGATGTGAACTATATCATCAGGTAGCATTTACAGCATTAACAGATAGGACTTTGAGCCTTGTATCAGGATGCAGAACTGATGTAATCTACATACACCCACTCCCAGTCCTTAGACTAGTAGCCAATTTCACAGCCCTGCTTAGCACAAAAATTCGCTAAGAATGACATTTCTGTCTTAATAAAAACAGGGCTAACAACCAAATTTCCATGTGTTTGTATCGCTTGTGATTGTTCTTTGGCTGATGTTCACTGACCATGAACATCAAATGAAAATGTTAACAGTGGTTTGTTTTATTGGAAAAGACATTTTTGTGCTAAGCAAATTGTTGTGCTTAGCAGCGCCATGAAAATGGCCCCAGTTCAGCTAGTTACAATATCAAGGTTATCTATTAGTATTACGTACACATATAGACTGGATGAAGTAGTACATATTGCATTATGATGGAGGCCCAAACTAAGTAACTAGTGAGCACAGCAATGAAGTATGGTACAATCCCATATAATTGTGTTCGTTCAAATAGTTAGCAACTATGATAATTTGAATTGTTTGCAGGTAACTTTTGGAGTCAACCATGGAGGAAGAACCATACACTGCATGCAAAAAGGAAAACTTCGGACACACAAAATGCATTCTCCAGCAAGCATCTCACTATTCTTACCACAATTATGGGAAATTTAACTTAAGGTGAATACGTGTCATTTCTTGTTGAAGATTGTCCGGTATCATGGCCTCAGGTGTCCGACGTGCTCAACTGTCCAGGTGACCAAAATAAGGTAATACTGCATCATGCACGGTGGTAAAATGTACTTATTTTGTTCCCAGTGTGTAGACATCACATGATATAGTTATTTGATCACCTGGACACTTGAGCATGACAGACACCTGAGACTGCAACACCGGTCACTGATTGCCTGCTGCTTGCTTCGTGTAATATGGGCACTATGTTCATATTGTACAATTGAATTGAATAGGACAAGTCAAAGAAAAGAAAAGTGAGCCTGGTCTGGTGTGCATGAATATATACTGTACCTGCGTTAATCAAACATGCATTCTACCAGTCTACATTAATTGCTGACTACAGACATGACAGACTATGATTTACAAACTCACTACAAAATGACATCCTACCAAAATGCTAAGAATTTTTCAGATAAAATATAGCACCCTACTTAATATGCTGTAACCTTTACAACTAATTTCAACATGTCTGTGCAATAAATCATATGCAGTCACGGTATAATGCATATTTTCTCCAGCAGGCTAGTAAATCTTGCTGTGGTCTTACTTGCCCAAAGGCTTTTACAAAAGAGATTAAGTGCCATGCCTGCAATCATGACAATCAGGGCCTGGACTACTGAACACTACAGAATGAGGTCGAGGATGCTTGACTTGAAAAGCATTGCAAGGACAGGCTCAGTCTTATCCAACAAGTTACAATTTGTCATTTGAATAAGAAATTATGCCACGTCCAGTTCAGATGCTCAAAGTCTAACTACAACTATCAGGAAATGATTTGGAACATTCAGTCTCTTTGGTAATGCACTGGGCCAATTTCATGGAGCTGTTAAATACAAAAGATTGCTTAAGCACAATAATTGTCTTGTTCAATTAATCAAACCTCCATTAAAAATTCCATTTGATATTCATGGTCAGTGAACAACAGCCAAAGAACAATCACAAGTGATACTCGTACACATGAACATTTGGTTGTTAATCCTGTTTTTATTCAATGCCGAGTTGGGAGGGCCTGACGCGTTTCGATCCTAGCAGGATCTATATCGAAGGCTATATTTTGTCCATCATGGTCATCTTGCCAGGTCAAATTTGGTGATGAATTCCCCTGAGGCTTATTGGTGGAATATTAAGAGCCCAGAACGCCTCCCAGTGTTTCATTAAGATCCCTGATCCCTGTATTATCCATCTTTGATTAAAGCATATAGATGAACATTATTTTTATTAAGATGGAAAGTTCATGGCTATAACAGATTTTTAAGCTACTCAAAGGGAGCACACTAGGATTTGCAAAGATGTGCGTTTGGGCTGAATTTGGTACTTAAACAGAAGTGAAGGTCTTCCTTACAGACATTTTTTTATGTACCTATTTACGCTTTGTTCATCTGGATACCAGAAATACGGCCTCCCTCAGAATCCTTCACGGTTACACCACGCTTTCCAAATGCTACTAAATCATTTGGACGAAAGATCTTTTTAAAAGACACTAAATCTTGATTTCCTTGAAGTTTCCAGTCCCATACGGTGCTCACATTTTGAGAAAACAGTGAAAAACACTCAGAGTGGAGATTTCTGTTTCAGTATGCAACCAAAGTATGATAGTACCTTTAACTCTCATCAACCAAGCAAGTCTGCGCTTGAGAATTCTACACCATCATATAATTTCATAGAACAAAATGAATTTAATTGGATTTCAACGATCAATCAGTATTATGTTCCATGTTGACACAGATTTCTTGTCGGTATGAAGGTATTGATACTACAGATATACTGTATCATGTTGCTCCTTGTTGGCTGTAGTATGCTGCTCAATACAAATCCACTTGTTATGCACTGACCATCACTTATCCACTTGGATCCAATAGAAATTAATCACATTTTCTGAAACACCACCTAGGAATAGTCCAGCCTGACTGTGTCGGGGTACAGTGTCCATCGATGCTTTAATCAAAGATGGATAATACAGGGATCAGGGATCTTAATGAAACACTGGGAGGCGTTCTAGGCTCTTAATATTCCACCAATAAGCCTCGGGGGAATTCATCGCCAAATTTGACCTGGCAAGATGACCATGATGGACAAAATCCACTGTATGAAACTGTAACAGACTAAGTGGATTAATAATATCATGGTAAGACTAACTACATAGGGCATGACTATAGGCAGTAATATAGTGAGGTATGGTAATCAAATGGGACCAGGAAAAATACATTCCACAATGGGGCATGATGACAGTATAGAATATTCAAATCAATATAAATCTAAACTGGTGTGTTAATATAGTCCAATCACTTTGGTAAAGTTGATAGAACAGCTGCAGTCTGTTCATAATTTGATTTGTCATGAATGAATTTACAGCTAAATTGATCATTAGAAACAAAAGAAAACAGTGAAAACCATTGCAATTGTTCCACGAAATTGTATTAAAGGTAACTGTAATTGAAATTGTGAGATTTCGATCTCGGAGATAACAATTGTTTTCATTCTTTTCTTTTACTTTCAGGCAGAAAAACAGTATGTTTGTACTGAGTCCATCTTTATACACTGTAAGTTATAGGTAAATCTGTGAACATGTCTGTTTTGGTTTCCTACCATAGTATGATAGTACTTTAGCGTCACAAATACAACTATGCATTTTATCACATTTAATCTAATTAAACTTCTCATAGTTTCATGTGGGTTTTTTTTCAGTGATTAACGTTGATGTTGAAGCATGTGTTTGAACTGCGGCAAGAATCTTGACTATTTATGATCAGGTTTTTATTTCCAAATAACACAAATATATACATTTGACTATGATTAGATGGGATTGTGTAAGTGATCCTCAGGATTCATCCTACAAAGACCTGTAAGCTACGTCCTTGAGGTCCTGATCCTAGCATGCAGGAATAACTGCTGACATCTCTTGCCAACAAGCCTTGCTTCATCCTGCTGAATATCTACTGGTGCTTGAAAAGCAGCCATGCCATCATAACCTTAAGGATGCTCCAATGCTTGGAACACATGTGCAGTTTGTCTTCAATCTCACTGCATGGATGGATTATCTCTCCAGGATTAGTCTGAGCAGTGTCAGGTCTGTTGTTTTCAAGTGCACCTTGGTGTTGTCCATCTCCTTTCAGCTGACTGAAAGAGGACATCTTAGGCATGTTGTTTGTACCAGGTGAAAAGTCCATCTAATTAGCACTATTTTCCGCTAAGAATCAATGCAGTACTATGTCAGTGCAGAGGTTATTGCGGATATAAAGTACAGTCATCATATGCCACACATGCATGCAAACATTACATTTCCATTAAAGATTCCTTATGAACTTTCCTTTTCTAAGGATTATGGACCGACATGATAGAAAGCTACAAGAGACAACAGAGACGTCAGGCCTATATGTATTAGAACAAGAGTCATAATGCACTGAAGTAAATGACTGACTCACTGGAATCACACATTGTCACATGGAGCAAGATGAATGTATTTTGGGTTATGGACTGATGATTCTCAAAATGTCAAGATAGATGACATTTCTAGCAACATACACTGTACATGTCATCATGACAAGACTACCATGTATGTGTATGTCAGTATCAATTGATAACATTCAATAAAGCAAGACGTTTTGGCTACAGTAAGTTGAAAATAATTCCATATGTTACTTGTACATGTGTGCCATACCACGGCGGGCTCAGTCAGAATTCTACATTAAATGCCAAGCCAAATCCTTAATTGCAGAAACTGTATACTGATCATGAATCTAGTACACTACACTTACACTAAGCCCAACCCACTGAACAATCCATGGGATGAAATACAAGCAACAACTGCAAATGCAAATGTGACACTTGCCACAAGTTTCCTGCTATAAAAATACCACAGAATGATCAGAAAAGCCATTCCATTTATTTCCCAAGACATTAAAGCCATACAAAGTACACATCACGTCTTGAATAATATGAATACCAAATACTGTGCTATTGCTAGAGCCAGTTAGAAACTATGAATATTTGACCATATAGTGCATGTTGAATGTACTGGGCTAGGCTAATGGCTATTCCTCCCTGCTGACTCAACAAATAACAGAATTTACAATTAAGTAATCTCACTGTATATGCCCCAGAAGAATGCATACAAATATTCAGTTCATTTGCCGAATGCATTTCTGAGAAATGTACTGACTTTTAAGGACACTGATTATCTGGAGCATGATGGGAATTTACCAGACTCATCACCAATTGCCATTTAGCTTCTTAGGAAGTATACAATATGAAAACATGTATACTATAGAGATACCAAACATCTATAATGTTTAGAGATCATTGTTAAATTTAAAAAGAATTAATTTCAGACATGATTGAAAGGCTTTTAATGCTTTCAATTGGCACACAGATGCAGTTTGCACAGCTGGTACATGAATTGTTAGAGCTACTGTGACTTTCATCACACATTATCATACTAGTCAAACTAATATTTCAGTGCTGTTCTGATCAGTGAAATACAATGAGAGATTTTGCACGTATACAATGTATCTTCAAATGTAAAGTCAATGCGTCTTTTACACTGTGAAATGAAACATCAATGTAAAAATAGTATCATCTCATTCTAGCTATGTTACATGAGCCCCCCTACAGGTTCAATATATGGCTCATGTGTGTTATAATGACAGGTAGTTATCAATGTCCCATAGGACCCCATGCTTACCAAAGCACTATTAACCTTTAAATGCAATGAGTTTGTCATGTGGTAATATGATGGCATCCTGAAACTATCCAGTAAAATATTAAAGATTCATTACCGCCATGTATGGGTCCAAGACAGTGAGCCTAGAAAACAAACTTGGGAAAAATGTTTGTGTAATCAGAAATATCAGATTTCAGGAACTTTTACTATTTTGTATTACAAAGCCTTCCATTACAGTTTTTAAAACAACAGTTTTTAAATACACAACAGATATTTTTGTCTTAATTAGATTTACAACTTTTTTTGTTGCATAAAATTATATGAACCTAATAGTCACTAGGGGACATTTTGTGAAAAAAATAAAAAATGCTGTTTTACACTAATCATTGAAAACATGCTGAGTAAATTTCTCTTCAAAAAATAACCGGTTTTCAAATGAAACATTCAAAACATATTTAGATGTTGAGGTACATTTTAAGAATGTGTAGCTCAAAGCTATGGAACATTATAAAGCATTGAAATTCTGGAAGGGACTGAATCATATTTTACAAACTAGGGCCAATTTTATATTCTGCTTAGTTGCATAAAGTGAAATCTATAGTACGGATAAACCTTTCAAAGGCTACATTTTAGACTGTGCTTCATGAAGCACATAAGCTGTAGTTACAAGTTTAATTGATATTTGACCATCAGGCTGGCCATAAATCAGGCAATTGGTCATCAAAGACATTACAATGGAAGGTATATGAAGGTTTACACATGAGCAGAGACATCCCAGTTATGTCCATTAGCATGTCTAGTGATTCAAAGGCAACAATTATATCACCATGACTGTTACATGAGATAAGAGATGACTTCAACAGCTCAATTCAGTGGGAAGTAATCCTATCAATTTTGGATTGAAATGTGGATTTCCATAGATAGAGGTTCATTATTTTGTGATGCTACTACACCAATAACACAAATATCTACAGCATTCCCTAGATAGAGCACTGATGCATGCAACTGACTCCCTTCCTGAGAAACAGATCGGTGTACATTGCAGTTATAAGCAATTCAGACAAATCATGCTTTACTATACCTAGATGACTATAAATAGGCTATTGTATGTAGTACTTTTCTTCCCTTGACAATCCGATAAAGGCACAAATAGTCGTATCAAATTCATGTGCATGCAGTTGAAGGCAAAATTTATAATTTACAAGATTAATCATGACATACTATATGAAGCATTCCCCACTATATTAACATCTGTCCAACAGATTGCAAACATATTCCACAATTTCCACTGCTTGTGTTTTTGTCTTGAAAGAGTATATGCAATATTTGATACCTTCTCACAAATAACTGTTAAACCAATACAAGTAATAAATTGCTCATCAACCAATAAATGATCTGAAATATAAAGGATGATCAGAGTAAGGCAGTATGACATTTCAACCCTAACGGGATCTTTCTCAAAGGCTCAATCCATTTGAGAAAGATCCTTTTAGGATTGAAACGCCAGGCCCTCCTAACACTGAATAACTTTATAAATTCATGTGTGTGGTTAAATGGCAATTGACCAGAAACCACCAAAATTTCCTTGGCAATTTGGGACATCACCAACATAGGGCTGGCTGGATAGCTCAGGTGGTAGAGCACAAGTATAGTATTCCGGAGGTTGAAGGTTCGAATCCCGCTCCAGTCAATTGTCTTTGTTCACCTTTGTGCTTTATTTCCTGATTTCATATAAATTCTAATATGTTTTATTAGCTCTATAGAAAAAACCTACAGCATTTCTGTAGAATATCAGTATAACAAATGATCTGTTGGTAACTGTCCTTTGAAACAAATCAGTGCATGTAATACTAAGCTGCTTACAATGGATTATTATTGACTCACGATTCAATATTCTGATTTCTGTCAGCTGCCCTATGTTGCGTCTTCTATATAACTAGAACATATGCAATATGATTGATCAGACTTATTCAATCATATTTCAAGACTTGATTCAAGTTCCCAGCAGGGATTTCTGGCAAGTATCTTCTGAATGAAGTAGGCTTGCGGAGACACCATGTGAAATCTCTTTTATAAATGTGTGGTTCTGAAAAGAACCGGTGAGAAGGATCTCGACGTTCCGGCCAGTGTATCTTCTGACTTGGCTGCGTGTAGATATGCAAGGGAAAAACATATTGAAAATCTTGTCATGAGTTACACTCGTCTTTACCAGAAAGACTGTTGTTTGGTTTGATTTGAGTACATATCTTAAACTTTTATCAAGGATTGTATGCAAAATGTGATGAGCCAAGTTTGAGTAGAAAAGAGCCTGCCAACATGGGTAGTGTTGGCTGCCAAAAAATTAAAGTTCACTACATAAAATACGAAGGTCACTACAAATGACACTCAACTGAAATACACTGTGCCTTCATTACAATGATCTAGAATACCACTTCATATCAAAGTGATTAGAGTATCACTATGGGGGTTTACAAAACGGAGACTCAGGCTCCAGCTTGTCATCCATATGCTGAAAATATAGCTCGTGATTTTTCATTGAAGTTGAAGATCTGTTTTCTTGTTCAAAAACCAGAGAATCTACTTCCGATCCAAAGCCAAAAGCCTCTATTTTTATACCCGTTATTATAGAATGGATTTACAAAAGCCCGAGTCTCCGTTTTTTAATCGCCCTAAGGGTGGACTTCAACTCATGGTGGCAGCAAACACATTGGTTCATTTATGTCATGGACCTTATCAAAGATAGTCTATCTTGGGCACTACGCATGCACATGCAAAGGACAGTGGGTAATCTTGTGGGAAATGTACATCACTCAGTGCCAGCCCTGCAACAATTTTACCCAGAATGCTTTACGCATACCCTGTTTGGGCCCGTTTTGGGCTATCTTCGATAAAAGGTCCATGTCTGTGACATTTAAACCACACTAGCAATACGTTGAATGGTACATGTTGATCATAATATGTGTCTGCTGCCACAACTACTTTGATTATACTTTCCCTTCTGATGGTGTAAATGTGACCAAATTCTATAATCATGAGATGAAAACATAGCAACATATATAATTAAGCAAGAAAAAGTCATATTTTGAAATGTAGTCTGCTTGGGAAGTTGCTTAAGGTATTTTAATTATAATACTAAATACCTCAGATTACTTTGAATATGTCATCAAAGGATCAGCATGTACAGATTGAATACGAACCTTGTATGCAAAAACAATTTAACATTTGAAAACAAAAATGGCCTTTTCACTTTGTTGGAACAGCATTACTTTTAACAATGCAAGAAATGTTTTTGAAATTATGATTAATTTTGTGTGCTGGTAACAAGTGAATGCACTTTGGTATTGAGTGTCATCATACCTAGTATAGCTGATTTTGTTTTGTGTTGAATTTAAGAAATTGTCCAGCATTATGAAATAAAGCTACAAAGTTTAAAGGTAGTATCATACTTTGGTAGGAAACCAAAACAGACTTGTTCACAGATCTACATATATTTTATAAACTATAAAGATGGACCTGGTACAAACATACCATTAAAATGTTTCTGCCAGAAATATTTATTGTTCCAGAAATGAGTAAAACAAAATAACGAAAACACTTCTCCGACATCAAAACCTCACACTTACAATTTTGTAATAATTGTGACGGTTTTCCGCTATTTTCTACTGTTTCCAATTATCAATTGAGCTGAAAATTTCACAGATTTGTTTTTATTCCATGGCAAATCAAATTATGAACAGACTGCAGCTGTTCTATCAACTTTACCAAAGTTTGACAGTACCTTTAAATTCCTTTGTGGAATGTTCAAGCAGCCAAAAAGAAACAATTTTTTAAAACACTTGAATTTCATCAACTCCTATTCTGCACATCACTGCATCAATTACTTTCCACAGGCACCACAATTGCTTGCTTCTTGCAAATTGTTATGCCAAAAAAAAACATACACAATTCAGTGCAATGCATATATTCTGCTACCACAATAATTTTATCACTTTCTCTAATAGTACACGCGCCAAGCAATAGCTGAGTTGTGCAAATACTAACTGTCATTCCTTACAGGTTTCTTGATCAAAAATTAATTAAATTTTGACTTCTTTTTCTCCAAGTCTGTGATTTGATAGAAATGCTTCCATGACATGTCCCACCAAAAATTGTTTACCAGGAGACGGTTAATACTGAGATTGAAGGAAAGTGGGGGATGGCCAGGCTGGGAAAGACATGTTTGTGACAAGAACAATTTTCACTGAAGGACATCTCCATCAGAATAACTTGAACATACACTGTATCTATGAGAGTATTTAATGGCACTCCCACACAATGCTCTTAGGAACAGGGGGTGGGGAAAGATGCACATTAAGAGAAACAATCTTTGGACTTGAGAATTCAATGTGACAAGCTGCCTAATAGACAGGCAGTAATATAGCAAAGCTGTTTAGGGCTTCTAAAAAATGCACATTGCACATCCCATTTGATGCAATCATTTTTAATACTAGCAATAAAAGCACAAGCTAAACCTTGACTCTGTTGTTAATGAATCACTTTGGCAAACTTAGGGTAAATGGTATAATACATGATTGGCAAAGGTCACAGAACAGCACTCACCCTTTGTTTAATCCAACATGTACATGAACTGAACTTTTCATGGGAAAATAGCAAACAACAAAAACTGACTCAATTTTTCCTATAAAACATAAAGAATGGTTTTGATCTTACGATCTTTGTTTGACTAATTTTTACTCCATTTACTCCATTTCAAGAATAAATATCTTAACGGTATGTTTCTACCAGCACCATCGTCATATCCTGAAAGTTATAAGTGAATCTGTGAACATTTGTTTGGGTATGTTACCAATCCTGTACTGTACCTTTAAGGCAATTTTAACACTAAACAGACACATCTATACCAAGATCTACCCAGCTTGTTATTGCAGTAATACTAGGTTGCTATCAAACCTTCCCTGGTTTAAGCACATACATGTATTTGTATAATTTTATCTGAGTATCTGACTGTCTCACTAAAATTCATGTATTGCATATCTATGCACAACACACATTTCCCTCAACCCCCCAAAAAAAATTAGGGGAAAAACGTCATGTATACAAACTTGATTTTATTATCCTACCAAGCCCTACCCCCAATTCTACAAGCTTATTGAATTGCATGAATTGCATACATAATCAATCAGGATTCAAGCAGCTATGTCCATGAATGTGGCTAGACAGGTATGGTGACTTACAGTTACACATAACTCAAATACTACTAGCACTGGTAGTGCTGATACCAACAAATTTGCTTCTTGCGTGTCTTGTCACAGTGTTGTTAATGTAGTATCATACTTTGGTAGGAAACCAAAATAGACATGTTCACACATTTATGTATAACTTACAGGGTATAAAGATAGATCTAGTACAAACATGCCGTTAAAATCTTTCTGCTGTATTTCTGCTGTATTTATCCAGAAATGAGTTAAACGAAATACCGAAACAGTTTTTATCTCTGAAATCAAAACCTCACAATTACAATTACCTCACAATTTCGCATAATAATTGCAATGGTTTTTGCTGTTTTTCTACTATTTCCAATGATCAATTGAGCTGAAAATTTAAAAGGTTTGTTTCTATTCCATGACAAATTAGATTATGAACAGACCGCAGCAGTTCTATCAACTTTACCAAAGTATGTTCGTACCTTTAAAGCCATGTGTTATACATGTACACAGAGTTACAGAAATGTTTCATAAACTCTGTTGTTTACTGTGTAGGTATTAATCAGAAAGGATACCTCATAGAGCTCCTACTAGAACTAATAATTCTTTTGAAGATTTTCCTACATGCAGCCATGTTAAAGAAAACTGTATCAAAAAACTTTCATATATGATTTTGGTTTTAACAGATCAAATTAAACATGACGGGATTGTGCACAAATTCACAATGCTATTTATTTTCAAAAAATGCTATTTGCTATAAATGAATGTGTACACTCAACACACTTAAATCCTGGATTCATGAGCCAGCTTGTACAGTTTTAAGAGTGGCAATATTCTTAAGTAGTGTTTCTCGAATGATTGTAACACAAGTTTTGTTCAGATGCCATTAAATTTATGCACAGTCACGTAGATTCATGGCAAATGGTTATTTGTACATGGATGTACTCAGATAGAATAACATACATGAATCAGGATTTTAAAGGTAAACTCAGCATTACAATGATGCAAAATAACCATGTCATGTTATCCAAAAACAGAATACAGGCCCTTTTTAAAGAACATATCCTAACAGTTATGTCTAAATTGAACTAATTTAAACTGGAACTGATAAAAATACTGACTGCCAAATGAACATACACAATTGACTATTAGGGACACCACCAACATAGGACTGGATGGCTCAGTTGGTCAAGAGCACCTGTACGGTATTCAAGAGGTCGCTGGTTTGAATCCTGTTCCAGATATTTTTTCTTTGTCCACCTTTCAAAATAAAAAAGAGTGAAAATAAGATTTCCTAAAAAAAAAGGCTGCAGGTGCAGATTACAGATCTATACATGCAGCTTAGGTACACGATTCATTAGGCTGAGTATTTCCTTACAAAACTAAGAAGCAACATTGAAATGATATACTTCATCAAATACTTCATCAACAGAAAAAGATTGGATGAAAACCCCACCCAAGGTATTGCAGTGTCACGGGGCATTGACCGGGCCTTATAACAGCAATAGGCCAAATGTACACAGCAAATTCAAAGAACATGTTGTCTAAAAGCAACACATTCATATCTTCCCCTAGCTATTGACACATAGCTTCCCCCTGTGCAGTGAAATCATATCCTATTGTAACGTGAGCTTTAATAGCAATAGAGTATCCAGTTCCTTGCCAACTTGACTGATATCAAGTTTTGTTTATTGATAAATGTACATGTATGTCATAAAATCAATATGGCGCAGGTTTCATGAAAACAAGTAATCAAATCTCAGACACACTTATGAAAATCTGCTGGGGTATTTCATTAAAGTCTAACAAAGTTGTTTCAAAACAGAAATGTCCCTGTCTACCTGTCTAAAGCCCCCTGAGAGCAAGCGAACCAATGTACAATATCACTGTGCCACTTTCAAAGGAACCGTGCTTGTTGTTTTGTCTTGATGACAGAATATGAAGATACATGTATTAATAGCACCTAGTGACTGAGGTTAATGCCTTCTCCTAGATAGGATGTTTGTGATGCACTTTCCTGTCAGACCAAATACACTCAGGGATTGCTTTACAAAATGAGAACAAAAATATCACTGACAGGTAGCGGGCACCGCAAGCTGAGATGTGCTATTACTATGGCGACAGAGAGAAAGGTTATTACGTCAAACTTTCTGCTGAGATTTGTGTCGGCGTATCACCGACTCCCAGTTGTTAATGGGAAACATGGTCAACGTGGCTTGAAGATCAAAACATATGAGCTTGACATAATTGCAAGCGTCATAACAAGTCAGTAACCAATGAGCCGCTTTGCATCACAGAAGTTCTAAGTTTGATACCTTTCTACTCTCTTAGATCTTGGCTAACCTTTTCCTTAAGTCAAACTATGAATCAATGACACAATGATAGTTACCAAGCTAAATAACCAAGACAAGTTAAGTGCCAGTTTGAATGCATGGTGAGGATCCTCAATCCAGATTACAGACAAGGATCTTACAATCCACCATGGATGGAGCTCTCTTCCTAGCTCCATGGTACGTATACCCTAGGTACTTTACATACTATATGCATGGACCCATTTCCTTATACCCATCACAAAATGTTGCTTTTTCTTCTCTTGATAACAACCTACAGTTGTGTCTTTTTGATTTGTTTTGTTTGGGGATGTATATTGGATTTAGTCCAAGCATACCAGCTTAAAAGATTCTACCACCTTGGAGAGAAAGACTAAAATCCCCGGTTAATAAGTATTTAAGCTCCAAGAATGACAATTCCCTTTGAAGTTAATGATCTATTATTTGAATGTTTTCACAACTTGAACCTAATCAATCAATTCCTAAGCAGATGAGACATAAAAACACAAGGTTTAATGAGTAGGGCCTTTATCCAACACTGTACAAATAGCTGAGGCCAAATGAGAATCAATTCCACTTGGAATCCGTGTTCACACGGGACTCAAGTTGAGGTAAAACTTGACTAAGTCCACTGCATAGAGCCTGAGAAACATTCCTCTCAGTAAACTTTTGCAAGCTGGGTGTGGTTACAATACACCACTTCAGTAGGCCACACCCGCCATAGTAACACCCAAGTAATGGCACGCGTGCATTCATCGTGTCATGATCACCCACACACACTGCAAGCTTTCAACCACCGAAAGCACTTCTCTCCATTGGACTATGGTTTTGAAAACGGCCAAAAATGTACATTTCCTCTGTTGCCAGGACATGGATAGTCAGAATTATAATATAAACACCACTATGACCATGGTTAAGGATAAAATTGCCTTGTACATCCATACGAAACAAAATAATCTCAATAAAAAGTGTGAAGTAAAGAATAAAACTAATTTATAACATTATGTCAGATGGACAAAATGACAGCAACTTGTCAGACCTTAAAATGTCGTGATTGGTCAATTGTCAAGGGGCGTGGCCAACTGGATCAGTGTATTGACTTTATACAGCCCCGTCTGAATTAAAACAGTTTCATTGTAAATTATAACATGGTACACTCAAATCTTTATATAAATTTGTGAAGGTTTTCCACAACTGCAGACCAATTTTGCAAAGGGTAAAAACTAAAAAGGATATATGTCAACAACTTTATAGTGGTTAACTACAACATTAAAAATCCTTATTTATGTGTAATCTACAACAAAGACTGTGTAAACACACTCTGTGCCTAGAACAGTAATTTAGTAACTTTAGTCTAAATAACAACATGTAAATTGTGATCAAAATGTACAATTGGGAATTCAACACAAATTGAGCTTGGAATACTTCAAAGTTCAGTAAGCTTCTGTGTGTAATTTGGAAATACATCTGCAGACATGTAAACACAGGGAGCCTCCAGCACAGGAAATGTCAGATTAACTAATGCTAAGAACAACTCAGAGATGTGATTTTCTACTGATCTACTACAAACACAGGTCAGTGACCACACACACTAAATGCAAACAACGTATCTCCTTAAATGTTCTCATTCAGTTTGCCTACATGTAGTTTTCCTACGAGCAGCAACCAACCTATAAGCCTGCACACCCACACAGTCCAACACTCTCTCTCCTGAGGACAGCACTCTGACTGAAACGTCAAGATATATTCTCTCACTGGTTCCGTCTTCTCAGGACCACACAACTTCCGAAAAGCTACGGTGTCTTCGCAAGCCTTAACTAGTTCTAGTCTCTTCACCATGCAAAACTTCAAATCCTACTTGTCCATCTGAGTCATGATTACTAAAGACCAAGAAGATGACAAGATAGCATTGTAGTGACCAGCAATGATTGGCAATCATGGATGAAGGATAAAGTAGTGGTGGTTTAGGTTCAAGGTTTGATCCATGCAGGATCCGTGCAGGATCTGTGCAGGATCCTTGCAGGATCCATGCAGGATCCGTGCAGGATCCGCGCAGGATCCATGCAGGATCCATGCAGGATCCATGGAGGATCTGTGCAGGATCCATGCAGGATCCTTGCAGGATCCGTGTAGCATCCTTGCAGGATCCGTGTAGGATCCGTGCAGGATCCATGCAGGATGTTCAATCATTGCACAGTCAAATAAAGGATGTAGGTTCCATAAACTGTGTAACAAGATATCACAAGGAAATTGTGAATGTGAAAGGTTACAAATGAAATTTGAGGAAAGATATATTGCTATCCGATATGCATGACCTGCACTGCACTGTCAAATAATTAATAATGCATCGGAATGGGCCATAAATTACTTAAAAGCAAGCTTGGTTTCCAAATAGCTATCAGCTGGCAAAATGTCAAATTTTAGAAATAGTTTCAAATTACCGTTGGGTCTATTTAGTGGATGGGTTTTATTTTTTCTATACCATTTAATATTTGCATATCTTTGGGAATCTTGGCAAGTTATAAATATTCTGTTAAATGCATGTGCAAAATTAACATAATCCTCATTGTCAAATCTGCTGCTAATGGTAAATTTCAATTCAAAATACAAATGGGTCAAATTACGACCCTTGAAGGTAAAACAATTACTAAAGGAAATTGCCGTGTCATTGATTTGGGATCATCCATTCTACACGTAGCAGGACATCAAATCATAATGTACGTGTACCAGTAATAAGTTGAAAACAAATTACATGTATTGCACTAGAATATTCACAAGAGTTTAGTATGGAGTAATTTGTCTGGCTCAGTCAGCTTGCTAATTGTCACAAATGAAATTACGGGCAAGATTGATTGCCAACCTATATGCATAAACTGGATAGCACTGTGAGGTAATTAATAATACATTTGTCTATGATGATATAGTCAGAATGGCAGAGGATGAGTGATGAAGCACCTATATGCTTGTCATGTTTCTTCTGATTACGCTCAGTGGTCCTCTCCCTTTTTCCTTCATCTCTCTCCGTCTTAGCTCCAGTGACTTAAGTCGGGTTCATACTTCATGCCAACTTGCCAAGTGAAGCAAATTTCTTTGCGTCACAACAGGAAAAACAGCACGCATTGATTGTTGCATCACTAGATCACGCTGCACGTCGCAATGCGCAGACAGAATGAACCAAACTTTAATGACACACAGCGGACATTTTAGAAGCAAATAAACTACCCGATAAAACAGGGAAAATGCCACTCGGTAAAGCCAGTCAAATGTCAGCCTGTAAAGTGCAATGACAACATGCATGCACGGTTTCTGCTTTCACGTCACACTTATGACTATCCAACCATGTTACTGGCAGACTCCGCTTTCGTCATTTTCAAGTTTTTCAAGCATTTTGTAAATATTTTGGGCAAAATGTTGCTAATGTTATTATAATTCCGCTCGGCTTGAGTACATTCTGTTTTGTTTCTATGGTCTTTTAGTGCCACTCTAGAATACCGTCTGCCATTACAATGTGTTGTCATATAGAAAATACAGATCAGGAAGTGGTATATTTCGTAGGCTATCAAGGTCATTATGTAACCTCTACGCCCATAAACAGCGCCCTCACAAGCCTTGTAAGTTCCAGCCTGTTTGACTTTTAACCAATAACCATGGTCTTGGTATTATTTTCTGACTAGTGTGAACGGCGGTAGGATTTATACATTTGAAATTGAACCGTTGTCCGTATTTAATTTGTCATTCCTTAAAAGTTCAGTCTGAATGTTTTTGGCAGGACTCCAACTGGTGGTTAAAACCAGTAAGCTTGCAGGGATCAGTGGCAATAGGAATATATATATATACAGTGCTATTAAACTATACAGCAGGCATTATATATCACATCCAATCAAAATATATGACCTATGTTTATGCTAATTGGTGACATAAAATGTTCATTTTTAATTAAAATATTTTATGAGACCTACGTATACTGTTTGAATAGTCAGCTTCACACATTAAAAAAACAGACTGGGAAAATATGGTAAAAACAAATTGGGTAAAATTATTTGCATGTCACTTAAATTAGAATATTAAAGAAATTAATTGATTCTCCATGTAATTGGAATCTGGCTAGCCTAAGTATGTGCTATGTCTATGTCAAGTACAAATAATGACTGCAACTTAATGAGTTTGTCTGATGTGGGAATCTGTGATGGATAATGGGAGACTTTTGAAGAGTCGGTCTTGAGTCAACAGCGCACGCGCAAACCATGGTTGCGCAATTGTGAGCATGCGCGCGTTGTATTGCGCGTGCGTGCGCGTGCGCTGTTGACTCAAGACCGACTCTCCAAAAGTCTCCCATTGGCTAAGCAAATGAAATAACAGTCTATCACAACATGATTTTCCATATGTATGATACTAACGCTCACACACAGGGCAAAGTAGAATGGATCTTCCAAAGGTATGTACACTGTTCTGGAGTGAAGCTAATTCACACTGGACAACATTTCAAAACTATTCTACATATTGCTTTTCATTGAGTTCTAATCTCTGCATTCCTAACAAGTAAATGCTATAATGCCAAACAATCAAATCATGAGTTTCAATACATGTAGCTGTAGCAGACATATGAGATAATAATGGGTTTCAATTCAATTGCAGATTAATTCAGATTTCTGACCTCCAGTAGATGAGAAATCAAACCACTGTCATAGATTTCATATTATCTCTAACTTTAAGCATGATAGGTACCAACATTGACCAGGGGCAATTACATAGAGCTGCTTCAGCACAGAATTTGCTCAAATATGAAAAATCTTCCTCAATCAAACAGGATTACCAACCAAATGTTCATGTGATGTTTTCTACTTTTGACTTGTGTTCGGCCATAACACTCACAATGTTTTTGCTGGCATACTGATTGTATTTACCAGGGTTTTTGGTGTTTAAGCAGCTCTATGACATTGGCCCCTGGTAAGCTTTGAGATAATAATTATTATTATTTATTATTTAGGCAATGGGCAGGTATGTTATTGAACACTGACATTCACATGTGAGAGTCAATAACTTATGGGCCACTGCTTTGCACAACATCATAGCAATTGATAGCATGGCACAAAACAAAGGCACATCAAAATACATTTTGGTATACCTTCTGGTATTTTGGTTTTCTTCCCTTTATTATCTCTCATATAAAAATATTGTTTTGCTGAAGAACAATATTTAAAACAATTTTAGAAAAAAACACATTGCCAATGTCTACATCCATTTGATAGTTGTTTCTTAAATAGTTAAAACTGTATATTGTTTCCAAAATAAATTAGTAGATAAAAATTGAATTAGTGCGCTAGGCCCACTGCACTGACATTTGCCAGCCTGTATAGAGATACATGTACGTGCCACTACTAAATAAAGCGTGACCATGCACCTGTTTGGAAGGTGAGCTTAGACTTGATACAAAATCTGTTTTCCTCGTGTGTGATCGTAGGTTGGACATCCTTCATGTGCAGAGGGAAATCATCTCCATAGGCTCAGAAAGCAGATCACAGACGTTATCCTGGCAAATTGTGCAGCAGGATAAAAGGTTACATCTAAATGCTGGGTAATGTATACAAACATATCACTTTGCTATCAATATTGACTGAAACAAATATAATATTATATCAAGTTAAAATAACAAATCTAGATAATTCCCAATGTTTTGAAAAATGTTTTGAAATGTGGTTACACGCTGATAGCCAAAACAAGATTGTTACAGAGCAATTATTGGCCATTGATTTGAAACCATATTTTCCAACTCTCATAAAAGAAATATTTACTCCAAAAAACCCATTGACAACCAAGTGAACATGAAAAGTCCAGAAATGACTGAGCAATATATGATGTGAATGAACAATTGAAAAGTTAAAATTAAAAAAACATTTTTTACTGTTTTATGGGTGTCATTATTATTTGTAATGTTCATCCAGTGATGGATATTGAAGAATTTGTTTTTCTATCAGGCTTGTAGTTTTATGAAACACAGGGAAGTTGTGGGCTATGTAGCCCAGGTGATAGGCCTTCTAGCTTCCTTCAAATGTTACCATATAATATACATAAGTTCACTGCAAGATACAATGGATTACCCCTTGATTAATCTCCAATATTCCATGCCTGTGAAATATAAGGTTAAGTCACAAATTCAAATATGTGGACCAATTGTTGTAAATTGCCTAGTACAACTGTATTACCTTTCAAATACAAGCAATCAACTGCTTCAAACTGCTTATCAACCAAAATAATATCATATTTTAGCCTTTGATAAAGATTCTGCAAGGATCAAATAATTTGAATCTCAGTGATATATTGATATCCGAACCACCAACATCAACCAGCACAACAAGAGAGTTATTGAAGGAGGAAACTCTAGGCTTCTTGTAAGTCCTTGAGACTGTCTTAATTGATTGACAGCAGAGCCAGACAGACTCAAACACACCTACCTAATAGATAGAGTCAAGAATCCTTACATATAGAAGGTGTATCTATCCACACCTAGGTGAATCATACTGGATTGACAGTATGCAAATTCCTACTCTCTAGGATTTATTGAGGCCATAGATGGCTAACCTTTACCTTGTATGAAGTTTACATTCCAAGCAGCCTATCAAGAAATAGCTATTGTGTATGATAAACTAGTTAGCTTTACTGTACAAATAATCATCTTATAATGTAGGCAGTACCCTTTAATTTGCATTATTCAGTTCTATTCATCTGACGCAATTCAACTGGGATCATTCTTGCCTCTGGCCTCATTTTTTTCTTCTTGCAGGTTACCATGGTAACACCATGCAAGTCATGGCCGCACATGAATACAACCAATTTGGCCCAATTACATGTTGGCTCATGACTCGGGGCGCTGTCAGTCGAATGTGTTACACTCGGCTGACAATGCTGGTACATGTGTGGATTTCATTTTGTTGTGTGGACAAGTCAACTTTTGAAACACACTTGTCAAGTCAAGGAAGACCATTAAGTTCTGTACTTGTTGATAATGGTTGATTGTTGAATGTTGAATTGTTGAATCGTCCACTGACTTTAATAAAAGTTCTAGGCCCTGAATCTGAAGTAGGAAAAAGCTTGAAATGCAGGGACATGTGAAGGTTCAACATAAGCTGTTAAAAGGGACGTTTCGGGATCTAGATGTTTTCTGCAAATGCTGTCGGCGATTCTGACAAGATATCACGTTTCCAAGCTTTCCAAAGGGAGGAGGGAGGAGACAGAGCTTGAAGCCAAAGGCGGGTTGGCCTGTTGAATTACTGGATGGCTCTGTCAATTTTGGAGACACCCATCTGCGTTGATCAGTGTGTGAGATTCTGTTTCTAATCTCATATAAACTGGCTTCATGTCTGATACATGAGTGCTTCACCTGGCACTGGTGCGTCTCATACTCTGGTTTCATGTTGAGTTTAGCTGTGAACTTCTCATGCTCCTTGTTGTTTTGGGTTAGCTAACTTTAGCACACATGGTACACTACTTACTTCTGAATACGTACAATTCACTATGCAATCACAGTAGCCTTTTTGGCAATGCACGTTGGGTACCTGTGGGCAGAGGCATACCAGGCTGCATGTATGTCAAATTTACAGGTGTGTGGACCAAATGTTGCCTGTACATGTATACAGTATGAGACAATTTGCAAGAAAAGAGTGTGGATACTCAACCTGTTCTGTTTTAAGTACAATCCATCTGGTTAAGTTGTTACAAGATGTGTGCGCCCTCTTGTGTTGGTGCATGTATATGTAGTACTGAAGGAATGAAATCATTGCCAAAATAATGTGTGTGACTGTGCAATATATACATAGTCATATCTATAATGGGTCACATATTCACAACACACAACATACCTTAATCTACACGAACATTATAGTTGTGTATTAATAATCACAGTTAAATATTATTTTTAAAAATCAGAATTTCAATATGCAATTAACATACACGTGTACATTGTACATCACATTTGTCAGTATTTGACATTTATTCATTCAATGGTGAACAAAGGATAATAACTTAGGATTTGAACCTGTGACTGATGTAATACTGTACTCTCAGTGTCACTCTACCAACTGGGCCATCCAGCCCCATGTTGGTGGTGTCCCAAACTATGACCAATCAGCATTTGACACTCAGTTAGGTATACTGTACATGTACTGTGGCTACACTGTTCATTCAGTAGATAATGCAGGAAATACTCAAACTATGTTATCACATCTACACAGGGAATTAGCCCTGTACTGTGCTGATAAGGGTCATTAATGGCAGTGTTATCATTCTTATCACAGTGTACAGGATACCTATACTTCTATGACCCTAATGAAGTGTTACTGATATCCAAAATAAAACATGCAACAACTTCATGGAAGAATGGCTTGTGAGTTAGAATGACTGCTAGGTAAGATTCTCTCCACATATGTGTACATCCAAGCCAACCAATGCAGCTTTAAGTAGGGTTTGAAGTTGCAATGCAGCTTTCACATGCTTTATATACACACATTATACACGCTGCCTCCGAAATGTGTGTAATCCAGTTTGCAGATCCACAATCAAGTGAAAAGACCGATTTGCAACTAGAGAAGAACTGTGGTCTATTTCTGAGTTCCATTTTGCATAATTGCTCCATTTAGAGTTGATTAGGGACAGGCTTTGTATGGCTTGACCTAGTTCAATCATGCTTTAACAATGAAATGACCTATTAATTATTTCATGGAAATTACATGAAAAAGAAGTAACAGTAACTCCTGGGATGTACATCAGCAATGTAAACTGTACATGATTGCATTTCCATGGAGTAATGTATTGACATATGGTAGGTAAATGAACACATTAAGCAATAACGTATCCCTAAGCACCCTGTTGCAAGATTGATAATATTCATCTTATTCATTCTTATGACATCATTGGAGGGTTAATCCAATCCTCCAAGATGCACCTGCCAAACTCACAAGCACAGAGCCTCAGGTATTTTCATATACCTCATCCTAGAGCAGTTAACTTCCCTTGCCTACACAATGAACCAGCGCATCTCACACACATCAACTTCAAAGCAAAAGACTTTTTAATATGTATGCTGTCCAAAAGATGCAGAGGTACTGCCTGAGCCAGATCTCCCCTTAAGCATCCACGACTTGTGAAAACAAGAGGGAATTGGGAGCTGGCCGCGGCTAAAGGAGGCTACAGCCTTTGGGCTTCAGGAGCGGACAGTGGGCTTAATGAAGCATAGATTGTACTTCATGTTCCAGGCCGCCAATATTATGACTTGAGAGGCTGAAGTGTGAAGGGAATGTAGAATAGAAACGGGGGAGGGGGGGGGGTTAATATCAGAGAGAGAATCTGAGACTCTCTGTTCAGTGATGCCCCTGGTTTAGGGAAACACGCCGCTCATTCTGAGTATTAACATCCGGATATATCCCCCAGGGGAATTGAAATCCCAGAGTTGCATCTGATAGTTCTTCATTCTAGCAATTTAAAGAGAAGCAACCTCACCTAGGTAGAGATGCAGCTTTTGATTCTCAAATTACCAAACTGAGTAGGACTGATTAGGTGCTGCTTACCAGCATACTGTATTAATGAAGAAGTACTTGACTACATCAACTAACCTTCTAAGTATTCTAATGAACTGCAATTGAGTGTTGATACAAGCAATGTATACTGTGCCGTATAATAACACAGATTTAAATCTAAGCTCCTTGGGAGATTTCATAGGGGCATGACATTGCCATTTATAGATGTATAAAACCCAATGGCCTAAGCTCTTCCAAATTGCTTCTTATGTGGCTTAACTCCTTATAATTGGACAATTAATTATTGATCAACTGGGTTTTTTCTTCTTTAAAAAACAAATTAAATTCTACAAAATGTATACTGTATATAATACATACGCCTGCAACTTGGATGAGGAAATTCCAATCTTGACCATACTTTGTACAATGTTTTTCACTTTTCAGTAGCATAAGAGTGAAGTGAAAAAAGAGGAAATCAGCTGATTCGAGGCAAAATGCATGCCTGTATATATCTCAAACACCTTAACCAATAAATGTATGTAATGCGTAAACCTTTCCTCTTCTTATTTTTGGGGGCATTAAATTAATCAAAATTGTTCCAACAGTTCGACCCCCCTAAATTGTCTCATTTGTACAGGTAACAAAATATTTCACAGGGTCCATATTGAATTGTTCTGCTTGTCAGTGGTTATGGGAGAAATTCTTCACAAACAGGTAAAGTCATTTAAGACATTGAAAATATATGAAACGTTAAAATGACTTCATCAATGATATTCCCATCTCCTTAACTCCTGCTCTTTCCAACCCATCTCATATTTTGATCAATTTCCCTTGGATTTATCTTATTATTTTGCCGAGAGTAATTTTCCCCAATTTTTCAAACCAGGTCAGGGATAACAAGTGTCACAGGGAAACCATAAATCACAATATACCTCTCAGATGACTTGACAACCTGCAGGAAATTATGCATAGGAGATTTGTATCTATGAGGTCAGTGACCATTATTTAATTATTCAGTCTTAAAGACTGAGATAAGACAAGAATCAAGATGAGAATTAGAGATGAAGGCATTGATGTCCATCAGGTATGGTCAGATTCCCTCATTTACATTTGCTATTTAGCAAATTTGAGAGCCTCCCCCACCATACCTTCTTTCCCAGAAACCTGAATGCTTTCCCTAATGTATAAAACTAAACCTCACTGACTGCAATCAATTATAATAATAATAATAATAATTTGGGAGGCTAATCATCCTTACTCGCAACGGGTGCTGAATTGCGAAGGACGCAACTTCAACGTGATCGAGTAGCAGGCTTTCATGGGAGCCCTTGGCTGCCAGCCACATCAACCCATGTAAAAATGATCACGGAGTACAGCCTGAGATCGAAAGTGTTTGATTTCTGAGGCGGGACAAAAACTGGAGAACCCGGAGAAAAAACCCTCGTGGCATAAGAGAGAACTAATTCACAACTCAAATCACATATGACCCAAGCCGGGATCGAACATGGGCCACATTGGTGAGAGGCGAGTGTCTAACACACTTGCCACTTACCAGTATGTCCCCAAACAATGTGCAAGCAGTTGTACATGTTTCTGCAACCATGCTAGTCCAGGCCTAGGCTGCACACCTGATTGGCACTTGCATTTTCCACACACACCAACTTGTTTGCACCTGCACCTCTCAGTTTTGCCCTGAATGAACCCTGGCTGATCATGAATGCGGAAACCCTCCAGCATAGACAATGGATCTTCCGTTGGTCACTGTCATGTTTTCCTAGAATCAGTGATATAGTGTTGCCTTAGAATACTGAGGTCATTGAGACTGCATATCAGTTATAAGGTAGTCATTGTGTAATCATGGAAGAGAGTATTCAATACACACAGTTCTGCCCAAGTCAAAGTGATTGGCCTTTACACATTAGATTTAAACACAGTGTGGACCCAATACAAAGGGCTCGACCTGTGTTGAAAGCAAAGATCCTTTAGTTGCACAAGATAGCCTACTCTTTCAAAATCACATGCCGGCAACCAGAGGAAGCAAGCAAAAGTGACTGTTTTCATTTGGTGTGTGATTCTGGCTTTAATAATGATAATTGTTTGGGTAAAAGGTTCATCTTACAATAGTTGAATTTGACATTAATAACATCAGAAATACCATGTAGCTCTGTTGCTTACTAAAATGACGGCCGAAAGATACTTCACTTTTTTGGCCCCTACTGTACATGTGCTTATGAGGCACATGAGGTGGACTGATAATGGTTGAACCATGTTTAACATTTCCATATCTGTACTGAGTGTAATATTGTCAACATCCCGTATAACACATGTGGACATGATGGATGCAGAGTATAATTGACCCGTGTTGAAATCTGGAGTTGACAGGGGTGCACTCATGTAATTTCCAGCATGTGTAAAATGTACTGCAATGTGAGAAGGCATCAAATTCATTCAAATTCCCTGGATTCTAGATACAGAAGAAGATGCCAGCACCCCAAATATTATAAGTCCTAGCAGGAAACCATTCTGGCATATTTCACCTGGGCTTGGGACTGTGGTAGCAAGTCACACATGCAGAGAGTTATGATTCAATCTTAACAGTAAAATAGATTATATGCATACTCCAAAAATACCAAGGGAGGCCATTTTTGATTCTATATTTCGTTCCTTATTAAAATCTTTAGGATCTTCTTCATTCCTGCAGATGTTCTGAATAAAGAACAAAATATAAAATCAAAAATGGCTCCCCTTATTCTTTTTGGAGTGTGCATAAAATTGAGTTATCTGAATACCATTATCAGTGGATCACCTACTGGTTTTTGGAAAGTAGATTTATATCCAGATAATGGGTGAATCTTGATGATGAGGGGCAGGTCTTATCATTTCCTCAGTAATCCTAGCTGCATATGGCAGACCTCTCTCTTGGAGTACCCTGCCTTGGTCTGTTTGCCTTCTGCATTTACCCTGATATACCATGGACTAAGAAGGGCAGGTACTGACTAGGAGGAAATTGCTCCTGGGACAAGTAATGTATTTGTATGAGGCTCGGTAGCGTGTCATAAGCTAATGCCATGGGCCAGAACTGACACTTTGGTTTGTTGACACTATTTGCAGTGACATCTTCAATACAGGCAGCATCTTCAACCAGAGAGGTAGTTTACTCTGCTGTACATCTGTACCTAAATGATGTTATTGGAAGCACAGTTGAGTAAATGTCCCGACTGCTGAATGGAAATGACATGCAATTTCCAATGTAGGTGTGTTGTGTGCATGTTCCTATGAGCATACTTAATCAAGAACGAGAAGTTATATTACTGACAACATGACCAGGCTCCTCATGCCACACGGTTGCCAATGGATACAGGGCGTCACTGTCACAAAGGATTAATTCACCAAAAAGGCAGACACCTTCAAGCAAATTAGAATGCTTAATGCTGATTAAGCCCGGGCAGCAATATCCTGAAATAACAGGCACTATTCAGCGTTTCTTGGAAGCGCTCATGTCTCAACACATGTGACTCCTGCTGCTGGCCATATACAATGCCGCCATGTAATTAATTTCAGGATAGATACATAATCATACCTGCCAAGATTCACACCTCCTATATTACACTACAAATGCTATAACAGTATGTTTC
Source organism: Astropecten irregularis (assembly GCA_963971285.1). Taxonomy (NCBI): domain Eukaryota; kingdom Metazoa; phylum Echinodermata; class Asteroidea; order Paxillosida; family Astropectinidae; genus Astropecten; species Astropecten irregularis. The sequence goes on from OZ020248.1 coordinate 18,388,994, forward strand.
ACACATTGAGATGTGAACATAGGCATAATAACTTCATTCCTTTTTCATATTTGAAATTTGAAGATCACTTGTTTACAAGAGCTGTCCATTAAAACTGCACGATACTGCAAGTTGCAGTCAATGTGTGCCATATGAGCCTTTATGAAGATCACTGGCTCAAAATACTTGCATTGCACAGTTATAGGGAAATAATGCTGTACATATGATAGATGGTAGTTTATCAATCATCTTGAATATCACTACTTGGGTACTCATCTTGGATTTGATGGATGAGCTAAAGCTCAAACAATTTCAAGGCTATTTGTAGGTTCTGAGTTTGATTCTATTATGGCAACAACATTTAATCAACAGAGTACCACATTCAAACGTCACACGTCAAACGTATTTGCATTGCGGTATACGAGTATGGGTCTATGTGTTCAGAATATTATTACTTTACACAGCTTTTCAACAATGTCACTTGTCAGTGTTCTCATGTACATCCACAGCTGTTTAATGCTTTGTTGGTATGCAAATTATTTCCATATTCATGAGCAAAAGTCTGATGTCATCAAGGCAACAAACAGAAGTAACCCACATGATTTTGGGCACAATTTTCCTCATTTTATGTGTTTTATGAGAGCCATTTTTCTTGTTCTATTTATAATATGTTATGTTCCTTTAGATCACAGTAGCATATTTACATCAAACCATGGATGTAGTCTGTGTTTCATATTTTACTTTGTCATTTTTTTCGCTGTGAGTTCCCTAAATGAGAATGCTTGAAAAGCATCCTATTTGCAAAACCATTTATAGGAGAACCTTATGTTTCATTTAATGCATTTAGAGTGACCTTGATTGACAAATGCTCCACAGCGATCCGGCAAGAAAAAGAAAACCATTAGTTGATGGGAAAATGAAGCATGGTTGCTATTGTGAGTGAGTAGGCCTACTATTCAACATAACAATTGCTTGATATAAATACCAAGGCAACCCATTGATACAGAGCCTATGCTGAGCTTGTGATGAGTAATTCAAATACATAAACACTCCACATTATGCAAATATGCCAAGCTTACATCCCTGCTGTACACGACCAAAAATGCAGGTCTAAAGCGTACTTATTATGGAAGTTACAGTTCAGTTACTCGGCCTCCATATGGAGAAATGCAAATCCATTGCAACGGCATAAAATTCACCTATTTGAAAATGGCACAGTTTGCATTCATTGTGCTTAAAGGTAATATCATACTTTGGTTTTATCAAAGAAATGCAGATTCATGGGCAAAAATATCAAGAAAGATACAGTAACAGTCATCTGTGAAATTTCCAGTCCCATACAGTGCCCATACTTTTTGTGAAAAGCAATGAAAAATGCCCACAGTATTTTAAAAAATCTTTTCGCCATTATTTTTTATTTTTTAAAGATTATTTTTGGTCATTGGTTTTACTCTTTTCTGGATAAATGCAGCATTTCAGGCAGAAAAAAAATGTAACCGTATGTTTCTACCATCACCATCTTTATACCCTGTAAGTTACAGGTAAATCTGTAAAGATTTCTGTTTCAGTATGCTACCAAAGTGTGACAGTAACTTTAACATAATTAATATCTAACATCCTGCACCATTATTATTACATTTATTTTATGAACAAACTGTAGGCAATTTGGCCTTCATCATGAATTCTATTTCAGATGGGCTTGCAACAAGGTATCATTCCACAAGATTGTTTACAAAGGTTGCAAAGATTATGAACCTGATCATTTAGGGCCTGTTTGTTTAGGGCCGCGGATCTTTGTTGAAATATTTGATCTTGCAAATCCATATCACATGCAGGATATGCTAAAATGCGATCCAGAGCGGCTTTTAATTGCCCGATCACTGATCGTGTGCCTGAAACAAACAGGACCTTAGAGTTGACAAAACATCTGACCGTTGATAATTTCAGAGGACATCTATTATGCAAATCAAATATCTTCTTCCTCTTTCATGCTTGTGTTCTTTCCTCTTTGAATATAAAGATGCATCATCATGGGGGAAAACAGAAAGAGGATCCAGAGTTTACCTCTTGACTGCTATCTGGCAGCCAACAGACATTAATCTAAAAGGGAAAGCACAAACTACAAACTTTATTCATGAGCACTGTGCAATTCAATGTAAGGAAGTAATCTTGACAGGTACATGTACCAGTCACCTTGATATCTTCACCTATGTCATTGTTCTCCACTCTAGGATGTTTGGTCGTTACTCCCTGAATAATACCTGCTTAGCCATGCACACCTGACCCTTAGAGCCACACAAACATGGCTAGAAGATAGAAGGATGCGATTAATGAGTCGTGAGGTGGTATCTGATTACTATCCTCAGAAACAAATGAGTTTCCTGTAAACGATGTATCATGCTTGGACAGCGCTGCCGGAATGACCTGTGCGATGAGGTAAACTCCCTTGCAGTATTTGTACAACTTGTGTTGACTGTCTCTGTACCAGTATTAGCCATGCAGGGCTGGCTGTATTGCCACTTCACCCCTATATACAAATTGCTAACATTTTACAGGTTGGCATTCCAACCCATGGGAGGAATAAGAGAGGCGATTCCTAGTCTTTCATGGATCTTGTGGAACGTGATTCTCCTTGCAAATTCCATCTACTGACATCCCATACGCAAGCCTATGGGCCCTGACCAAATATTCAAAGCTCTGGCGAGATGTAGATTTCCCAACATGCACTAATTTCTTTAAAGAACACTCTTAAGCATCTTGAGACAACCTACTGTTATCAATTCTAATACACGGATGCCATGCTTAGAGTTGACAGGCTTCTAAGAATGATCACGTTTTTAGTACAAGTACCGGTATATATTTGAGCAGCTTTCATGTACTGTCATTGAGTCTTTTGATACGAAATATCCTGTTATATTGACAGAGCTACGTTGGCTTCAACAGCAGATGATAATGCAATTTGTCAAATTTCACTTCAAACAGGACAATGAATAATTCCATTGAAATCTGAAAGACTTTTGTAGTAAAAAGAAACGAGGAGGTACAGTATATGATACTAAGGAACTAACATTTCAAAGTGACCCTTACAAACAATCAATCATGAATTGATCAAGAAGCCCTAGGATGGAGCAACAATAACCTAATCAACTGATGGCAGGTACTCATTGCTTTGATTCAGGCAGTGCAATGCAGTACCTATAGGAGCTAGCCATTGGTAACAACATGCATGGCCAATTCTGCATCTACTTGATTGCCTGACAGTGAACTGTACACTCACTCAGCACCAGTGCATACATAATGCAGCAACTTAGGATCAAACTCTTCAAGTTATGGCAGTTCTCTTCTCCTAGATCAACTTGCTCAGAGCCCAATTTCATGGAATCCTTTACAGCATATTGTTGTGCTTACGCACTACTACTTGTGAAAAACTTATGGGCACTGCCTTGCGTAAAATCTATTTCATGGAATCCATAAGCAAGACCTTCGGTGCTAATCAGTTAGTGAAGAATTTCTAGGCTAACCTTGATTTGTTTCTGGCAAACATGCTTCCATGTGCATTCTGCACAAATTTAAAGTCATTGCTTAGAATAGTGAGAAATAAAACTTTCCCGTAAAATACACTAACCATAAGCAAAAAAAAGTCTGCTATCGTAAGCGAAGAATTTTTGCTTACGGTAATTGATTCCATGAAATTGGGCCCTGGGCCCTGGACCAGCCGGGCACAATCTTAAGACTCCATTCAGCTAGAAGTGAGAAATCGCCCCAGGAAATTCTGCACCAATGCTACAAACATGTTTCATTAATCAACAAGAAATTACATACTGATGCATGACATGCAATTTTGTGGTTAGCAATGATTCTGTGCTTAACAGGTAACGCTTCATGCAAGGGCGCTATCAGTGATGCACAGATAAACTCCTACTCCTCCATCTGTGCTTTACTACAACAAGCTACTGTATGAAATGTAATACCTGATAAATATCAGTAGGAAACAGAGACACAACACCACAAGGCTCCTATACTTGTTTGTCCTTCTCTTTGCATCTAGATAAATGCAACTGATTGTCATCAGCCAATAGATCTAATCAGAGCAGGAACGTTGGAATGTTGTGTTGACGTAGTTTATGTCCTAGAACTGATTTCTGCAGGGAATATTTTGCAAAAGAAGCTACATGTACATGTAGTTGCACAAATTCTCCATATTGTGCTTTCAACAACAATACACTGCCAAAGTATTCATTAATGGTTTATATTCACATCTCTGTGTTTAAAGGTATAATACATGATTGGTAAAGGTCACAAAGCAGCACTCACACTCAGTTAATCTAATCCAACATGTGCTTGAAATGATATACCAGTAATTTGAACTCAATCGGACATCTGAGTCCATCTGAGTCACGAGAAAATTGCAAAAACCAGACTCAATGTTTTTTTATGAAACATAAAGAATTATTTTTATCTTACCCCCAGATCAAAACTGCTTTTGGTCCTTGTTTGACTAATTTCTGGATAAATACACCATTTAAGGCGGGAATATTTTCGCGGTATGTTTCTACCAGCACCATCTTATCCTGAAAGTTATAGGTAAATCTGTGAACATTTCTGTTTGGGTATGTTACCAATCCTGTACTGTACCCCCTAACCCCCTAGGCGTATGTGCGGGGTACCATGCTCAATCCAACAGAGTCCAACATTTGCTAAAAATGAGGTTACTGCTGAATCCAACAAATCCAACTCTGGAATAACTAGTGGCTGTCCTGCACTAGACTGCTGAATCCAACAAATCCAACTCATGGCCAAAAATGAGTGAACTGCTGAATCCTACAAATCCAACACTTGGCCAGAAATGAGACGACTGCTCGATCCAACATACCAACTTTACACATTGTAGAGTAACCTGCTCAATCCAACAAAGTACAACAAGAATATCAACCATCTGTTTACTGCTCAATCCAACAGTGTCCAACAAGCAGTAAAAACAGTTGGAATATGTTGTACTGAGCAGGGTTAGGGTTACACATTTTAACGTTTAATATGTTAATCTCTTCCTTCTATTCAACAGTCCAACTGATGCTTACTAGTTCAACTCATCATTTCTCCTAATATGGAAATGCACACTACACCGGATGATGATGAATAGTGTGAGTGATGAGGTCTGTCTCAATCTTCATTTCCTCATTATCAAGGAAGGCTTCCTTATTCTGCTGAATGTGGATGCTGATTGAGAATATGAAGATGATGTTTTGACATTAAGACAATAATGAGCGGACAAGCACATGTACAGCCATATATCACAGCCTGACATCCAGACAATTTAAGCAGGGACCGTCTTGATAAAACCAGGGATTCCAGCCACACCCATCTCTTGTAACACAATGTGCGGCCCTGTGTTTCCGTGGCCAGTAAAGCTACAAGCGCATTTAATGTACATCTCCCTTTTAAATGTATAATTCATGACTGGTACAGGTCACAGAACAGCATTCTCACTTTGTCTAATCCAATGAGTGCATGAAACAATAAACCTGTGAAAATGTACGCTCAAAACCGACTGAGTTTTTCTTATAAAACATAAAGAATGCTTTTGCTCTTACCCCGTGATCAAAATGGTCTTTGTTTTACTTATTTCTGGATAAATAACAGCATGTTTCTACCAATTAACACCATCTTCAAACCCTGAAAGTTATATGTAAATCTGTGAACATATCTGCTTGGGTATATTACCAATCCTGTACTGTACCTATGCAATCTTTAGGCGTCGCTATTTTTTTTTCCCATCTGTGCATTTGAAGTGTTCATGGTTTTGATTTTGATTCATAATTTGGATTGTAATTGTTTCCTAAATCTATATGGTAATTCTAATGCAATTATATATCAGCATTAGCTTATAATGCCAACATTATTTCATTTCTTTAACATAGAGCATAATGTAATCATACTGGCACTCTTACCATCACCTTATTTGGTACACATGACCATGTATGTACCAGTTCTTACTCACACTGACAATAACATACATGTAGTAAGGTGAAGCTCCTAGCTAGAAAAGAAGATTCCATGGATTGACAAGTCAATATACAGAGAGAGAATCCACCCTCAACTTGTGTATATAGAACTTGAAAATCAAACCCCCGCTCAAACATTTTAATCAAATTGTCAGGTAAGTTCCCTGGTGTTTTCCAAAGGCAAGAGCTTTTAAATATAAGTCACTGACCGACATGTACTGTCAGAAACGTACAGGCTGTCTTAGTTCCACTAGTCGATATTTGATGTCACAGTGCATGTTTGGTCTTTCTTCAATGAAAGCTACACAGTACAGATACACACTGTGATATGATGGAAGTGATGCAGTAGCATAATGCCCAGGGTGGTTAGAAGGGTAACTGTCTATATTTCTTAATTTTAAAGGCATTTCCACAAGATGCTTACAAAACTCAAGGCTTACGAGTTTATCTCAGGCTTTTTTCTCATAATGCTTTCACTCTGGCTGCTTTTGCATCCTTAGTTTCACATGGCACAGAGTAACATCTTGCAAGCCTCCCTTGAGACATGAATACTTATTTCGCAGGTAATCGATAAACTATACATTATGAATGTAAATGCTGCTAGTACCAACATGACGCTGAGATTAAGGGTAATGCGCATGGTCTGCAAAGGCCATGAAACAGGGGTACCACACATGTGTATTGAAAAGCACTACGAAGGGAAGTCATAAAAAGGGGCAGTTCTCCATTCACATAATAGATCTCAAATGGCCTGTTACATGTCTGGAAATGTAAAAACCGTGTTGTATCATCCTACGCTATATCCATTACCACTTCTGAGAAGAGTCTTCTTGACCAATGACATAAACACCCAACAGACTCTCATAATGACATGCAGCTCCTGGTAGAATAGTTCCCTTCCTAACCACTCTTGACAATTTGCAACACATATCGGAGTCTCAAGCATTCTGAATTATTCAAAGAATGATTCCCAACATCCGCCTAAGCATAATCACACACAACATCTGACACACACAAATCATACCAAGTAACTCATTGGAGGCGCAAGACAGTAACAAACAAGAATACCAACAGGAGCTAAGTGAGGTATACTTACATTCACATTTCATGCCCTGACGTATCAAGCCATAGAGGAGTGAGCCACAATGATCACAGAATGTAGGGCTGCTATAGTTGGCAACTTTGAACTTGTGCTTGCTTCTGGGGTCCTGCAACAAACAAGAATGACAAACATTTATCAATAATTTGAAATTGTCCACTATAATAACCATGACAACAGTAGGACATTTCCATGGTTTTGGAAATGTTTGTAAGTTAGGTTACCTCTTTTTGGCATTTTTGCATGCATTTCAAGGAACTGTGACCATAAGTGAAAGATTTGAGGCTTTGCTTGGTGACAATTGGTATGTGAATTGGTTTGTACTTTCGCACTTCTATTTCATTTGCACTTTTCGTAAGGTCTCAACGTTTCGACTAGCCTGCTCTAGTCTTGATCAGGATAGCATAAGGGCAATTCCACGATAACACCGTGACACTTTGGAGTATATTTTCACTCTTCAAATGTAAATAGCAAACTAAATGTAAGCCTAGAGAACAAACTTTCATTGTGTATCTATTACTATCAGCACAGGAAACTTAAAAAAGGAAAGAATTAATGAAACTTCATAATAATTAATAAGTTATGAATGATTAATTAGTACCGTAACACCGTGACGCAAAATGGACATGCATTTTTTCACACTTTGTTTACTAAACAAACTCTGTGAAGTTAAAGAACATTTTGAAGAAAGGTTATGTTGATTGGATGTAGCTGAGACAAAGTAATAATAATCAAGTACAATCGGAAAAAAAAATATTATTGACTGGACAATTATGACATAGATTATGAATATATGTACTGTAACACCGTGACTGTAACGCCGTGACTTCTGAATTGCATGTACTAAACATATGGAGAATCTTTTCGTCATACTTGCAACTCTTAATATTTCTCCTGTGGGTGGTATGTAGCAACCATTTATAATGAGTGTTCAACATCATAGTCTTACACTTCAAGATCAAACAAAACATTATAAAAAATCATAACAGATTAACAAAAACAATAAGATAAGTGAAACTATACACCGTAACACCGTGACACTTCCATACATTTACACATGATATTCAGGAATACTGTACATTTCATGAGGTTTCAAGATATTATTTCCTCCAAGTTGTTTTTAGGGGTGATTTTCCCAAGTTTTGCCTGCTTTCCCACTTGTCAGCATTACAAATGACAAAATATGTTTGTAAAGATGGGTAAAAAATTTGCATTCTTGGACTGTAGTGCATTGCAGGGGACCCCCCCCCCCCTTCTTTGTCAGATGCAATAGGTTGTTTGGAAACGAGTGCTGATTTGGCTCACCCATTTCTCAGGGTTGACACTTGTTTCTGTCTGGTTGTTCTCTTAATTAATTTTTTTTTTCATTTTTATTTCTCCCCCTCTTTTCCTTCACCTGAGCACCTCCACCCCACTCTGCCCTCCATTGTCTTAAACTGGTGCCAGTATACAGTTAATATTTTGAAGTTACTTGTATTATTGACTGTATTAGTACCATTTTAAATGCCTTTGGCTTGGCCCTTCTGTCTATTGTAAAACAATTCTTAAAACATCAAGCCTCCAACACACACACGTGTGTAAACACCTGCAATCGTGGACCCCCTATTGTTCCTCTTTTGTTTGGACTTAAACTTTTTGGCAGCAGCTCCATTGGTTTTGTACATGCTTTCCAATCGTGGACCTTTTTCCAATCGTGGACCCTATTGTCCCTTTTGTTATCAGTCCACGGTTTGAATGCCTATACAAACTCATGGTCACTCCAACAAAAGTCATTTCCATTCATTTTCTGTGTTATTGCAATGCAAGTCACTGTGTTACAGTCACGGTGTTACAGTTACTGTAACACCGTGACAGGTTTTTAACACTTTTTAATTAATTAACAAAATGACTGATCGTCATTTCAGTACTTGTACATGGTACTTATTTGTGGTCATGATTTGGACAATCAAAGTCATTCCTTCTGTGTTTGTACTTTTCATATAATATCAAAAAGATTCGTTTTTACTGTAACACCGTGACAAGTAATTACAATAAATTAAATATTCACTGAAGCACGACAAATTGAAATTATTGAACTTTTGATCAATTTATTATGACAGTCAACCCTAAAACTCTGAAAATAAATTGAAAGTTTGCACTTCCTTTTTTAATTTCTCTTGCTACATCCATTACACATCAATGTATTTTTGAATATTCAATTGAAATTTTAGTATGCTGATTTCATTTGCATATTTAGACATGTTAATTAAGTTATTTTTGAATGCAATGATTATTTTTGAAAAATTCAGTCTTTTAGCATTAATTTGATACCAAAACCATTAAGATCTGACAAGTTTGAAAATTTGATGGTCATGTCCACTTTATCGTGGAATTGCCCATAAGTGGTATACTTGCTCATTCCAATAAACCATTGGAGTTTTTCAAGAATGATAGATCCAGGAAAAGGTCACAGTCACAGGTTAACAGGTATATAACAGTACCATGGAATTGCCCAGACTTACAAGAATAATACACTGGAAGTTTACATTTAAAATGTTGAAAAAAGAAGAAGAAAGAAATCGTTAAAAGAAACAAATAAAGAAGACAATCATTGGAAGATTGTGTGTATAAACTCAGGAATATTCTTCCATGTAGAAAAGCTTGGTTTCACTTTCATTGAGTGAAAAATATGTTAAACGTGAAAAATGTCACTCATGGATTCTCTACATGCAGATACAAAATCAGCAATTATTTGGAAAGAAAATATGTTCTCAGTTGATCTTTTAAAACATATTATAATTTCGTTTAATGTTTATTTAAAAAATCATTCTGAAAGCAAGTTCAGTAACACAAACTTTTTAAATTTCAAAGGCCAAATCTATACATAACACTTCAAATGATGAAACTTGATAACTCCAGTCTAAGCCTGTGGAACTGACCAAAGATCTAATCAATACCTAAATGCCATGGCATTTATCTACCCTGGGAAATTCATGAAATGACCAATATCTTGACAACATTGAAGGCAGTTTGGTAGGCCTACAGTATGACCACACATTAAGTACTATAGTATCCTAGCCAGGGACTGGGGGATAGTTCAAATTGCATATGCTGCACAGTTCAAGTCTTCAATGTAATTACAATAGTTCTCTCATCAATTGGATATTATACATGGATTACCAGGGACCAATTTCGTGGAATCCGTAATGGCCTATTTTTTGCTTATGGGCACTGCTTTGCGTGGAATCTATTTCATGGAATCCATAAGCAAGACTTTCAGCGCTTAACCGGTCAAGAATTTCTAGGCTAAACTTAGTTTTTCTGCTAACGCATTGTCATATGTATTCTGCAGAAAGTCCTTGCGTACCGTTACGCTAACCATAAGCATAAAGTCTGCTTCCGTAAGGAAAGAATTTATGCTTACTGTAGCGGATTCCATGAAATTGGGCAGTTGGAGCAAGATCCAAGATGGCTGACTATACATATACAGTAGATTTCAATTACAGATGAATCATTATTTAGAGTGTAACTAATAGGGCATTCTGTTGACAATTCATACACCCAGTTCTGCATTTGAGAATAATCTTCCTGTATATAAAGCAGCAATAAGGCTATTGCCCAATTTAAAACAAATACTTGCAAAAAATACTTTCACCACTAAGCAAACATCAGATGAGATCTAGTCAAAGCAATTGACATGAGATGAGATTCTGACTGGTAAGCAAGGCTATTTTGTACTAGGTAAACTGTCATCATTCACAGTTTCAAAAAAAGGTTCCTTTAAGTTATACAGTACAATGTATGGCAGACATCTGTGCAGCATGGATTGACAACTTGAAGCTCTCTGAGCTAATCTTGAATCTAATCATTGGAACATCAACACAAAATGGACATCCCCACGCCTCTCAATTAGATTATGACACGATAAGTCTCATCTGCTTGCAGCCACCTGTCCATTGATAAAGGCAAAACATAATTTGCACTGGCAGTTTTTTGGCCTGAAGAAATATCCCAGCTCCGTATGTGTGTATGCATTGCTTGCTAATGCTGACAAATAGAACTGCAATGATTCTCCTTAAAATAGAGCACCAAAACGTGGAATCAGTCAACGGGATACATCTGACTGGAGATATTTGTCTTAATGCTTGGAGTAGACAGGTCAAATATATTCAGGGGCTGAAATAAACAGCAGTCCGCTCTGCCATGGACATGGGGCCAATTCCATGGAGCTTTTAAGCACAAACAAATTGCTTAGCACAAAATGTCTTGCTCAAACCATTAAAAATTTCTTGAAAGGTGAACAAAGAAAAATTAAGTGGAGCAGGTTTCGAACCAACGACCTCCTGAAGAAACCGTACAGGTGCTCTACCAACTAAGCTATCCAGCCCTACATTAGTGGTGTCCCAAATACATGTAGTCAATTATCTTTGTTCGTTCAAAAATTCCATTTTCCATTCATGGTTAGCAGCAAACAACGGCCAAACAACAATCACAAGTGATACACAACACATGTATGGAAATTTGGTTGTTAATCCTGTTTTTCTTAAGACAGAAATGTCATGGTTAGCGTATGTTTGTGCTAAGCAAGGCCGTGAAATTGACCCCTGAACAACTGTATCTGTTTAATTAGTCTGATGAGCTACTAATAACTAAACAATAAAGACTTCTAAATGTCACTCTCAACCACAAACATTGCATGTTGAAATATTTCCCATAGAACAATACATTGATTCATTATAACTTGATATCAAACCAATGCAGCGTTTGACCTCATATTGGAAAATCTAAAGTTTGGGGAGAGTTGTAATATTTAGCCTGATTTTACTGCATGGCAGCCAACCATTTTGCTAAAGTATCCGCCTTGCAAGAAGTGCATTTATAATGGTACACTTTATATCTTGCATTTCTGAGCATTCTGGCCTAGATACCTTTAGTGCAGGTCAATAATACAAACGACACAAGCATGGATTTAAAATGCACTTATACACAGAGAAAGCCGGCTTAGCTATGATTACTGGGACTGGGTGGGTGTCAGTTTTGATACATGTACAGTACGTCAGGAGCTTTTACTTGTTAATATTCTGTTCTTTCAGTGTAGATCTATTACTAGTGAACACCCGAACCCTAATGCTGCATGTTATATGCCTAATGCCAACTGACTAACACTAATTGAACTTTGCCCTAACTGTCCCCAGTGCAAATGACAAGATATGAAAATAGCTGATTGGAATGGAAAGTAGCTGGTTCAGGATAGTAAAGGGTGCAATGCCCTGATGGCATAGTGTTAATTCCATATGATAGTCCATTATACACAGAGAAACCAACAGGAAACATTTCCAGCAATGTTAATCATCTACCCAACAATATTCAACACAAAACCACTAACATCTCCAGACTACTTCGCCAATACATTACTTTCTAAACAAAAATTGGCCAGCCCAAGAGTGCATCTCTTCATCTGTAGACACCTCCATAAAGGACAAAGAATTCCTTGCCACCTACTTAAAAGCTCTCCCTCAGTGCATCAAGACAGAACTTGACAAACAAATTGAGATTTCCCAAGGATACGGCTCAGTATTTGTGAGTTTGTTAGTTAGGTCTGGAATTGTTACCTTGTTCCATTTTGAGCCTTCAAGGGGACATACAGTGTGCACTTTGTAAAAGTAGCCTTTGGCAAACTGTTTCACTTCAGCTAGATCCAGGACATTTGTGGTTTGTTGGAATCAGGAAGTATATTGATTACAAGTTCAATATTTATACATGTAGGTAGGCACACATTATTTGTCATGTAGTTTAAGGAGAAAGAGCATTCATTCAAATAATGTACATTTAGTCTGCAAAATGTGTACCATAACACAAGATTTGAATTCACAATTTTGTAAAAACTACCAATAATGGTAGAATCTGTGCTCATTCCTATTTTGTTTCAAAATCATCTAATGTGTCTTTTAGAAGGAATTCAAATGCAGTTTTATCACTATAGTGATATAATTTCAAATGGAAATATTTCACAGGATGACTGGTATTTATATCAACTTTTATAGACAGGTTTTATTTTAGTATGACATTACCAATTCACTATCATACCTTTGAGTTGAAAAAAAAAATTCCTGACATTTGGTACATAGATAGAAATACTAATTATGTGTTGGCAACACATACATTCACATATGGAGAACATCTCAAGCAAATTTGTAATAAGACTTTCAAGGACTTATGGATAAGACTAACAACAACGGGAATGGTATGAAGCTAGCATAAAAATGTAGTAAAGATATTAATAGAAAGACAAAGCTAGTCTTGCTACATGTCTTTAGATATAATTTCTCACACTGAGATCCCAAAGACCCAAAGCTGTCGTGAAACAACAAGATAATATGGGATGTAATAAAAAAAACTGAGCATGAATAACGGACATAATTATGGGGGGGGGGGGGTGGACTCAAGGGGGTTTACGAAACAGGTATCAAATTTGACAACACCTAACACACTATATGATCAAACTGTACACTATAATGCAATTACTATGAGCAAACATGTATGGGATTAGTATGTGGATATCATTGACCATCTTACTGATAAACATGAAAAAACTCAGAGTTTTGTCATGTTGTACATATTCTGCCTGAAAAAAATTAAATGTACACAATGTGAAGTTCTTGAAAGTTATGACAATTTTGAAGCACAAATAAAAATGTCCTTGAATAAATTACTATCTAGCATGACTTTACAAAATGTCTGATTGGTGGTTTTTTTAGGGGGGGAACCCAATCTAATATAAACCATAACATTTTGTCTCAATTATTCTGGATCAATTTGAGATTGTACACTACAAGCACTGAGTACACAAAAACAAAAAATATGGAAAAATGTGGCACATCAAATGCAAATTTAATTTATTGCAGGTTAATTTGGAAACATGGTCACCATTAAAAAAAAGGTAAATAAATAAATAAAAAAATAAAAATAAAAATAAATAAATAAATAAATAAATAAATAAATAAATAAATAAATAAATAAATAAACAGAATGTAGCATTAGAAGTAAATAGCTGTTAATTTGGTAAGTTTCCAATTGATGCAAAATATATGGGTCTCTCTTTTTAAAATGTTAAACCTTGGTTTGATTCTGATACACTATGGTGCCTGGTTGTCAGATGGACTGAGGTAGCATTTTGCACACAATGAGGACAAAATGCAGCTCTACAGCATTGCTACCACAGCGTGTATTTCATCCTAGGGATATAGCGGTATGTGAGTGGTTTCATGGCTTCTGACTGCCAAACGAACAAAGATAATAGACTATTAGGGACACCACAAGCATAGGACTAGATAGCTCCAGTCCTATGCCCCAATACGGTATTCCGGTGGTCACTGGTTCGAATCCCACTCCAATAAACAGGGCTGTGGTTGTACTAGCATAACAAATCCTGAAAACATAACAAAACATCCTGAAAATCATACCTGTCCTATGCTTTTGTACAGGTAAAGTGAGCAGGGAAAAAATCCTGAAATCAGGACTTTTTTCCTGACAAATCACACCCCTGAATAAATGTTTCTTTGTTCACAATTCAATGACATGTATAATGATCGTTACTTTCAGCAGATTAGCCACGTACAGTCGTACTATACCTACATTGGCTAAGGTATATGGCTGGGCTGATTTTTGTTTATCTGTGTGATTCTCATGCAGCGTTCTGCTTTGGTGTTGTCTTGTTTATGAGTGTATAGATGGTAACTCTCAACATTCAAATAATGACATAAACATGTTACCTAGATGCACCATCATAGAGTACAATGTACATCAGTGCATCATGTATTCAACACATTACAGGCATATACATGTATGCACAGCACATTGTATTGATGAGTAATACCTAACTTCAAATGTTAAACCATGTGGAACATAATTAATAAGTAACAACAATTTGTAACACGACCCAGTAATCACTCATTAACCTCGCCCTAATAATGTGTCATGCGCTACAACATCCTCCATAATGACATGTACACATGTACATGCACAAAATATAGCTTGAAGGAAATTGGAAGACAGGTACGTGACTTGAATGAACAATCCTTCTGAGTCTGAAACCACAGACCAGCCACATTCATGGCTCTGCTTAACACAAAATTCTGCGCTTATGATCCTTATTTTTCACTTACAGGACAAGGATCAAATTTCTATGCTATGGTACAATGGCACTATAATGAACACCGAAATACCAAACATTATACCAAACGTCATCCTTGGCTCCCAATTTTTGTGAACAAATACATACCAAATATGGTTCTCTAATTCACTATTTAACTAACAACCACTAAAAAAGACAATATCTGTGCATCCCACCATGATCATTATAGTGGCGTTCCACTATAGCCAACTTCCCCAAGAAAGTAAGAAATCCTTAGTTACGTGAACTACACACATGCACAACTGATAGAAATTAAATCAACCATTTCTAGATCGTATTATTAATGATGAAATTTTGTAATGTAAATATGGTTTTGCCATAGGCATTGTTTCTGAAAGTACAGACTATATTTTGGTGTTGACATAAACGACAAGTTTTCTTTGTTGAATGAATAAACATGAGCACTTTTTACACTGCAATGACATCAACTAACTACTGAGGCTTTGCTGCTTCAACTAAAATCATACATATTTATGAATGCAAGTTCATTCAAATAACCAATCATTACAGTAACGGCTGTTTGAATAATAAGCCATTTGCGAGTTTAATCTGAATAGTATCTGGTACGCAGACTTCTTGCATTGCATATAAACACCCCAATTTGAATTTTCCAGACTAAAGATTGTTGCTATATCACGTGATTCGGGGCAAGCTTTTGCATAGTGATACCCATCTCTGGAGTGGTCTGGTTCCATTGTGCCATTCTTATCCATAGTGAGCAGTGCATTGGTGCAAGACGTCTGTTATGTAACTAAGCAAAAGCTTGCCCCGAATCATGTGATATAGCAACGGAGTCTTTAGTCTGGGAAATTCAAACTGAGGTGTTTCTATGCAATGAAAGAAGCCTGTGTACCAGATACTATTCAGATTTATCTCGCAAATGGCTTATTATGAATTATTCATTAAGTCCCATCACTAGGTCAGGATATCAGGATGTAGAATGACCAGATCCACATTACAGGGTGATGTATGAACCTAATCCAGGTCTAGCTGTACACACTAATGCATGATCCCTAAGACATCAGTCAGGTAACATTCTTTAATAACAATGAACCAGGAAGATGTGTGACACCAATTACCAGAGCGGCTTGACATGAAAGGCCGTCCAGACAATTCAGCTCAATTTGGGACGTTTCATTATCTGATTCATTTCCTCCTGAGCTACATGTCATCAGTCTATCATTCAAACAATACAATGCAAATCCTTTGTTCTGACTGAGATTCATTTATTAGGCCTTCCTAGCTGTGCATCTCTTCCTTTATTTGGTGCAATTTAATTTCCTGGAAGAGGCATTTGAATCTTTGATGTTGAGATAGCCATCCATCTTGACTGTCAATGTGTGATGTCCTATTCACCTTGGGATTCATGCAAGGCTTTCATCTTATTACCAATTGAAATGTCTGTCCCACTAGATCTGCTGGTTCACTCAATGCTGCACAGTAGGTTTATGTGCTATTATATTTGGAGCTCACTGGTTATTATTGTTGATAGTAAACTGGTCTGCAGACAGAAAATGACCCAAGTTAAGTACATGTTATATAAAAGGGCTGCTTTATTGGCTGTTTACAAAATTCCATTTATCTGAAGACAGCAAATGTAGAAACTTTAGTGAAACCTAAAAATCATTCACAAAATGTACATCAATATGGAAACCACACTAAGTCTTCAGTCATGTTCCATAATTCAATGATTTAACCCTGGGTCAAGGCAAGATACATGTAGAAGTAATGCAGTTTGTCTGGATGATGGAGGACATTGAATTGTCAGGGCTGGAGTCCTGGCCAGGGTTTAAGTGCCTTCCTGCAACATTTTTTTTTTTATGTGAAGCTTACTGGAGCAAGTGCCACGCCCTCAGAACAAACACACACACACACACATTAATACCCAAATTTGTATCCTTGTTTGAGACATGGCTTTGTTCTTGTGTACTAATGAAAGCTCTCTGAAGAGCAGAATTGCAATTGCTCCCATTTGAACCAGAATCACTTTCCTGGGTTGAAATTTCCTAAAAAACCTTGAGGAGACCTACCTTTAGAGTTTCCCTGTGGAGACATATAACCTATTGTGCTAGGTCTCCACAAGTAGATACGTGGTACTGACCCTGTGTAAAAAGGTCTTCTAACCTGCAATCACACTCCTATGATAATTTCCCTGTCATTCCCCATGGGGATACGATTCATGTATGGCTGAGCTTCTCATGCATTTTTGCAGGTTTCACTCATCCAAGTTTAGGGTCTTTCTCTTTTTGAGTTAGATGTTTGTAGGCTTGAAACATGAGGCACGTTGAAAATACATGAATGACAAGTTTGAGTTTGAGTTTTGGTAAAAACAAAAACGATGACCATTTCAATTATGAATGTTTCCATTGCTCCATTGCTTACAAAAACTCACATTATATTAATATGTAGAATGATACATTTCCTGTTTCCTAGTTGATAGAACAACTGCATCCCAGTTGATGGGATGTTTCTGTTTGCCGTCTGTGTTAATTACCAATAATATGATATACATGTATAGCTAGAGAGTGACTTGATGGTAGCAATATAGTCATTCTGTATACTGAGCATAGTCTCCATTCAAGCTACTGACAGCAGAATAAGGACAAGGCCTACGGGGGATGTCACCTGCCCTACATGTATTTCACTTCCAGTTCAATGAGGAGTATTCTATAAATATCCCTGGCTATCTGATAAACAGGTGTTCCCCTTTGCAATGCTTCACAAGAGATGGGCCTACTGGCCTTAACAAAATGCAGACAAAGTCATTTGAAAGATAGAATCGCTGTACCATTGACGTCATAATAAGGCTAACTTGAAGCAAGACTAATCAGTGTCTCTGGGCAACACAAGATGAATTCATTCAACATCATTAAGACAATCCCAACACTCAATCAAAGGGAGTTGATAGCAATTAATATTCTGTCAAGTAGTTGGCAACAGTACAGCCCTAGTTCCCTTTAATGACATACACTATGCATTATCTCTGCAATTTTATGCTAATTATCGGCAGTAGGGTACATGTAGTTCAGTTTCTTACAATGATAATACCCTGAATTGTTATTGAAGTTTATACAGCTAAACTGATCATTGTATACATGTATTATGTCCATTGAGATTTCTCTCTCATATTATTTAGGGGGCTGGAAAAGTCAGCCTTCTTGACGTGATTGATATTCAACCAGTTTTTTCTAAATCCAATGTACACGGTGTATTCCACAATGATCTAAGTGGTTTTTATCTTACATCAGTAGACTTTTACCATTTCATGGAATCCATTTCCATTTAATTAAGCCAAAAATCTTCGCTTACGAGAGCAGACTATTTTCGGGTTAGCATATTTCACAGGAGAGTTTTCTTTCTCGCTCGCTAAGCTGAATGCATATCTTTGACAGTGTGTTAGCAGGAAAAAAAAATCAAGGTTAGCCCTGATATTCTTTGCTAAACCGATTAAGCACCAAAAGTCTTGCTTAAGGGTTCCATGAAATAGATTTCACGCGTAGCAGTGCCTGTAAGCACAAAGAATAGGCCGTAATGGATTCCATGAAATTTGGTCCCAGATCACCTCAACAGCCTGGCAAAGATGTAAAAAGTCCTTCAAATTCTGAGTATAAAAAATAGGACGTCTTGTAAAGACTGTAAATCTTGTCCTAGCTCACTACAGTAATCTTCAGCATTATAAATCATACAGTATAATACACATAATAGACTGGTAATAAAATGCTTACTGCTTACTGTGCCACACACATACAGTCATCAACTGAAACAAATGAACAATTCAGAGCATTTATAATGTCATTGAACTGTCTGCATGAAATATGACAATTCAATAATAACAACGTACTGAGACAACATATATGTACAATTTAATATTGCATGTCACAAAATAAGCAGTTTTATTGTCATTTCTACTTAAACTGATGAAATTTTCCAAATTATCAAAAGCTATTTGGATATCATTATGAAGTAGAAGTTAGTTTTTTTTTAGGAAAAGGGTGTCAGTGTGTTTCTGCCTTTAAATCATTTTTGACATTTTAACTTTAAACTACCTCCATGCATCAATGCATTTGTATATATCTCCATAGTACCAGGGATTTCCATAAATACTTCCTCTTGTAATGCATATCATTTACCAAGGCAATCAATTGGTGCATGATCATTACAGTGACCCTGCTGTTTGACAGTTTGACAGTTAATAACTAGACAAAGCAAATTGCCAGGTATTAACATGTGCTTAGTGTTAACCATACATGATATCCTTCCATAGGTTAACCATTTACATCTTACTTCTTTCATCAGGCCCCTTCACACACAGTTTGCGCAGTTTGAATCGCGATTCGTTTATCTATTTTCTCACGTATCAACACAGGCGGAAATGTCGCGACCCAAATTGTACCGGTTTAATTTCTTAATCAAACTCCTCATGTGTAATTCTCAAAGTTTGACCTGAATGTGACCTGACATCCTGTGCTATGCACACAAAGATCTGAATCGATGTACATACGTGTATACAGTTTACAATCAACATGCTGTGACAGGAAGTTCATATAGTCCGCGCCTTGTATGATGAAATATATAAAACAAAAATGTGTGTATTTTCGCGAACCACTTCTTTTCGCAACACACACTTCGCACAGCAAATAATTGGGATTATTTACAAAAAGACGCACTTTTAGCGATGCACAAATTGATAGCAACTATTCTGTCATGGTTTTTTAATCATAATTCAAATCGCGACCCAAATAATCGCCATTATTGGTGTGTGTGTGTGTGAACAAAGGGCCTAATATTTCACTCTCCGGGAAATACATGTAATCCCACAAGATGAAAAGAAAATGTATGCGTAATTCCCTACAACCCACGGTAAATCCCAACCGTCAAATTATCTGACCGTACCATAACTCATTCCAAAGGGTCAAGCATTGTATCATCCAGGAAGTATGATAGTCAAAATGCCACATTTTCATTCCAGTTTGAGCTTGGACATTGGTTTGTGCTTGCATTGTAGTTTGTATTCTTACATTACAAAAAAATCCTTGTATACATAGAAGTACATTGGAATAGTCTGTGTGTCAAAATCATTCAATTCATTTGAGGGTGAATGAAGAAAATTGAATGAAGCATGATATGCACTTAGTCCCTGCTGATGACCGTATCAGTGCCTGTACTGTAAACAGGAAGGTTGCAGGTTCTAATCCTGTATCAGGACTCATATTTGCACAATGTGACCACTACATCTGCATGGATAATCATACATGTACTAGCTTTCAACAATGACTATGTATCAGGAAGATTAATTGGTATTTTGTTGTTGCTGGGAAGACCCGAAATTAAAAGTAATTTACTTTCAATTTCACTGCCTTAACTTTTAGTCTTATCGTAAACAGGGCAGCCACATCCTGTAGGCCAAATGTAAAGAGGTTACTTGTATCTTAGATAAATGTCATCTTCATGAATGAGTTTAGCACATGAAGGTACACAAATTAGTCACCAAATAATCCCAGCTTCCTTGATGATCAAACACGTAGGCATAAGGCAAGATCACATCCCATCAAAGCTTCTCCCAGAGAGGCAATACAGAAGCACCAAGTATTCATTCTTCTACTGTCAGGAGGAGCTACACTCTGACAGCACTCTACCTTACACTCTACATTACACTCAACCTACACTATGACTACACTGACTTCACCATGCATAGACCCTGGCTAAACCTTGGCTACACCCTGACTATACCCTAGCTACTCCATGGCTACACTCTGCCCACACCCTGCCAACACCCTGCCCACACCCTGCCAACACCCTGCCAACACCCTGGCTACACTCTGGCTTACACTCTGGCTTACACTCTGGCTTACACTCTGGCTTACACTCTGGCTTCACTCTGGTTACACTCTGGCTTACACTCTGGCTTACACTCTGGCTTACACTCTGGCTTACACTCTGGCTTACACTCAGGCTTACACTCAGGCTTACACTCTGGCTTACACTCTGACTTACACTCAGGCTTACACTCTGGCTTACACTCAGGCTTACACTCAGGCTTACACTCTGGCTACACTCTGGCTACACTCTGGCTACACTCATTCACTTGAGTCTCCATTGCATGATGGGAGAACATGTTGCCACAATGACATTAATTACAAACATGGACAAAAACAAAATGACTGGATGAAGTCTCACATGAGGTCTTGTCTGCAAGCTGTATATATACTATACTAGCCTGAAGTAACCAAGTCAGCTGCATACATGTATGCCTAGTGTTCCATATATGTCCACTGTGTTTAAAGGGTACCTGAAATAAAAACTCATATGAAGTTAAATAAATCTGTATTGTCATAAAACTCAATATGTATATCATTGTTTGCGCAAAAAAAATATTGTACGTGAAAAAAGAGGTATTTTACACCCATAATTTAGCACCCGACTTTTCGCGACGAAAAACCTTGCTATACGTCACCGGCAGAATGCCACATAGTATACAAGTCGCAAAACTACCTACCCCGCGTTTTTGTTCAAATCGAAGAGCAAAATCCTACAGTATACAATGTGCACGAGCCAGCAAGAGCTACTGCGGTGCGAGCCTACTTGTTCTGCCGATAACGTCACATGCATTGTTGCGTGGATCAGTTCCGAGGGTGGTTTTTTGGGGGGCTGATTTTTTAACTTTGGGACTAAAATGAAGCAATTACATAAAAGTTATAATTATATAGTCATTAATTATGCATTAAGCAATAATCTGAAAGCACTTTCATCCCTATTTCAGGTAACCTTTAAGCTGAACTGAAAAAAAAAGAATTGATTTCACAAGGCCCTACAGTCATAACAAAATTGCATTCTCTGAGTGCAACATAGCCTTCAGCGGTGACAAAAAATGAACTTCTACAAATGTCTAATTAAATTGCAGTAACTGCTACATGTATTTCTCACACGTAGTCTTTACATCAGCCAATATGCCTCTTGGTAGGATGAGTAGCTACTGAGAATCACATATGACCCAGAAATGACATCAAAGGGATGGCCTTTTGTTGTTGTGAGACCTGATGCCACTTACATACTACTTAGAGTACTGCCAGCTGACAGATGGGTCTGCATCTTGGCCAGTGAAGAGCAACACAGACATAAAGCAAGTGTTGTTACTCTTCCCAGTGAGTCAGGGATATTGTGCAAGCTTGCCAGCAGCAGTGTAGCTTTGTTAACATGTACATGTGTAGATACTGGCAAATTGTTCCTGGTCATTTATCAGCTTTCAGCCAATCTTTACAAAGAAATTGTCTATGGTGTGATGTGTGTGACATATCAGTATGCTGTTATGATATTTTTTTTTAACAAATGAGGCTCACCTTACCTTCCTTGCGCAAACAGCAAGGAATCAAAATAAAGTAAAATACATTAATGTTTATAAACACAGAGAGGCACCAACAGACAGTATCAACTACTGTAACATGAACTGCAGGTTCTGTTCAAATGCAAAAATCAGAAACTACACCTTTAAAGGTACTACATGTATCATACTATGATAGCATATGGAAACAGAAATCTTCACAGATTTACCTATAACGTACTAGGGTACGGAGATGGTAATGGTAGAAACATATTGTTAAAATTTTTCTGCCTGAAATGCTACATCCAGAAAAGAGTAAAACCAATGACCAAAAACAATGAATTTTTTTTTAAAATACTGTGGGTGTTTTTCACTGTATTCTAAAAAAGTGGACACCGTGGGGACTGAAAATTTCACAGATGACTATTACTGTATCTTCCTTGATTCGTTTGCCCATGAATCTGCACTCTTCTTTGATAAAAACCTAAGTATGATATTACTTTTAATGTAAAAGAACACCTTATTCACATCACGAACTGAGTATAAATCATTATTCAAACACCATCCTTCATGGGAAGTGTGGAGAAAAATGAATCAATTAAGAGAATGCAATGAGTATTCTGCATATTGCTTGAAATGAACATGTCGCTGCATTGCAGTGAGTTCATTACAGTGTGCAGTTCAGAGGAGTTTATTGAACTTGAATATGATCAACCCATCAGGCATTTTCTTCCATTTTTCTTTTCAGGGGCCAAATACCCAGGAGGGAGACAGGTGGGAAAATAGCAATGTCAAAGTGTATCTTAGCCAGCAGCAAAATACCATATGATGTAAAAGAGCACTCAATTGTGTACATGTGCACATGATTATTCTTTGATGAGTGGTTAAGGGCCGTAGGCACAAATCAGAATGAGACATGAAACCATATCAACTCCCTACCCCAAGCTTTTAATTGCTGAAGAAAAACTATTGTTTCAAAATTTCTAAAGATTGGTCAGCATCAAAATTCATCAAGGGATACGCCCCTAATACATACATGTAGCTGACACTTGGCAATTGGAACAAGACCATTTCATTGCGACGTACCAGGGAAGTGGCTTTGATTTGCAATTAAATTTGGCTTGGGTCCAAATCTCTCCATGGCACAAATAGTTTGATATCAATCTTGCCGGAAACTACCTAAGATGACAGTTAATCACGGTATCAATGACTCCCACACATTATTTTGTCTGGCAAATTCTGCTATTGTCAGGCATCCCACGAACTGTCTTGTGGGGGACGTCTGTCCAAAATAGGTTTGAAGATTATTGCATTAAAACTGCACTTTGCCATTTGAGTTTGAATCCTGATTCCAATTTCAAAAAGTGAAAAGAATAACCCTGTATATAGTGATGCTTACCTACACATCAGAGCGTGTATGTCATTTCATTTGGAAGCTGATCATTCAGAACTTTTTCCTGTCCTTTAAAGGCGACTTCATACTTTGATTTTTGTCAAAGAAATACAGATTCATGGGTACAAATATAAAAAAAGACACAGTAAGTCATCTTTGAAATTTCCAGTCCAACAAGGTGCCCACTTTTTGAGAAAACAGTGAAAAACACTCACAGTATTGTCAAATCTATTCACAAGAGTTTTGACGTCACCCTGAGATCAAAATTGTTTTTGGTCTTTGGTTGTACTCTTTTTGGGATAAATACATCTTTTCAGTCAGAAGAATTTTAACAGTGTTTCTATCATTACACCATACTCTGTAAGTTAGGTAAACATGTGAGCATTTCTGTTTTGGTATGCTATCAAAGTATGATAGTACCTTTAAGTACATTACATTTGATACAAACTGCATACATAAGCATGAGGTACCTTGCTTAGTGATAGGGTTTCCAAGGCATGATGAAGTTCAATGCAAACTTTCCACTGACTCACCACATAGATGCAAAGCATTGTGGATTCTATTCCAGCAGGTGTAGGCTCTAGCCTCTGGGTTGTTCATTGATACAAACACAGCGCCCTATATTTATTTATTTAAAGACTATAATGAATTTTATTAATACAACTGCTGATAAATTAATTAAAATACAGACAGAATCTTTTCAAAAATGAACAATGTGATATTATATTAGCTCTGATATTAAGGCAATAGTTTAATCAATATAACATTTTACACAGACGATTGTTATTTTGTAACATTTTATTGAAATTCATTAATGTATCTATGAGACAAGATAAGGAGATGATTCAAAGCTCCCCCACCCTCCTAAACAAACCCTGGCTATGAAGGTTAAGAGCATTGTACATCAAACAAAATGCTTTGACATTCTCATAGAATGAACTAGCCTGTATTATTCAAGTATTGTACACAAAGCATCAAGGATATCTATGCTGGTCAGAAATGAAGAAGAATCGATCGATATTATCGTACAATAGAATGGCCTACATTGGCCTACATTAAAGGGATCATGTATACAGTACTATAGACAATGCTTTGACATTATATAATGGACCAGCTTGAAACATTATGGAGGGATTGTGTACATTGAGCAAAATACTTGCAGATGTTAAATGACAACGCCATAGAATTTAGGAAAGCATCTTCACTGTACTTCTACCATATTAAAGGTACAGTAATACCCAAACAGAAATGTTTACAGATTTACCCATAGATAACTTTCAGGATATGAAGATGGTGCTGGTAAAAATATACCGTTAAAATATTTCCAACTGAAATGGCATGGTGTATTTATCCAGAAATTAATCAAACAAAGACCGAAAACAGTTTTGATCTCGTGGTAAGATCAAAACGTTTCTTTATGTTTTTAAAAATCGTTAAAATACCTTAATTTGTACATCATATTAAAGGTCAAAGCGTTTTTATCAAACATTCGTGTTTTATAATTTTTTAGGCTGTAATGACTCAAAATGAGTGTCTCTGTTTGATATGTCTTGCGGACGTACAAATTGAATATTTTCACAGTGCACATCCGCAACCAACCACATCCACAACAATAAACAGTGAGAATTCTTACCTGAAGGTAAAGGTTGAGGCTAATTTCTCTGCTGGTTTTCTTTAGTTTGGTTCCTCTTCCAAACAAAACTCTATCAGTTTCGATCAAAGGTCTGTACACTTCAGAGCATTTGTGATGAAAACACAAGCACCTGAAAAAGTACACTTTCTGTGAATACATCCACAACGGGGGTGTTTTTGTGATGTGTTGCGCAAACCGAGAATGGGATTGGAATAAAATGTTCAGGTTTTATACTTCTATTGGAGATACATGTACTTAAAATGTAACTGCTCAAAATCCAAAAGCCTCAATAAATTTCAAGTTCTGGGTTCTCAAATTCTCTGAAATACACATCCGCAACTACGGAACTGCCCTGTACCGAACATTCAGCTATACTGAACATCATCCTTGGCTCGGCCAATTTGTGTGCAGAAACATGCCAGTCAAAGTTGCTATCACATATAACAGACAATTTATGTAGATCTTGCTGTGTTCATTACATGTAATTAAAGCGGTGTTCCACTGTACATGATCTACATCAATGTCATTGACACAAATCAGGATAATGGTGTACTGATGCCATGTTTTTGCGTATCAGGTAAATGTGCACAAACACAGCTGTACAATTCCATTTGTTCATCTCAGTTCAGTCATTTTGCAAATGATTAGAAACCCAATACTGATCATGGCTGTGCTAGGACCTTTCAACATTTGCTCTCAAACACTCGCAAATTACTCTCCAATTTGTACTCTTATCTGTAATGGAGGTGTCTCCTTTCCAACCAACTAGTTTTGCAAAGGGATATTGACAGTGATGTTCCATGTGAGTGTTATGTTCCCATGACTGGATTTAACTCTTGATGAATACTGTGGAAGGATCCACAGCCAGCCAAGCCCTGAAGTCACAAGGTCATTCACTGGACATGTCAGAAGTCAATGAATGATCAAACTCACCTCTAATGTCACCACACCATCCAGGCAAGCAAGCATAATTTCTATTGACTTTTCATTCAACTTGCTGGGGCTTTTTTTTCAGTATTTGATTTTCATTTTGTCATTGGGGCCATGTGTTGTGTAGTTGATGGCATGAGTCAGGGCGCTGGGCATCCTAGCTGACTGCTCAATTTTCCACTCTCATGACTGATTGATTGATTGACTGATAGTGTGCATTATACATAGTGTCGCAGTAGCAGTCACACTACATCAGTGCCTGAATATACCATGCACAGAATAAGATACATTTCATACATGAACAATATCTACCTTACACATTACTAAAACTGATAAAATGTTATATTATTGCAACTAACCCAGGAGATGACTATCATTGTGTTTAAGAGGCCTTGGTACAATATCGGTATTGAATCATTTACAAACATTAACACATCATAAAGGTACGGTCATACTTTGGTAAAGTTGATAGAACAGCTGTGATCTGTTCATAATTTGATTTGCCATGAATTAAAAACAAACCTGTGAAATTTGCAGCTCAATTGAAAATTTGAAACAGTAGAAAAGAGCAAAAAACTGTTGCAATTGTCACACAAAATTGTGAGGTAATTGTAACTGTGAAGTTTGATCTCTGAAAATCTAAACTGCTTTTAGTATTTTGTTTGTTTTTTACTCATTTCTGGATAAATGCAGCATTTCAGGGAGACAAAATTTAGCAACATGTTTGTACCAGGTCCATCTTAATACCCTGTACGTTTACAATCTGTGAACATGTCTGTTTTGGTTTCCTACCAAAGTATATAGTAATAGTATCTTTAAGAGACAAAGGAATACTATGTTTAACTTTGGTAAAATTATGCCAATTGTTTCTTGCAAGTTAATGCTGTCAGTGAAAAAAGCATGTGCATACTGACACAGAGCTCCATCAAAATGCTTCAAAAATATAATACTTTGTGAAGGTATCATTGAATTTAAAAGCCACTATGACCAAATGATACTCGGCCTCATCTTTAATATAAAAGTAAAGGTTCTATGTACACGTTTTGATACACAAAGTTGTTTTCTGGTTCATTTGACAATATACATGTCATTTAGATGCAGATGGCAGATGCTACAGTAAGTGTACAGGGCACTGACACTTCCCATACTCTGTTTGAAATACTGAAGTTAAAATACTTCATGACACTCAGTGTTGTCAATACAGGAGACATTGGTTTATAATGCACCCATGTCACCGTCATGTGTGGTGTTACTGTTAAGCTAGCTGCCTCATTCTTTATCATTTCATCTATGATTCAGAACAACTACAGGTAAACATGAACACTAAACATTGGGCATTTGCCCTGCAGAAAGAACAATAAAATAGGCACAGAGATTGATACTGTTTGCAATGCCATAGGGAATAATACAGTAACATGCTCAATCCAATGCCAAGGGGCTGTTACTGTAGGTTAATGTGTGCAGGGCGGAATAGAATTTCCTCCCTTGATTGGCCATTTCTCACGTACTCAATGCAGACAATTACCGGGCAGTAATACAGGCCACGTACAAGATATCCACAGCAGGACCTGGTGCATCAAGGAAGCACACACACTATACCTAAGGAGGTACCCTCTCATAGTCACAGTACAGGCAGTTTCATATGAGTCTACACCTGAAGAACTGCAAGGCACTTTCTGAAAACTTTTCACAATTCTTCCTGATTTTCAACTTGATTGATAATAAACCATATTTTTAATCTAACATCCCTATTTAACTGAGGTATTTTCATAGTAACATATTTATTTAATTACAGCAATCCATCATATTCCAATCCATTTATTCATGGCGCATCCATCTTGTCACCAAGTCCTTGTATACACGTTGGAAAAGGTAACGGCAATTCTAAAACGAAAATGGGTTCCAGAATATTTTGAAACCTTGGTTTGATTGCACTGCTTCGAATGCAGGATGGATGCACAGTGTAAAGGTCTACTGCAGCAGGGATGTGTGTATTTAGGAGCACAAAACTTGCATTTTGCCAGCTCAAAATTGTGCAGTTTCAAATGGTTTAACGACAAATGAGAGACAATAAAGTAAAAGAAATCTTGAATTAGCATTGATGAACATTGGCAAGTCAGATTGGACTGACCAGCAATCTTTGACAAATATGCAAACTTGTCAAAATATTTCAAATATCACGTAGGCGTGTGTTCTACACACGTGCACATGTGACATGTTATTGTTGAAAACATATTGGCAACGGGTTATTCAATGCATTGTGATGGTCATAGCTTAGGGGAATGCTCTTTTGCAGCTTGCAAATTATACATGTATGTAGGACTCCACAGTGAACTTAATTAAATTGCCCCAACCACAAGAACATGGATGTGACAGTCCGTGTACTGTACATCTACTGTCCATGATATGAATTTCTTTTACCTTTGGTCTCCACTCTCCAGCAACTAAAATGTGTTGCCATTCAGCATTGCAATGGTACATTAACCATTCCATTTGGGAAATATAATTAAATGTAATGAAGGTCCCCATGTAACTTCATAATGACACTTGACCAAGTATCCTGTATTACTTTGCACTGTTAATGAATAACCATTCCTATTCAGGTAAGAGACTCTACTCCATATTCAGACTACACTATAGCCAGTGTGTGATCACATGAATGTATCTGGGGAATAGTCTCAATGTTTTGTGTTCACCTTGAGATATAATGTGCATGACATACATGTACATGCATTTCCAAGTGTACTACTAGATCCTGCCAGGCCGACTTTACTTGGCAGAATGTCAAATTCTGATATTTGAAATGGAATGTACACATGCACTTTTGATAATGCTAGCAATATTCTGCTGGCAGTGTGCAGAACATAATTACCTAGTATGATGAACCATCAAGCCTAATGAGAATGTCAGAATCAAATATATGTAGCTGGAATGTATATGTGCATGCACGGCCATAAATGCATGCCATGCATTTATGGCCTATGTAAGAGTAATGGCCTCATACAAGATGAAAGCCGACAGTAAACACATTTTCAATTTGACACTGTGTGTGCCTTATGCAGTTTAAATAAGTTCAGTTGATAACTTGTTCATTGGCTTTGCTACACATTTGCATCTAAGCTACCGTGTTTGTTCAGAGTTTCTTTTTCTTCTATTTTCTTTTAGAGCCAAACAACAGACCAGTAGGCAAACCACATAGTCATTCTCAATGCAACATTAAAAAGCATCCGGTTTGGATCAAGCTTAGAATATAGACATTGATGAGGGCCATTCTCAAAGCTCGGCTCAGGCTCCATCTTTGTGTGCTAAAAATAAAGGTTGTTTTTCATTGAAGCTGAAGCTCTGTGGGTTTTTTTTTCCTTCTGAACCACAGCCAAAAGTCTCTATTTTGATACCTGTAATTTTAGAATGGATTCACAAAATATTGGAGCTGGAGTCGGATCCAGAGCTGGAACCTGAGCCGAAGCCAAGCTTTAAGAAGGGCCCTTAGTTGTGCACCGACCAGTGAAGTCATCATGACATCATCAGATGTCTAAATAACAAGCAATCAAGTATAAATAATGCAAATATTTGACCATTTTTATCAATTCAACCACAAGTTCCCTTAATATCTTGTACGAAGTGACTGATGGTTTTAAACTAGAGTAAAATGTAAGACATATCTGGTCTCTGGCAAGGGTTTGCTTTTTACAAATGTGGCCATTATTAAACCTCATCAAAAGTAATAGCGCCCTCTGGAAGTCCATAATGGATTTTCAGTTGACGTCCAATGTATGACGTCCAATGACCTACAGACAAAAAACATGTACACGAGCAAAGATTGAGAGTAATTACATTATCATGTGTCATAATGACAGTGGCTGAAAGCAGCACAGTTTACACACCAATGTCAACCATTGGATTGGGTTTGTATATAAGTTTCAGTTTGGAATTGTTACATCAAATAAATCATAGCAATGATGTCATCATTACATCATTTTTCTGATATTTTACGATTTATTGAAATTTGGCAGATATTTCATGATTTCTTTTTTATACCTCTTTAGAGGGAATGACAAAAAAATGTTCCAGTGAAAATACTGTGACATCATCATGACATCATAAAAATGTGATGTTTTAAACATGCTGCACCGAAACTTGCTTGGTGGCTAGAATTTATGAGATGCTAATCAAAAGTGACATCATGATGATGTCATGAACATATTTTCTATGAATATTTTTTATTGTGTCCCTAATGCGTTTTTTTTTTAGGCAAAAGAATGTTTCATTTCAACAATGCCATAAGATACTTTTCACAATTACTAGCCAACAAAACAAGATATTTTTTGGATTTCTTAATTGTTACTCTTTTAATAAATGCCTCCCAACCTTCTAGGCAGATCAGCAGGAACACATTTGAACTGACGAGTCTTATTTTGGTTTTTTGATTTAATATTTGAAGAGGACTGAGTGTCCACGAATCCCTCATGAAAATCCTTGCCTGAAAATTGGAGACACTTCATCCCATTACTAATTGCACAGGACTCCCTAGGGAGTAAGAGGCAAATACACCATTATGATTGCTCTAGACATGTAGGTGTGTCGGCTGGCATATACAAACTCCTATCAAATATTCACATTCTCAACTGATCCTGATTCTCCACAGTTAACACATTACAACAGCACAAAGCAGCCAAGAAAACTGCTACCAAGAGAGTACCGGTAATGACTTTTTTTTAATGAATACGTGTACATGTTTTGTTACGTTTGTATGGGTTCAAAATGTACGCACAGTATCCATCTTTTCGCGCGTTTGGTGATGTGCTTGGTGAAGGTCGGTAATTGGATTTTGTGTGGGAATTAAAAATCAACTTGAATATTCCCATGACGGATCTGACTAAAATGGCAACAATATGACTAGTGACCTGGCATATCCAGCAACTGTATCTCATTGAGTTTCATCAGGGAAACTGGACGCAGAAAATGGAAAGGTGATAAACCAGAGTGGAAAATACAAGAACTGCCAAAGTTGCGTTGATGGGGAGGGGGGGCGGGGAACCCAAACACAAGCCTGGTCAATGATCGGGAAGTTTTGCTATTAAGACTACATTTCCACTGTGTTTGAGAAATGGTGGATCATGATCAAGCATTTGGGTGTGACCGTTTTCTAACTGCAACAAAAACACAAGTCACATTCCCACTTGAGCTTGATCCACGTTTCCAGTAGAAGTTTCCGGTCTGAAAAGTCAGAGTTGAGCATTATTTGCTGATAAAGCGCACACATTCAATATCACTAAAGGTGGCATTGTCCAAGAGTCAAATGTCAAATTAAACACAATCACAAATACAAGAGGAGAATATTGCTTTTTCTAGAACAAGGCCAATTTAGCTCCAAATAAAAGGAAATGATTGTTGAAGGTAGGAAGTCTTTCTAGTATTACAGGACAATGCAAACAAACAGAGAAAGTCATTAGTACAAGGCCACTTCAAGCCATGACTGGATCTAGATAATGAAGGACAATGTATATACTGTTTATAAACAGTCCAGCAGCATTTTATTTACCCCATCAATTTTTCCAGTTTCTGTAAAATCTTTTTATCTTTTTCAACAGAAATGTTGAAAGGATGATGTTTTGTATAGCCAAAGGCTCAGTATATACCGGTATTCATTATATCGGTGTTCCACTATATGTATTACAAATATATCCACAAAGGCTATAGTAGTAAGAAGTAACTACCATTTCATTCTAATGGCCCATACGTTCAATCATAACTCGAGATACTAAGGATAACCCATCGTATTCTACATAGGGCTGCAATGTGTCTTAAGTCCTACGATTGATAGTAAGTTTGGTGAAATTGACCACAGGATACAGAAGAAAGTAAAAAGAATACTACTAGTAGCAGTACCAATGACACAGTTTGTTTTCAAGCTTCAATGTTGGCCATCCAATAGAATCAATCTTGTATTTGCCGCTGCTAGGGGAGCACTAGTCCTGAATCAATCTATCTGGGTTAAAACAACATCTTTCTAGAGAAGTCCTCAACTGAAAAAGAATACTGAGCTAACTTTGTACGGCATCTTCATCCATGAGGCATACCGGCTTTGGTATGTTGTTCTATCAACTAATGAAACTAACCTACATGTATATGGCTGCCCTAGGTAGAATTGTGTTGGCTCAACAACAAGCCGGAAAGTTTCAAATAACTTCAAAGGCAGCCAGCTTACAGCACTGAATGTATTGTGCATGTACATGTAGGGCAGATACACATGTACAATAAGCCAATACAACAACCATATTGGATAAAACTACATGTACCGGTAGGTCTTGGAAAGCTGCATCAAGTTGTTAAATGCTGGACTTGGCCGAAAAAAATATGCAACTGGCAACAACTTGTGGTATAGTCTTGAAACTTGCCAACTGGAATCTTGTAAAAAGTATAGCTGTTGATGTGCACTAGACTTAATTCAGATATGTACATGAGCATTAGGACATGGGTCTTCAATAGTAAGTGACAGTGACACTCCAGAATCTGCCTGACAAGCACTCAGGACCAAAGCTACTAGCATTAGGTGCCAGATTTACCCAAATGACCCCAGGCACAACAGGTACAAGCAATCCAAGGGAATCTCTACTCTATACTGGAATACACCTCACTAGACTGTCATGCTGTACTTCAAAGATGTCATGGACGTGTTCGTGATTCCAATCCACAAAATGACGGGAAAAGGCTTCCAAAAAAAGCACCATCATAAGCCTTTCAAATGGGTTTAAGACTGAGACACTTAGAAGTTCTCTTAGAGAGTGGGAAAGGATTATGCCAGACAATTCAAGCCCCTCTCACACACACACAGTGTATCATTCTATAATTACCTCAGGTAAGAAGACTGACTCTCATGAGATTGAATGCAGCAAGAATGATAAATATTTCATGATTGAATTATACACAGGACTAACCTGTTCACTGTTGGGTAAGTTGATGTAGAAGAAGCACATAGTACAAGATCCTGGGAGAATCCATCAGGAGAATTGATGGTCTTATACTTTCAGATGTGCTTATTATAACCACACTTCGGTATCATTTTAGGACGGAAAATTGATTTCAATTGTGATACATTTTTGTTTTGTTCAGACTTTAAATGTCAAGCGTATGACACATCTCAAATACATTATGACAGTACTGATTATTTTCTCTATTAGCCCATCAGATGAGCCAGTTGTATTTCTAAATAGCCCTTCCCAATGTTCACTAGCCCAAGCAATTCACCCATGGGAATTGCATGGGAAATGGCCGGTCTTGTGGGACCATAGACAGGTTAATGTGTGCTTGGGAGATTCTCCACGACCCACCTCTGGGATTCAACAAAAGTATCTTTGCTACTTCACTTGTCTTCTTCGAGATATTGACAAGTATGCGTCTATAGGGAATGTAGTTAAACATTGTTTTTACTGTAATAGTTGATCTTTGTTGATCATGTTTTGTGGTCATATTTGTTGTAAAGTACTTTGAGGTTTTGCGTTAAAGGCGCTATTATAAATACCTTGGAGTTAGGAGGGCCTGACACAATTCAATCCTAGGATTTAGCCTTTGAAAAAGATCCTGCTAAGATTGAAACGCGTCAGGCCCTCCTAACTCAAAGCAGTTTATAAATTTGAGGTAATTATTTTGGCTGATGAGCAACAGTTTATTACTTGTATTGTTATAAATACCTTTTATCATAGTTATTATTATTGTATACTAAAACACCCCAACCATCATAGTTTTATTACAGTAAGTTGCTTATTTTTAACAAATTTGACTAGCCCAAACAAACTTCCCATCAGCAACTGTCCATGGACTGAGTAGATGTTTGTTGTTACCGTCTATACATGTAATTTGTGTCTTTATCAAAGCCTTGATAAGGTCATGCATGTACCTCTCCAACAAGTTGTGTAATTTAACATATGAAGTGAACCTTGACATTTTAAGTACAGCTGAGCTGATGCTGATTGATGCTTTGTACTTCCTTTGCAGGCCATTTTCCCATGACCGTCCGACCGACCGACCGACCGACCATCCTCTCTACCAGTCCTGTACTGAAGCCAAGGTCCCATCTGATTCAGCTTTGATGGTTCTTGATGGTTAAACTCTCCTGCTTCAACACTCCATGTCACTGTTTATGAACCCTGCTTGGATGCAACCTATTTACTGCTCATGTATATTCAGCCGTGTGCACCAGAGCAGGATTTGTTCTAATCCCGAAATTGCATTTTAATATTCATTTATAAGCTCCTTGGATATGGAAAACGCATTATACAAAGCATTCAGGATTACATGTATGCAGCAGATTGATAGAGTATTTCACATTTGGCCAACTGCATCTATGCATCAAAATAACTTTGTCAACCCCTTATTATTGCTTGCCAGCCTCATTATGTGTCCATGTAGGCCTTCATGCAATCTTGTCATTTTGCAGAGAAACAAAATAAGAAAACATTCAGTTTGTATTTTATAATGTTAGTTTCAGAAGCTGCTCATCATTTTTTGAAAAGTAGTTAAATGAAAGTCATTAATAATAAGGATAATATAAAAAATTGAAAGAATTCCCCATTTGGGAGACAGTCCTGTAGACTTGTGCACAAAAAACAACGAAATAAACCCTCCTGAAGTTTTCCATTGTTAGGAAAGCCAGCTGGGCCAAACTTTATAGACAGAAGACTTTAGACTACAAGGATTATATTTAAAAACATTTTTGACATTACAATTCTTACTAGTTTCGAGGTCTGTCGCCATAACATAGCTTTTGATTCCATAAAAACTGTTGTCCGTATGTTGAATTCAGTCAAATAGATGAAACATCATTTTTTCTCAGCCCAACTCGTTAACTATTTCGGCTTATATTAGGTTTGTGTCAGTCAATGGCCATAAAATATCTGATCATAATATACATGTACTATGGATCAGGGGACGATTTCACTAACGCCTTACGATCATCGCTAATGCCCAAATCCATTGCTACACAGACAAATTAACACAAAGTAGCGATCAATTTTCCGTTTAGCGATGGATTTGGACTTTAGGGATGATCACAAAGCGTGAGTGAAATTGGCCACTGGTTCTACTAGATATCTTGCACTATGTATGCATCAATGATGGACATTTTATATTAGAAGCAGTTAGAGCTATACAAAATTGATGTACACAGGCATGTACCCAGTATGTGAATACATACTTGACCCAGCTTTGTTACAGTTTTAATTAAGGCCTTTGATGTATACAGTAAGTAGACATACAGCGATTAAACCAAGGACGGAAGTACCAGTTCATTACAGCTACATGTATTTGTACAGGCTGGTACCTACAGTATATACTCAAAGCAATATCTCTGAATATAGGAAGTTTAATCATATGTATAGGGCCTAACCTTGGAATATACTCAAACATTATACTCCCCTACATATTTATTCTACCATTGTTAATAAATCTCTGAATAAAACCTAAAACAGGCAGAGTTAAGCAATGCAAGAAATAACCCAGTATGTGAAGTGAATATACATGTAAGTCATAGCAGTTTGTGCAGTTCTACCTTAATGGAAATATGATGTCATTTCGACCTCCACAAATTGTGAGCACATTAAGCAAAATAGACTGATGGATTAGCCTTTTAGTTAGGACTGGATGGTCAACAGTGGCTAGTAGATGAGATGAGATGGACAAGCCATTAATAGGCTTCAAAGACCAAGCCATTCCATCAATACTAGGCATTTATTTAGATAAGATCATATTAAGGCTTAAAAAGGAGATTTCTTCTTCCAATCTGGGTCATCACTTTAATAACACCCAAATCAATCACAACTGCACTAAACAGAATATCCTATACCACAAAAAGCTGCTTATGACCACTGATGGACTAATGAGATGGTGATAGTTTGGATAATTATGTTAGGAATTTATTTAATTGAAAAGTGAACAAAGAAAAATTGACTGGAGTGGGATTCAAACCAGTGACCTCCAGAATACCATACCAGTGCTCAATTTCACGAAAGGCTAAGATCAATCGCAACTTGCGTATCAATCTTAATTGCTAAGCAACACGTGATGTCACAATACTAGCTGCTATGGAAACATGAAAAACTCATCGCAAAGATGAATCACAAATCTTTGTGAAATCGACCACAGCACTCTTACCAATAGTTCTCCGTACTTGCGCTAAAAATAGCACCGGACCTCAGACAAACATTGCAACCATGCACACGTGTGTGCGCGTGCATGTACACTACGTGTGTGAGCCAATGTTTGTCTGAAATCCGGGGATTTTGTGACATCATTAGTGCGGAGCGCTATTGAGCTATACCCAGCCCTACGTTGGTAGTAAATTATCTTTGTTCATTTGGCAGTCAGAAGCCATGAAACCACGCACATACTGCTACATGTACATGTATATATCCCGAGGATAATTTTATCGATACGTGCAGCATTTTTTATAAGCTATGCTGCAACTTGAACCTGAGAAACAGTACATTGGGGATCGCTCAAAGAGGATGCGGCTTTTTAATCATTATATTCATCACTTTTCAATGACTTAAAATCCAGTACGGATTCGCTTGTGGCTATTTGATGATTATTGGGAATTATTCTCATATACTGTTTAATACAAAAACTGTCTTTCTCAAATGACCACAGATTGTATAAACATGTATATGTGCCCCTTTTCTTCTACATAATGTATGTTTTTTGTTACATCTTCATGCATATTATCATATGTGTATATACTAGACATACATTGTGTATTATACAATATTTAAGAATATGCTATTTCCATAATTATGACATACAATTTTGTATGTACCATTATCTTTGCAACCAGAATCCAAGCAGTATTAGACCACAGACTGTGACTATTTCCATTTTTCTATATTAGCTTGAATCCCCCAGGATGTAGTGAATGACATGCACAGTGGTGGCCAGGGAATGTGACCATGAAAGCTCCATGCTTCAACAAAGATACAACACTGTACTGTATATCATAGATCTAGCCTGTCATCAACCATCCAGGGTTACTATAGTCTAGTTCCAAGTCTCCTCCATATGGATTCACATGGATAATTAATGCATGGTGCAATGATAACAGACTCTTACCGGATATTAATGCATGCCTGGAATATCAACGATGTCATTTGCTGTTGCTATGGTTACACCAGAAGCTAGTAAAAGCTTTATTTGAGTAATGTACTCAAAATTAATGGAGATTCATAACTTTTACAAGAGAATAGCAGTTCTTGGAGTATAAGAAACTAATAATAAACAGATTTCATCTCATCTGTGGAACACTCATTCAATATAATGCTTTACTTTATTAAGTCAACAAGCCATGATATTACTACATCGAAGAAAAACTATTAATACTTTTAAGCATACCCCATGGGGAAACCATGTACATGTACCATAGTACTTTGGGAATTACAGTGTATTCATGTAGTGTAGCAAACAATCTATTAATATTGCTTGTGTGTCTTTCATTGAATAAAACAACTTCCTGAGAACAGGAAGAAAGATCCATCGTGTTTGTCTCCTGAGAGATTACGAGACAGGTAATTCAGCTTTATAGGAAACCAAAACAGAAATATTTGTGCAGATTTTTGTATAACTTACAAGGTATAAAGATGGTGATGGTAGAAACATACCATTAAAATTTGTCCGCCTGAAATGCTATACTTATCCAGAAATGAGTAAAAAAAAAAGAACAAAAATAGTTTTGATCTCCAAAATCAAAACCTCACAATTACAATTACCTTAAAGTTCGCATAACAATTGCAACGGTTTTTCGCTATTTTTGACTGTTTCCAATGACCAATTGAGCTGAAAATGTCACAGGTTTGTTTTTTATTTCATGGCAAATCAAATTATGAACAGACCGCAGCTGTTCTATCAATACCAAAGTATGATAGTACCTTAGAAACATCTGCCATCAGTTGGCCATTAAAACAACCTCATTACTGTGCTTCCAGGTATAAGCATGACATAGTGACATGATAAATGTGTACAGTCTTTGTCAAGGAGAGCAATTCTTTGTCATCATTTTGAATAACAGACCAATGTCATCAGTAAAATGGAGAAGACAAATGGGTACCCCTTTAACCAAACATTAATTCCTGTGCATTTTTCAATTCAATGTTCACACTTTTTATTGTTTGCCATATTTTATGCCCTATAATTTGAGAAAAATCTAGGGGGAACAAATCTTCTGTTTTGTAAACGATGCATTGGAGGCAAAAAATTCAAACCTACCCATTAATTACACGTCCCGCATTAATTCGTTCAGACCCGCCTTTAATGCTTGCGACTCAGTTTAGGACATGATTAAATTGAAATGGAACTTTTTATTTTCACCTTCCTCCCCCCCCCCCTGTTTCCTTAAAGCTAGATCCACCCTTGGATACATTTTCCATGATTAATCTCATTGTATTTGTCAATTTATATCAAATGAGACTACACTACAAGGTTATTATATCATTCATTCTTCCTATAGCTACAGTAGATCTCAAGGATTAACACTCAAGGATCAGACACCACTGTGAAAGCTGCATTGATTCTAACACTTGATAAAGCCACACACTGTGAAATTACAATATCAAGGCGAAGTACATGTACATATATTGTAATCACTTCTCATCTGTAGCAACTCAAGCATACAGAGCATGTCTGTGCTGTATACTGTACTAAGCATGGAAGGTAACGTACAACCATGAATATTTTCACCTCATGATAACCGAATTGCAGGTCATTCATGCAGATAACATGCAGAGGTTGATGTGTGCTTTGCATCTTTCAGGTTCTCTATTCTAGACACATTACAATACAGACCACAGACTACTACATGTAGCAATATCATACTGGGTTTGAACAATTTCTAGCTGTAAGACAAACAGGAGATGAAATTACCCGATCTCTCTGATAAAAAAACATGAATAAACAATTTATGTGACCTAGTGTTCTTGTAGTCAATCTACAGATTGTGGGTTCGAATCCAGCCATGGACTTATGGTGCATGCATCCTTGGGCAAGATGCTTAGTCACACTATTGCTCCTCTTCACCCAGGTGTAAATTTATGGGTACCTACGAGGGTTGAGATGGCTTTGTGGTTTCATTAGCCTCTGTGTGCTTTAAAGTAGCCAGGGCTGTATACTCCCCGGGGAGCTGAGATGGTTTCAGAAATGTAAATTATGGCCTGATGACTAGGGATAATAATATGTAAAGCGCATAGAGAATCTTTTATTATTATGTGCTATATAAGTATTTATATGTGCTAGAGAATACATATCAGAATAAGAACTCTCTGATCTCCATCAATTGTACATGTAATCCATTTAAAACAGGTGTTTATTCAAAATAAATCCTATGTTATCCACTTACTAACATGAATTATTTACATGCTATCTGGGGTTTTTGCTACATCAAAATTTGTCATAAGCTTAACACCACATGCCAGAGCAGTCCTCTTGTATTCACAGTGCATGTCCTATAAAACGGCCCCTGGATTGGCCTGAATTGACTATCGTTTCAAAATACAACACTCTGTATTGATTCACACACTGTACATTACACAATGTGTGTGCACTAAGATAAAACAGGATAATACAAGCAGTTTCCAATATTTCTAATGCTGGTACATGTATATATCATATTTCATACTAGGACTTTTTAAAGCTTGTTTGAAGAATTTCATGTCGAACAGATTACAAGGATTCCCAAAAGAACAATCTGCTGTTCAAATGATGTATTGCACAGAAAATGAAAGGGATGATTTGATCAAGACAGCTGCTCAGTACAAATGGAGCTTTGGTCATTTGTAATATATTGTCCCATTTATAAGCATAAGCGTAATTTGCTTGTAATTACTCATTGACCATGCAGTTTACCCAGATATCCGATTGGGAAGCTAATGAATTTGAAAATCCCAGCAATTTATTAATTAGAGAGTTTGAATAGAAAGGAAAGGGTTGTTATAAGGAAAAAAAAGTGATCAAAGTCACTCGATGTCGTGTTGCTGGTAGCGTTGTTTTGGCTGCTGGAACTGCCAGCCTTCAGGCAACTGTTTCCTTTTCAGGTGAACAAATACATGTAATATTATTATGTATGTCATTGTGTTTAATTAAGCTTGACAACCGGTATTCTGCGAAACGTGTACTGGTATTTCAAGGGTCACAGCATTTCACTTGATTTGTTCTTTTCACTTATTCATGTCCACGTATAGAACCAGTTTTCCTCTGATACAATTGACCAATTGGTAAGGTCGATATTTGCATTGTGTCTGATGCCAATGAATCAGCAGACCTACATGTATAGATTCCATTCATTGCCTAATCTGACTACAGGAACCAGTATTTCATTGACCAAAACCAGTGAAATTGAAGGTACAAGTGTACAGATATGGAGGTGTGTCAGACAGTGCTGACCTATATGTTCAGATACAGTGACAATATTTCATTCATACCAGCCTTTATCTACCAGCTCTTTGTACATTTTAAACATGTAACAAACACATAAAAGCCTTTGGACCATGTTTTATTGTGGCACGTACCGGTGCTTTGCAATGAAATTGTATATCTTTGTATGTATCATAACCAACAATATGCACTTGATATCTTATTATACACTAAGATTATTGCCTATGAATGTATTTCATAATGTACACAGTACACACAGGCAGGATTTCTACTAGATATTGCCCATCTGAAGGATGTGCTCACAGAGCGTGGTATAATTATTAAGTGTCGCATGCATTCTTTCAGCATATGCCTGAGCCGTAAGCCTGGTTTCGTTGGATTGTACACAACAAACATGTATATAAGCAAAGCAGAACTGTAGAAGCATGTAGAATACTATAAGCCTCTTGGATTACACTATGCGTACCAGCAAATACTGTACACTTCACCTATGTCACAATAGATTTACTATGACATTTCAAATGTTCATCCAATGAAAGAATCAGACTTCAGCTGATGTTAGCTGCAACCCCAAGGGTTCTACTTTCATCAACCATCTAATGCTAGATAAGCTGATGTTACATACGGATTATACTGAATCCTTGCCAGATTATGCCATTTTTAATACAACTTAATATGCACTGATGCTTGAGGCATTGAACACAGTCTGAAAGCATCTCACATATTTTATAAGAGCTAACAGAAACACTGCTGCATTTATGTAACTTTAGGCTTTCTGCAAAAGAAAATTTGATCATAACTTGATTATCTTGCTAATCATTAGCACGTGTAGACACGTGAGGCTGCAAATAGATCATGAAAGTGGTTTATGAGTAATAGTCAATGGCAATCTATTCCATAGTCAGTTAATTGCTCTTTGGGGTGTGTTTGAGTCCGGTAAACAGCGGCCATGTTGATCAGACTGCAATCAACCAATCAACTGGCCCGGTCTCCATGGATGCATACATGATCACAGCTGGTGCAAATTATGCAAAGTCTTGAATCTTGCTCAAGTAAACGTTCATCTTGATCCCATGGCTGTGTCTAGACTCAATTAATTTATGCGTATTCTCTAGACCATTATCTTGAATAGCAGTTGAGCAATGGTCATGACTTACATGTAATATTATTACAAATTCCTTACTGTAATTCATATTAATGTAAATTCCAAAGCATTACTCAATGCTGTGTCATACCAAGATATGTCTCGCATACAGAAAAAGCCATTACAAACAACAGAATAAAATATCATAGCACAGCAGAATTTTGCTGCCCCTCCTTTTTACATAAGTCCATCACCTATGAGACAAATGGATGCCTACATGTGTACATGTATGACTCACAGAATTATACCATAGAGTAAGGAAGAGTACTCTATGATTATACTACTTACATGCATGTACATGGTAATACTATTGGTAAGATATACACAAATCTTTTTTGTATACCACTGCACAGAGTAGCCATAGGAATTTCCAATCATTCCATTATACCGAATACTTAATGTTTTATATTCAAAATTGATTTATCACAGCTGACCAATCTAGCAACATCAAAAGTCCACTTAGTAATGATTTTTATTTTACCAACTTTGCATATAAAAAAGGTAATTTGTTCCTTGGTCAAACAAGCATCCAAGCTCACAGCTGAATTCCATAGAGTAGGTCATGTACGTTAATTACTACTATACCTACACTGTACATTATTATACACTGCTATGTAAATATGTAAATAACAGTGCAATCCAATGCTGCATGCAAGCACAGCATACAATACCTAACCAGTATTTGGTATGGTCGTGTAACTCGTGTTTCATGGACTGTTAGAATGACAGAGCACCTGACCACAAGTGCATGAATGAAGGTACGTCCTTCCATCTGATGATCTTGACAGTTCCTGAGTGACCTGACACCCCTAGTGACCTTGTAAGCTGCAGGTTTGCACTTGGTAATGCATTGTGCACTGGTCTGTAAACAGTCCTAGCTGCATCCAACGTAACTGTATTCCAGACAGACATACTGGCACCGACCGTTTAGGAGAGGTACACCATACTTTCAGATTTTGACACATTGTTGCAAGGGAATCGCTCATGTCAGGGCCACATACAGCCCAGGGCCAGATGAAAGTAACATTTACTAATATCAGCTGATGATCTCTTAAATATTATCATCAAATAGTGCTGGTATAATGTATGATTGGTAAAGGTCATGGAACAGCACCCACACTTCTGATCCAGCACATGCATGAAATAATAAACCTGTGAAAATTTGAGCTCAATCAGACATCTGAATTACAAGAAAATACTGAAAACCCAACTCAATTTTTCTTATAAAGATAAAAAATGGTTTTGTTCTTATCCCAAGATCAAAACTGTTTTTGGTCGTTGTTTTACTAATTTCTGAATAAATACACCATTCCAGGCGGAAATTCTTTAATGGTACGTTTCTATCAGCACCATCTTCATATCCTGAAAGTTATACAT
Source organism: Astropecten irregularis (assembly GCA_963971285.1). Taxonomy (NCBI): domain Eukaryota; kingdom Metazoa; phylum Echinodermata; class Asteroidea; order Paxillosida; family Astropectinidae; genus Astropecten; species Astropecten irregularis. The sequence continues at coordinate 18,432,451 of OZ020248.1, forward strand.
AAATCTGTGAACATTTCTGTTTGGGTATGTTACTCCTATAAAATACAGTAAAAAATCAAGCAAAATACAATACTTCTTCATTTAAACTGCAGTGGGTCTGAGGGATAATCACAAATAGATGATGCAGAGGCCAATGCAAGGGATGCTCACTAATTCCAATCATTTGTAGTGCTTTCATCGCTGTCTCAATACAGACTTCCAATCTTTTCAAATTATTTTCGAATTAAATTACATGATCTTTGATAAAGTCTATTCCTTGTAAATACACGTGTACAAATGAATGAGCAGTACAAGATGATAACACACAATAATGCAGCATGAATGGCCATTCAGGTAAGCTTGTACATGTACTGTACATTGTAGTTCTTCTCATACCATCCACTGTGTGCAGTATAGATGTGGTTATTTCTAGATACATTGAACCCTATGGCAGACACAATGCCATGTACTGGCTGGTCTACCCAGATAAATGACAAAGAAATAAGATCATTCTACCTAAGGCACTTTATGATTGAATTCTGTTATGATCGGCGGAGTCCTCAGACAGAAGCAGCTGACTGGATTTCCCATACAGCTTCTAATCGTGAAATTTCAATTCTCATGTCTTTCCTGCACATTGGTACCTGAGGGAGTCTAGCAGTAATAAACCAATCAGGCTCTTGGGGATCAGTTAGATATAAGAAGCAAATTGTGCCAAATTTAATCATCTGGTGTTAACCACTTCACGACGATGGACGATGTTTATAGTCGCTGGAGTTTCACAAATCAATATATTTAGTCAACATATCTGCTACAGAGTTTCTCAAAATGATCAGAACCCACTCCCGATTGCATCTGTAAGTGCTACATTTGACGGCAAGGATTCCAGGTGATGTATACAAGCAAAGTTGCTGTCTGGTCTAGTGGGAAGATTAATGCCCCTGAGGGCTGGATTAGCAGAAGAATGAGCTGCAACTGCTACTCATATGATTGACATTGGTATATCAATCTAATAACACCTCTTATGATGGAAATATCAAGCAAATTTTGGTCATTTGTACGGGAAAAATATCACTCCAGACGTGACAGTGAAAAAAGGACAATTAGATTGAACCATTTATTGTCATGGCCTTTATTCAAATAAATGGTGCTTCACAAATTGTGGTCAGTATTATTAAAGGGAAATATTTGCCATTTGAACACAAATTGAGCACTTGATCTATTGCTCCTTGTTATATTTGATATCATGGTCAGGCAGCAAAGCTTTGAAAAGAGTTCAAGTACAGTAGTTGCAGTTCATGTGGAAAACTCGTCAACACCAAAACTTAGTCTGTATGTTCAGAAATATTGCTTGTAAAGAGGGTTGCTCAAAACCAATAATTAATTGCCTTGTGTAATAGTGAAATTAACACCAAATGTCCTATAGTAAATATTGATGAGAAATGGAAGTTCAAATATTTCAAAGTTTGGTTTCATTTCACAATATTGTAAATGGAGAGTATGTTTTCAATTGTTTCCTCGTTTAAATGTGCTTGTCTGGGCGGTAGGTCTCAAATATAGTCTGTTATATTATAACTGTATCCGAGTAACTTGTTATTACATCAGGTTTAAACGTACATTACAAACTACCTCTCTTCTAGGCTACTTGACCTGCTACATGTACATCAGTACAATATATCCCTGTGCATTTGAGTAATGAAGAATATTCAACAAACCAGGCAACAGTGATATCATACCATTTGTTTCATTACTTTTATAGATTTCATTTATTATCTGTCAGCAGGCTCATATGGTTAACAGTCATCTGTGATATTTCCCTGTCAGTACTTGGACAAGTTTAGGTAAATTTGGCTTCTATTATCAGCATACAGCTTCATTTACACCGAGAATCGAAAAAGGCAAACTGCATACAGAACGTGTACCATAAAGCAACCCTAATGGTTTTGAGTATGGTATTTACTATGTGTGTCTATGGTTTTAGTATCACTTCAGTATCAAAGAGACTAATGTACCATCACTGTGCTACCAGATAGTCATTACAGTCAACATACTCAATGACACCTACCTGAGCAACAACCAGGCACACCAAGAGAATATTGATGAAAAGCCAACTGTAGAATGGCAGAGCCATTAATGCCTGGGGTATGCAGCTTCAATCAAACATCAATGAATCAAGAGGCATCATCCTAGAGCTAAAGGTATGTCAGGCAGTAAATCCAGTCTCTGGGATTTTCACACAATCCAAAATCTCAGGGTTGGAACCCGATCGAACCCCAAGATTTGTTCAACCCTTTTCACATTTGAAAAGTTTCAACTCATCAAAGCCAACCCGGGTTTAATAAGGACTGTCTAACCGGATCAAAAATCTCAGCCCAGTTCCATACTGCATTTTTCGCTGTGATCCATATTATGAGCCAATTCTCAAAACATGTATAGTAGTGTGAATGTTGTATCTCTTTGATCCCGTTCAAAAACTTGCCGGGCTGAACCGGGGCAGATATCCGGGTTGGTTTCAACACGGATTGAAAAGGAGATTGAAAAAGAAGAATATTTGGCATGGACAGTATCTCCTGGATTTCACCGCTGGTCTTTTGCTCATGATTAGCCTTCCGGCTTCACATATTTCGATAAAAGATGATTTGGCAGTGTGCAAAATAATATACTGACACCACCGAAGTGTTGCAATCTGTGTGGCGCCATATAGGGTAATGTTTTCTTGGGATTACAGTACACCACCAGTGGATTACCATCAGCATAAGGGTTATAGTGGTCGACCTTTACATGAGTTCACACCAGACTTTTGTGTAGGGCAGATCTGTTCAAATGGACCCCAATGACAGACCAACTCACACTGTTCATGTGCTGCAATTAAGTTTCAGTTATACAATTGCATGATTTGATTATCTTGAAAGAGGAAAAGTACTTTAAGGTACTAAGTGAAACAATGAATGGGTCTCATTGTCATCTCTGGTGTAAATCAAATCAGTCGGTTTGGTCAAACTACTCAACTCAGGTTCAGACAAAAGTGGTGACATCTCCTATAGTGCAAGGTTCATCAATTCTTAGGAGTAGGACCCTGCATATTGATGATCAGTTGATGATCCAGTCATATATATACATTATATTCAAATTGTGAAGGAGTCAAGGAACTAGGTATAATTTTTGTCTAAAGCAATAAGATCAAACATTGCCATTTACATACAAATGCAATCTACATTGTGCGTGTACAATGTTCCATACTTCATACATTAATCTGTAAAGAAAAATTGACTGGACCGGGATTCGAACCTGTGACCCCCGGAATACCATACCGGTGCTCTATCAACTGAGCTATCCAATCCTATGTTGGCGGTGTCCCTAATAATAAGCTATCTTTCTCAAAATCTAACATTGAAATCTGGCATTATTATTAGCTCGGAACAATATTTCACAAGTTTGTTCTCAATTGTTTGATGAAGTGAACTTTGCCATATTGTGTGAGTCACATTCAGTATGCTCAGTGCAGACAGTAAGCCTTGATACTGATCATGTGTGTGCACGACCTTGTTCCGTTTCTTCCATCAGCAGTTATATAATTGAACTGATATTTTCCACTGTTCTTTTTTTTTTACGGGATGGCCCAATCCTGTTAGCCTGCAATCACCTGCAGCCAGACATCAGTGTGTACATCTATGCAGAAAATGAGAAGTCCAAGGCTAGCTGAATAATGAAGGTCTACACCTATACGCGGCACGCACGTACCCATCCGTTTATTATCTATAATCCAGCATGGTGATTGAAAAGCACGTAATATACCGTACTTGATCTAAGACCAGACCCAGCGGGACTGCAGAGCCAGTCCCTCAGGTTCTTGAAGGCTCAGGGCAGATGTGCATGCAAGGATGACATCTCTGCGGAAATTAAAGAATTGACGTGCACCCTGCATGTTGTACAATCAAGCAAAAGGATGACTTTGGCATTGGGGGAGGGGGAGGGGGAGGGGTTTAGGAGACCAGGGGGAGAGACCTATGTTTATACTGTATGATACCCTAATAACAGCCTCTAGGTCTTAACTGTGTAAACTACATGTATTAGGCCTTATTATAGGGATCATTTGCTGGACTAATGCATCTGAGAATGTTATCTGCTTCTAGCTACTACTAAATACAATATGAAGACCCTGTAGCTACAGCAATGGATGAAGAGACCGCAAAGTGGCCAGAAATTATGGAAAATGGCGTGAATTTTGTCAGTGATTATGGAATTTAGGAATTATCAAACCAATATCCTATTAGGTGTAATACATTTATCATTGCAAGTGTAATACGAAAGCAGAACACTTATGACTTAGGGTGTGGCTGCATGTACTGCATCAAAATAGGTAAATTACTTTACAATATAAATAGCATTTACAGTATTGTAGCCGCCAAATTTGTATCATTAAAGGTATTACTATTACATTACATGTACCCTTCAGAATGTCAGAGTGTACTTATTGTACAAAAAAAAAGAAGAATTTAAAACCAACAATTTATTAAGAAATTCATTTATAATGCATGATGTCCAAAACCAGTTTGGTCAAATGCTTGACTAAAGATCAATAATGCATCAAGGGAAGAATCACAGTGATGGGATTTATTCAAACCAAAAGACAGGCAATTATCATGCCATTAGTGTGCAGCAATTTGGACATGGAGTCAGACTGGACACAGTACAAGGTTGTGTTATAACCACTCTCAGCTGGACTGACTGCAGTTCCATACTGAGCAATGAGGACATGCACAGTAGGATCTATGGATACGTGATAGTGGTCATACCAGATGATACAGTGTACATGTACATCTGACTATCAGTGGGTGATCCAACCCTGCGTTCGGACTAGGTCCTGATTTGGAGATGGCTTATCTTTGTTACGATTGACCATCCACACTGTGTTCATATTCCCCTGCATACCGGGGACAATTCACGGCTGCATCGCGCTGTAGTGTATGCACACTTATGACAATAACAGCTGGCAATATTAATTGCAAGCCTCTAACCGCAAAATTGTTCCCTGAACCCAACATGTTTGGCGGGGGCCACGGAACAAGTCCCGGCATGCGTCCCCACTATGGGTTTGCTGGGGAAAGTCCTGATTATCTATTATCAGGACTTTCCCGATAATCGGGACCTATAGTCTGAACGCGGTTTAGTTGACATACATGCACTATAAGGATGGATGATGGATATATCCGTACATATGACACACCTTCCTGAGCAATCATAGAATATTGTATCATTGTAGCATTTGTGGTATTTGTGCCATTTTCATCATATTTCCAATTATGCATTTCAGGCTGTTAAAACCCAAGGAGACATGTTAACTTGCGGTTTCTAAAGCCTTGAAGAGCTAGATAATCTTGGGCTCTTCTTATTATACCTAACACTACAGTACCACAAAAACACCAACTTGCTGTTTGGTTCTGTTGGTACATGTATATTACTGATCCTGTGGTTCAGACTACTAGATGGATGAGCCGAACACCAAGATGCAAACATGATACAGCACAGCTCTATCAATCGTATTACACACAGGTCTTACAATGAACATTTCAAGCAACAAAAATTTAAAATATGAAAAGTCACAAGAAACCTGTTTATTAGTCAAATGGCCTATCCTATTTCTCAATTATCCAATTATCCAATGTCCTCATTCAGTGGCTCTAGGCTAAAGAAAACACATTTGTGCCAATCAGTGCTGAAACTACAACATTTTCATTTCAGATAGGTTGCAATTTCTTCTCAGCAGGCAATTTGTACGTATGTAATTCAATTTGATGGAATTGGGCATTTAAGGTTAATGTAATTTGATTAATCTGTAGATGTGCATTATACAACCTTCAATGTTTAACACTATAACAGGCTGGGGATTTTTTGTACAGGTTGTTTGTATGTATGTCAAGAGTAAATTCAATTCACAGCTTAAATACACGAATTTGCATTCATTTTTTATTTTGAGTCACATTTAAACAAATGCAAATTTGACATCAATATGAAAACAAGAAAAGTCAATACACAAAACATCTATTGGAAACACGCCAGAACAAGATAAAAACAGATTAGACATCGTGTAGACAAACAACTATGACAATATAACACAGGCTGGAACATGGAAAAAGCACAAAAACAAATGTATAATATGAACAGTGAGCACATGTATGCAGCTAAATAATGCAGAATTTATCCTTGTGATATGTATAAATACATCCCCCATAGTATTGGCGGGTTCAGTTAATATGCATTGTACAATTTGCTGCTTGCCAAAACAAATGTCAAACATGTATCTAGACCATATATCCTAAATCCATCCAAATTCCCCCAGCAGAATATCAGAATACAGTGGCCTAGTTTCCACTTACTGTATAATGCATGTACATGTATCTGAGTGTGGATTTAAGCCAGGTTCCTACTTCATGCAAATTGCCAAGCTGAGCGAATTTGATGTCATAAAATTTGCAGGGATTGCAGCAAACAAGTCTCGCAAGTTGAAATGTGCTCAACTAATTTTGAGCATTTATTGGTAATATCCATTCATGACGTCAATTTCGCCTCGCATGATGCATTCACATGAAGTTTGATCTGGGCTTTAAAGTCCAATACCAATTTGAAAGAACCTTTTAAAAGAAAGTGTCACCATACTCGGGAGCGTTTCTATGATTATAAAATCCTAGAAGATTAACGTAATGCATCAAAAAGGTAACAGCACAATGACAAAATAATAGGAAATGTAAAGCGACTCAACAAAATGGCTGATATTCAAACACATATACAAAGACTAAAACAAATCAAAACAAATGTTTTTGTTTATGATGTTTGTTTACTTACATCTGAATCTGCTCCCTTGTCAGACCCCGGGCATTCAAAGGTGACAAACTCATGGCAGCGTTTGTGTACACTGAACGAACAAACTGTAACGATAGTCAAGAAAAAAGAAAAATCCTCAATAAGAAAGTAAACTTGTAACAAAAGGGATCTTTTAATCCATTGAGGATCTGATATATATCTTTGCTTTACTCAAACATACACTGGCAAAAGTCAGGGACGTGTTTTAGCGGTCCAAATTGTGAACATGTTTCTGCGTAGGATACTGGGGCATTGATTTGGCATTTTGGTGACTTTTGGTGACTTTGGAGGGAATGGATTGGTTTTCGATCAGTCCAACATGGCAGACCCACAGGTCCAACTCCTTCCACCATGCCCGCTGCCATTATTGTTTACATTTTGTAAAAGCATTTTGTCACCCTCCCCCAACTACATGTATGTTTCTGTTCAGAAACGTCAAAAACTCTCGTCAAGTCTGCCAAAACACACCCCAGTGTCTTTGGGAAAAGTGATTTTTGAGGTTGATAGATTTTGAGAATATCAACATCAGTAACGGCCGATAAATGCAGGATCAAATACATGTGTTCACCTTAATTTATTTCAACTTTGCATCATAGTAACGGTAGACCAATGAAGCCACAGTAAAAAAAAGGGGGGAGGAGGAAAATCATTAAAAATGAAATGGGAAATTTTACATACAGCCAGAGGAGGATTCCAGCACATAAGTATTGATGAGTGTATAGCAAAGGGAAAACATCTGGCTGGGGAATATTTATTAGCAATGTTGGGCCACATTGTGCATGAATCAATCCAAACACAAACACTATTGTGGGCGACCTTTATGATATTTGAACTCATAAATAAACAGAATTTTTTGAATACACTTTGGACTGGCTGTGGAAAGCTGGCCCCAAAAAAGCTAGTAGTAATGGACATCGGTAATATTATATTTTTCACATTAATTAGACAATAATACTTTACACTAAGGATAAATAATATGTTATGTGGCACAACATAACATTAACGTCAAACTTGCAATACATTGCAATCGACATACACTTGTATGTTGATTGCAATGTATTGAAGTTTAGCAATTGCTTCAAACACTGGTTTACTGTTAACCTTTATGCACATTTCAACATGGCAGACCAAAAATTACCATATTGCGATATATTCTTGTTGTGAGAAGGTGGCACTCTCTTTTGCAACAGCTGTCGGGAGCAGGCATGCACAGTTTAAAATGGTACATGGTGGAATTCTGACTTGGGACATTTCCGTTTAATTAGACAGAGCAGAAAATCGACATTTGAAGCCGTGCCACTTTACTGCCGTTTGAAGAATGCCGTACATTCACAAAAATACAGTTGGCATTTAATACCAAATTACACTTAATGCATTTAATTGACTTCATTTCAATCATTTGTCCTGTCTAATTAAGACTGTATGTACCAGCTAGTATTGGATGTACATGTATGCATGCGTATACACCTGTAGTGTGCTTCATTGGTTCATTGACTCTAACAGTCACAGCATCTTCCAAGCATCAATTTTGGAATGCCAGCCTGCAATACTTAGCCCAGCTCCTGGCTGTTGTAGAGACTGCAAATCTAGACAGATCTATTGATTTCTTCTCCTATAACCATCAAGTTTCCTCCTAGTTGATCAATGTCCAGGGGATGTATGGTTGAGTGGGACACAGCCCCTTACTATGTCTTATGGGACATTCATGTCTTCAGACTTAAGCAGTTTGGAAAATGGATGCCCAAGTGCTGAATTCCCATGCAACTCAATGCCTGACAGCGGCGTGCTCAAGTGGTCAGACACAGGATTTCCTTATGGTAAGAATGAGGCCTACTGAGGACTGGATTAACATGATTAAGGAGAAATTATGTTCACGACATGAAATAATGCGTACATACGTGTATGGTCTATTGAATTAATTCTGTCTAATGTCTTAACATATGGATCGGTTTGCGGAAACACCATGTAAGAATGAATCCTTCATACTTGTGCACTTCTTATTTCGTTCACACTTCTTGGAATTAAGGTCTCAACATTTTGACTAGCTTGCTCTAGTCACCATCATGTAATGACGTCCTTCACAAATTGAACTTTACAGAAAAGTTTTGGCTCATGAATTTAACCCTGCTAGTTTTTGGCACTGCATTCAATAATAATTTGTCATCCAATGTACAATGTGGTTTTGGATATGGTGTCAATGCGTACAGTTAGCGTAAACAGTATGAGTTTTAATACACACCCACATATCCACGTAATGACCTTTGTACCATGTGCGCTAAATTTGTGGTACATTGTATTTAGATATTCAACTCAGGCCCAGAACACAGCCAGACCATCCTTCCAAAGAACAACTCAAGTTCAAATATTTGAAGTATAAGTAGGAAAACTGATTAAAAAAAGGTGTAAGACTTTAATTTGAAATTTATACATCCATAAGTTCACAATCTCAATCAACATAATCACAGCCTCACAATTGAGTTGACAACACACAACCATAAAAAACATGTATCATTCCTCTGTCATTACATATCCCTCACTATAAAACCACTAGGATTGTATCATGACATTCAGCAGCATTGCAGGACATTATCAAGTCACAAAAGCTTAACTTTACTCAATTACAGATCAGACTTCCTGCCACATTTGATATATCCATGCACATGTGTGGTAATAGTGTGTATTATCATTCTGTTGGTATTACTAAACGTGATACAGGATTCCTGAGGTAAGTGATACAGATCGAACATCAGTATCAATCAAGGAGTAAGGAGACATTGCAACCAGTTGCCAGCTATTGACATTGACAACTCAGACACACACTGAGACATAGGAAGTGAATTCAATCAGCATTTGAATGATCCCGATGGCCCCTTAAGCAGTGACATACCAGCCTGTTACAGACTGCTTCACATTCATGTAGTGTTATGTACTTACATTAACTGTCAAATGTAATATAGATGGTATAGAGCTGACTTGAAGCAGGCAATGTGACCTAATGATACACTGTGGTGGATGCCTGGAGGTATGTCTATTACAAGTGGATGGTATGGTCATGCCACAGTCATAGCAAGTCCTAACTATTGTACATGTATGTCTACGTGTACAAATGAAGAGGGTAGGATTGTGAAAAACATGTTATGTCTGAAAGGTACAGGTAAATGTAGACCTACGTAAACATCACTGTCTCTCCATACACCCTCATAAGAGACCAAAGATAGTATAGCGCCGTTTGCGGCGCATAGGCCTATAGCCTCCTCAGCCCAAAAAATGAAGTATCATTTAGCTGCCACTTTTGTAAGCAACAGAGCAACCGTATTTCTGATGTTATTAACGTAAAATTCAACTGTTGTAAGACAAACCTTTCACCCAAACAATTATAATTTTGATAAAGGCCTATTATTATTATCTGTTCGGCCAGAATCCACACCAAATGAAAACAGTAAATTTTGCTTAATAAATGGCCTACGAGGTGCATATTTCCTCTGGATGCCGGCGCATGATTTTGAAAGAGTAGGCTATCTTGGGCAGCTATAGGATCTTTGGTCTGGATTGAGAACACGAAACTTAAAAACTTAACTTCAAACTTAACTCGAAACTTGAAAACTTACCGGTACTTAAAAGGAAACCCTCCTATACTGACTATATGGTGATCACTATGCAAGTCTTTATGAATAGTGCCATCACATTTTTAACAGGTTTTTTTCTCTGCTGGCATACACAAAAAAAATTTTTAATGGAAATAGGAACAAAATGTCTTGGTTACACATCATGCCACTGATACTCTGCAATTGTAGATATGACTGGATAGTCCTAGTGCACTGCCATTATGTGATGGGCAGTGTGTATCGACATCTAGTCAGGTAAAAACAAACTACCTCTTTCAATCAAGTGGACTTTCAAAGTGCTTCCTACATGTCTAGCTTGTACTGGACAGTATTAATATTCCAGTGCAACTGCATGGCGACGTACGTGCTCGTCCACATACATGTAACATCAATCTAAATGGAAATTTTCATTTCATTGAGCATGGCAGGTTAGTTTTCCTGCTGCAAGCCTTTCAAAAGCAAGAACTTGTTTCTCGTATGCATTTATGTACACATTTAGAACAGTACAGTGGAATGCCACTATAACACCAAACATTTGGCTATACCAAACATCATCCATTTTTCATCCCAAGTTTCATGTTCAATGTATAGGCCTGCTGAACAGTGAACATTGTTCACTATAACGAACAACCACTAGATATAACAAACAATTTCTGTGCATCCCAGCATGTTCATTATAGTGGCGTTCTACTGTACAATGTACATTGTACCTGGGGCCGATTTCACTAACGTTTTGCGATCATCGTAAAGCCCAAATCCATCGCTAAACGGAAAATTGATCGCTACTTTGCGTAGTAATTTTCCGTTTAACGATGGATTTGGGCTTTACGATGATCGCAAAGTGTTAGTGAAATCGGCCCCTGGACTTCTGTAGGTTGTATCCACTCACACACACACCGATATATGTTTATGTATGCTGTGGCCTAGTGGTCTGGCGTGTTGAACTCAAAGTCTTGTGGTCAATCTACAGATTGTGGGTTCGAATCCAGCCATGGGCTTATGGTGCTTGCGTCCTTGGGCAAGACGCTTTGTCACATATTGCTCCTCTTCACCCAGGTGTAAATGGGTACCAGTGAGGGTAGAGATGGCTTTGTGGTTTGATAAGCCTCTGTGCGCTGAATACGGCAGCCAGGGCTGTATACTCCCCAGGGAGTTGAGATTGTTTCAGGAATGTAATAATTGTAGCCCAATGACCAGGGATAATAGTAATACGCGCATAGAGACGTCATACGTTGATTGTGATATGCGCTATATAAAAACGGTTTATTATTATTATTATTATTATGCGTTTACTGTACACACATTAAGATTTGAATGCTGTGACTCTCTATGGACAGAATCAGCCAATCAGAATTCATGTGGTCTAACTATTGTAGTCACTTTTGACAGGTAGAAGAAATGTTCATTTATCAAAGTTTCACAAACTTATAGCAGAATATGGGCCTTTACAAAACATGGCTTGAGGCTAGACCAGGGACTTATTTTGCTACCGCCATTTGAGACCCACAAAAAATAATAATGGGATTGGGCCACATGACAAAGCAGATGGAAGGCCCCAGCTTTGCCATACATGTATATCTCAAGCCCTTCATTTCAGTTAGAGCACAAAATGGCGGTAGCAAAATCAATCCCAAGCCAAGCCTCAAGCTTTTTCGTAAAGGCCCTCCAGATGAATGCACCAAAAGGTTCCTTGATAATGAGAGTAGCCATTAAATGATGTCTATTTGTGGAGAATTTGACAGTGGGCGTTTCCAGCTGATGTACACATACAAGGAGAGTGGAAAGACTGCTGTTAGGATGGATGATGGATACATACACAAGGGAAGAAATAGGCCGTGTCTCAAATCTCTGGCTGCGGCTGCAAATTACAAAGGCACCTAGGCAGCCACTAGTCAGTGACTGCAGCCATTTCCATAGAATTGTGTGTTATTTGCAGTTGCAGCCAGAGATTTGGGACACGGCCTTAAATGGATTGCATTAATATTAACACTTTCTGGCTTTTCATGGCTATGCTCAGTCACTGCCCCCTGCCCTGGCCCCCTTCCCCTTACTTTTGTCTGGGGCCATTGCCATAGGCTATTCAGCCACTTATGTGAGCCTGGAAGGTCTTACATGTATGTGATTACCATCTTGCACCTGACAGCACTATGGCTGATGTAAGATGCTGTTGAACCTGACTAGTAGATTACTGCCCTGAGGGATGGATTAGTACAAATGCTCAAACCTGCTACGTACTGTGCTTCATGTACAACAGAATGGGATGTGTCAAGGGATGTGTCAACTGCTAAATGCAACAACCTACAACAACTTAACTACTGGTGCCAATTTCACTCAAACTTTGCAATCTCGCTAAAGCCCAAATCTATTGCTAAATTGAAAATTGCTACAAAAAATTTGGGCATTAGCAATAATCGCAAAGCGTCGGTGAAATCGGCCCCTGGGCCCAATTTCATGGAATCCGTTACGTAGAGCATTTTGTTTGTGCTCACAGGTACTGCTACGCATCAAAACTATTTCATGGAATCCGTACGCAAGACTTTAAGCGCTTAATTGGTTAGTGAAGAATTTCTAGGCTAACCAACCTTTTTTCTGCTAATTGGCATGTCGTGTGCATCCTGCAATAAATCAGAATGTGCATTCTGCAGAAAGTCCTTGCTTAGCTTTTAAAAGCGAGAACCAAAACTCTTTCGTGAAATATGCTAACCGTGTAAATGAAAAAACTACAATTGTAAGCAAAGATTTTTTGCTTACGGTAACAGATTCAATGAAATTGGGCTCCGGTGAGTTCTATTTCATATTTTCACTCAACACAGTTCAGGTTTAATTATCAAGATGTAGGCCTATGCAAATGGAATGTAGGTTCATTTTATTGTCCCTCTGATGTAGCTACCATATCTTTGTACACACTAACTTAGAAGTGTTCACTACACTAGGAAAAGAAATAAAATTGTGTCTCTCCTGAATGAAATGAAAGAAGCACAAGAAACAAGACTTTATCTTTGATGTTCCTAGTTCCTATCCTCCTACCTCTTCCTTTTCATTACTCTTTCCATTGAACACCATCAATAAGTGCAAGGACAATCACACGCATGTTATGCTATTAACCATGCGCTACAAATATATGTAGACTAGGATCTGTACGTGTGTCCACATCAAGCAGAAAGGACATTAGGTAATGCAGGGTCATGGCATTCTGACCCATACTCACTGTGAACTTGAACATTACTATTATCAGTATTAATCAGTCATTCATAGATGCGTGTATCATCTCCTAGTCTCTTTCAAGAGTTTCCTTATTACAGCTCTTCACATTGCATGAGAGGCTTTTAGCCTTCAGTTGTTCAGGGCAGATTCACATCAGAAATACAGCAAAAATGCCCATATACTGTATGCACATTTGAAGTACATGTATGTGAAGAAACTTCTTAATAAACAATAGAGGCTGTGCACAGAGTAATTATTAAAGGTGTACTGCATATGGATAAAGTACTAGTCTGTAGATTCAATTGGTAGCCATACATATCATGCATGCAGAATACATCAAATGCAGAGTGGAACATTATATGGTTCTTGGTTAGAACCATCATTCCATAGAACTGGAAGTCAAAGTGAAACTACCGTGTGAAACTTATTGAACAATTAATGCCATGTACAAACATAAACATGTACATTCTATATAGAACCAATACGAATGAACATGTTCACTCTATGTGCATGTTCATGAGTTTCAATTGTCTGGCTGCGGCTGCTGACTACGGCTATGGCTCAGTGTAACTGCGTCTTCGGACTGGATTCAGCCAGTAGAATTTTTGGGACATGCATTTTGGCCGCGTAGACACGCCCTCAATTTAGATGATTTGAATCCATGTTTACAAGTGTACAAACGCTGAGGTCGGCCTAGCCACAATGAAAACACCTTTCCTTGTAGCTTGACATTCATTGCGTCACAACCGCAGCCGTGGTCAAAGCACAAAATGGCTGTGCTGCCAATTGCCACAGCCACAGCCGTAGCCAGTCAATTAGGGACACAGCCCAAGACAAACGTAAGGAGCCAAAATGGAAAGCCTGCATAAAAATGTACAAGAGTCCATTATTGGATGATCAAGCACTCTATAGATCTGACTCCTTGTAAATGTGAAAACATATGTCATCATCAAACAATTCTGAGCAGAGTGTGCCATAGTGTGCCTTTTAACTGAACACCAATAAAAAAGTTTCAGATATTCCACCAGATAAATGTAAATGAGGCACTTCAAACCACACATAATGAGGCTGAGAGCATTTGCCAAACTCAGCAAAGAATAATATTATAGAGCTAATTTGTCCATTATGGAAACAATGCAAATGCTGTGAAATGCTGCAAGGTCATGCTATGTGTACATCGCGCCATTGAGGAAAAAAACAAAGCCAACAAGGACCACGTATACAATGCATTTAAGGCATGGGGCGTAGACTGTAATGAGCACACATCACAGTATGATGTATAACGTCAGGAGACTACATTGTACATTGTATATGCCACACCCTATATTCAAGTACCGTATGCGCTCTCTCCATCTTGAATATTTGTTGTCCTCAATGTCAATTCTCTCATATTTCTAGCCTAAAAACAATGTGTCACATTCTTGTTTTATTGAACTACCATTACCAGATATTATTGAGGATTATTGTCTACTCCATCATTTCAGGCAAGACACAGCCCAAAAAGAAGTGACTTTTGTTCTAAATGAAGGAAGAGATACCAAGGGAGTTTGAAAAGTCGAAGCAGGAATTCTGGATCAACATGGAAATAATTATGACTTTGCAACAGAACTGGCAAATGGATAGTCGGTTGCAAGATTTTTTCAGTAATGCTACAAAACTGAAAAAAAGTAATACCATGATACAAAACAGCTGCTGCATGATGAGGTTGTATGAAGGGTTTGGTACATACTGTTTGGTCACATACTGTACGTGCATAAACCTTAACGGATCACTTCACAGCATTAAAGGCATAATACAGGACTATGGTAAATGTGACAGAACAGCTGCGGACTGTTCATGATTTGATTTGACATGGAATAAAAACAAAACTGTGAAATGTTCAGCTCAATTGATCATTGGAAACAGTAGAAAGCATTAAAAAAATGCTAAATCTATTCACAGGAGTTTTGATCTCACCCTGAGATCAAAACTCTTTCCGGTCATTGTTTAACTAATTTCTGGATAAATATTAAAGAAAATCGAGGTAAAAATTATTTTGATAGGCTTAAACGGCTACCACCAATTTGGATAAAAATAGCATTTCAGCTGGAAATATTTTAACAGTATGTTTCTATCAACACCATGTTCATATCCTGAAAGTTATACGTAAATCTGTGAACATTTTGGTTTGTTACCGATCCTGAACAATACCTTTAAAGTGTAATGGACCTGTTACATGTACAGTTGAGCACATTATGTAGATGGACTTGCTTAAGGTGTGACTGTATGAAATAATTGCTGTACGTCCTTCACTAATGCTATACCATTGGCTTCTGTCAAGCCCTACTAATTTGGTAATTACCTTGCAAAATGGATTTTTTTTCTTTTTGATTTGCCACAGCTATTACACCTACTGGTAGGGGCCTACTATTCCTGAATGCTACATGGGTCAACTGTTGGCAGTGGAGCCTGATGCATAATTGCTGGTCTGATTCAAGGACTACATCAAGGTCTGCATTCTAATTGAATGACAATATGGGGGAAACTACATGCACAGCATATATTCATAGTGTATAGGCCTACTGTAGGAGATGGGGGATTTCCATTTGCAAGTTTAGAAGAAGCAAGTCTACATGTAGCTAATGCACGTTGTATGTGTTGATTTCTTTTATTACTTCTGAGCTCAATACCCTTTATGTTTACTTATTCATTTCATAATATAATCAAATCCTGTTGGTTGTTGGACTAACATTTAACTCCTAGATGAAGTTTGCTTGGAATGAAGGCTATTGTGGATGTGGTAGAACAGGTAGACTAGGGGTATCTGACTGACTGGCTCAATGACAATTAGGCCTGGGCGATTAACTCGATTAATCGA
This sequence comes from Astropecten irregularis, assembly GCA_963971285.1. Classification (NCBI taxonomy): domain Eukaryota; kingdom Metazoa; phylum Echinodermata; class Asteroidea; order Paxillosida; family Astropectinidae; genus Astropecten; species Astropecten irregularis. Next base: position 18,448,957 of record OZ020248.1, read on the forward strand.
TTAATCGCGATTACATTCCTGTGTCGATTACTCGATTAGTAAATTCTGAACTACTCGATTAATCGTGCCAGCGCGATTAGTGCCTTCGAGTTGCGATTAATTCCACGAGTTACTACTATTCTCAGTCGATGAATAGCCATGCCGTGTGTGTTGCATGGAGCAGCTTCATAGACTTGATGACAAGTCGTTAGATATTCGTGTTTTGTCCATCCGTCCGTCAATATCATGCATCGTTCGTATAGTGAGGCAACGTAATCTTGATTCAATAGGGGGTCGAGGGTGTATATGTACCGCGGTCGCGTCCCCGCATGTTGGACATTATGCAGGACGTACACACAGAGATGAACACGCACACCGTACCCCTGGTGTAGCGATAAAATTACCGACTTGATATCAAGTCTGGTGCTGCACGTGCACCGGATGCCCGCCCAATTGTGACAGCACCATGACAACATTTTGAGATTACACTGTAATTGGCCAGTAGCCCTTCTAATAATACTGCCTTATATGGTCAACGTGGATGAGGCATGAATGAGGGCTATACCATTTCGCTGTTTATTGAGGTACATTTAGTTATGTTGCATTTCCAATAAAAACTATTGATCTCACTTAGTAATAAAACGAAAGGTTGTCGGGACTTGTCGCACACATGAGTTATTGGATACATACAGTTTAAACGTGTCGGGGTGAATTTTTATTCAAGCCTGACAGCTGACAACGAAGTTTTTCTCAACTTCTTAGGCCCACGTGTTTACAATGGATTCGGCTACCATGGCCGGCCAGCTTGACGCCAGCTTGACGCATGGCGCGATGGCTACTCGAGTACAGACGCTACTCGATTATACGATTACTGTACTGTACTGGACTACTGTATCGTATCGTATGATAATCGTGAAGTGAACATGTGGTGTAATCGTGAAATGTAAAATAATCGCGATGTGTTTAGTAATCGTGAGCTGGGTAATAATCGTGTTCACTGTTCAGTAATCGTGAGCTGTGTAATAATCGTGTTCACTGTTCAGCCTACTATCGTTGACTTGTACATGCATGTATGGGTCTGTGTGTACGTACGTGAGGCAGTAACTGCATGCCTTGTCGGCCAACACTTCGCGAAATTACCCTACTTTACTGAAGGAAGTAATTATGGACGATATTAGCTTCACGAATTTTGCATTATACATTATCAGAACAAAAATGGCATTGCTCAATGCCTCTGAAATCGGAACTGATCGCTGTTGAAACTTGTAAGAATCAATGCATTACGCTAGTGCAGTTTACTGCAGTGCCGCTATGATGAAAACAAGGTACCTGCTGCTTGTATAGTCACTTCCGGGTAATCGCGATTAATCGATTAATCGCGATTATTTCCTCCGCGATTAATCGATTAGTGAAAAGCACTAATCGCCCAGGCCTAATGACAATGTCCAATTATGTAACTTATTACATGACTGAACAAAAATTACCCTGTAGAGCATTATGATGATAAGTATTATATATGCTTTACTCCCAAGCAGTGAACAAGAAAATTACAAAACTACTAGCAAGTAAAGCAATCAAGGAACAAGAGAATGTGGTAGATTGGTTGAAAGCGCACAACAAAGTTAATAAAAGAGGGGCACTGGCCTAGACAACACCGAGGAGAAGGACCATGCTGGATAGAATGGCCTGGAGGGGATAATGTTTATGGGAGTAGACATTGTTATATGTCTTCCCGAAATAGTAGGCTTATAGTAGTACATTCTGTCAAATATTCAAAATTCAAATGTTCATTTAATAAACACAATCATGTAATGTCTTGTTCCACCAAATTAGTAAAGTGTTATCCTGTCAGGAGAAAACAAACATGATTAGTGCATACGTCCATGGCATGGACATCCCCATATTACAACATACATGTACTGCTTGTTCACTGACTTCTACATGTATTTGTTTTTCATAGCAAAAAACAAGGAGTGCTGATAACAAACATTAAAACTTACAACACAACATGTGGTATATGTACACTGTAGACCACAACTGTGATATCAATTGTGTACAAATGAACATGTTGCCCAGATACCAAGTCAACTGGTTTCTTAGCAACCAGGATTGCACACTGGATGGAAGGCAATGGCACAATGTACCAAATGTCCTTACAATTGATATCATGTTTTACTGTAAGGATTTTTACATAATGACAACATCAAATGTATCTGTGACTGATATAGTGACTATATAAATATAAGGCCTTTTCACACTGTCTCCTTTTTGATCCGTGTTGAAACCAACCTGGATCCACCCTGGTTTAGCTCTTCAAGTTTTTGAACTGGATCAAAGAGACGTACATGTAACATGCACACTACCTTTATGGTGAACCGGCTCATACATGTACACTACACTACGCAGTAAGTTACCGCATTCCCTGGGAAAGAAGTCCAATGGGAACACAGCTATAGCCCAGAGGCACACCAAAGAGGCTGCCAAGTATATTCTTGGTAAATTTGGGCGTTACTGCAGTAGTTGTATAGTAATAGAATAAGTGTCAACTTGTACAGTGCACAGAGGGATTACTGCTATAATGATTGCTTTGTGATATAGCCCCACCATTATTTACCTGTAGATTTATAGGGACACGGTTCATTTCATTCATCTATTCCTTCATATTTCATAAACATGGTAACAGGAACATACAGACTGAAAATCTGTATTCATTGTATCGTGGTTTCTAGCCCTTTGAAAACTTGGTCTTTTCCCTACACTTCAGTGTGTGCATAAACTCTTTTTCTACTGAAGCGTATGTATTTTAAGTTCAGACTTAAAGGTACAATACATGATTGGTAAAGGTCACAGGACTGCACTCATACTTTGTTTGATCAAACATGAAATAATAAACCTGTGAAAATTTGAGCTCAATCGGACATCTGAGTCACGAGAAAATAGCGAAAACCCGACTCGATTTTTCTTATAAAACATGAAGAATAGTTTACTTTATGTTTGTTCCAAAAATCGTTCGGACGAACGATCTTTGAAAAAGACACTTAATCTTGATTTGCTTGAAAAACCCAGCATCTCATGAACCAAGATTTCCCATGGTGACTGTTTGCACTGTTTACGAACTGTTGAGTCCATTTTCTGTCTCAAACTCAATAATTTTTTTTTGAGGCCTTGCAAATCCTATATACTCCCTTTAAAGGGTTCCTGCAGTGCTTTTTTTCAGTCATACTGTACATTTTTATTGCCTTCATACATGGAATATACTGACAGATAATGAATGGCACTGAAGTCTTATTTTGGTTTCAAACTACTGTAGCATTTGGTTTTCATTTGAATGGCTTTGCAAAACGGGGATTTTCATGCATGCTCCTATGCAGAATAGGAGTCTGGTATATGAACCAAGCACTGTAAGAAGATGTGTCAAGTGTAGGCCCCCTATACAAATGCAGATAGCGATAATACAGCTCACAGAAAGCTGACAATATTGATCTGTTTAACTGCATTAGATCAATGTGGTTTTCAGTGCTGTGTGATATTGACCATCCAAGCCTGCTAGTAATTATCCCTTTTCATGCCTCACTACACAATTTCCATCAATGGTGACCGCATGGTGAGGTGTTGAAGGTACATGTGGGCAATTCCACCGGTAACAGACTGACACTTTGGAAGGGGTTTTGAAAGTCTGTTATGGATTAAAAAGTATTGATGGTGGATAAACTCCCAAACAATTGTACACTGGCTTCCTTGTTAGTGTCTCTATGTAATGGAAAATATTTGTCCACTTTGTACTTTCCGTGTGTGAGATCTGGGGTCATGTTGGCATGGTAACAGACTGACATTTTCGCAACCTGCCTTTTTTACCAATGATGTATAATGTGAAAACGCTCTGAAGTGAGTAGATAGAATTGAATCTTAAGGTAATCACAGTATGTAGGCTAGGTCTAACTGTCTATCAGTAGTGGCAAATTTCACTCTGCGTTGCCAGGTAAAATGGTGGAATTCCATATATGGTCGGTAACAGACTGACATTAGCGGTAACAGACTGACATGCTCTGAATTTACGTGTTAAATGCTATTGAGACAGACAGGTTATTCCAAAATTGTAATACAATTTCATAAAAAACCACAACTAGACCACAAAACTAGCCACTGTCCACACAAACATGGCAGATCTTACATCATACTGAGAATCTAGTAACTTCTTAGAGATTTACGACATGCATTGTACATGTAAGCATATATACATGTACACTGTACAGTGTAACTGCCGCATTTTGGTCATGTACAAAAACATGTACGTTGACCTTAATAAGCTTAAAAATGACGATTACCCCATCTGCTGAACTGAAAAAAGACACTTCAGGGTGCTTTAAAAGTGTAAGTATATACGACGCATACTATTTACAAACTCACAAAACATAATTATTCGGTTGTTACATGTAAATGGCGTGGATATTTGGGGGCGGGGCCAAATAGGACACACCCTCAAATGAGGAGGAGGCTGCTGAAATTTTGAATCCAATCAATAACTGATTGTTTGTAACCCTGTAGAACAGAAAACTGAGAAAAAATATAATAAATTAGCCAAGAAACACTGGAGTACATACCATACTGCACTAATAATGTAATGCAATGTGACCTTTGACCTTTGTCTCTTTGACGGGAGTTTGACCCCTTCTTAAGCAGGGAAAGCAGCATTTTAAAAATTCTTAAGAGGTATATTTGCTTTCGGGTTAGTGTAAGGAACATTCTGACACTTTTGTTTCATGCTTGCACTCGAATGTATGATTAAAGTGTATTTTTGGTTGACTTTAAGGGGCTCACCCCCCTCCCAATGCAACACACGCGAATCTTAAGAAATCACTTTTTGATACAAGTCAGCCCTACATTGTACATATCCAACACTTCAAACCTTTTGCAGAAGAGAAGTAACATTACAAGTAAAAAGTGTTACAAGTAAACATTATGTGAATGAAGTGAGCAACATCCTCCATTGCTGTTTCAAAATCCCACAATGCATGATAGCCATAGCAATTATACAGTGTCAGTCTGTTACCGTCAGTCTGTTACCGATGGGGTCAGTCTGTTACCATGGTATTTCTATATATTAATCAAAAGATAATTAATTTTTTTTTCTTCAAACATGTTGACAAATAGGTACTAACAGAGAATCTATAGTATCTTTTTTTTGCTTTGCTGGATAAAGAATACAAAAAACTTTTTCAATTTTTCGGTAACAGACTGACAGGTATTTATAGTATAATTTTCAAAATGGTGGATTTTGGGCAAAAAAGCAAAAATATTCAAATTAAGAAAGTTTGTTAGTGAGAGGGATACTTTGTTCTTAAAACTTATCAAATTCAACCAAATCTGTGGAAAGAGTCTGAACTTATTGATTTTTTTGTATTTATGTGATAAATAAGGCATTTTACCCTTTTTAACCAAAAGTAGCGTTTTTCCACCCATTTTTGGGTCAAAAATGTACAATGACCCATAGAGATTTATATTTTCTTGAAGTACAACTCATAAGCTATACAACCATACCAGAATCAAGAAAATACAAGAAAATACAAGAAAATATCAAATTTGACCCTCAGGTTGACATTTCTGTGGAATTGCCCACGTAACGTTTTACTTGTCAAGGGACTAGCAAAATGCAACAGTAACCTTGAACATGTACAGAGGGCCTCTGTGAGACTGTCATTCTACTTGATGATGTGATGAAGCATCTAGTAGAATGACAAGTACAGCGTATGATTGTAACTGTAAAATGTATACTACATGCGTTGAATGTAGGATATATTCAGTTCTTATTTTGTGCAACTGAGAGCAAGCTTGCCAGCCAATTCCTGACCAATTATTCTATTCATGATTATCAGTTGTTCCGACTCTTTCCAAGTTGGAACAGGCTTTTAAATCACTTCTTGGTTTTATTATTCATTATTTTCATTATTTTAATATCACCTAGCTCCCATAGCCGGTATGTTATAACTTTGGTTTATTCCAAAATTTTACTTTTAGATTTTCTTAAAAGCTGAAATTATTTGTCAATTTTCTTAACATCAAATGTCGTGAATAATAAATGCTATAACCATTTATTTTTGCTATAGCATTGTTACATCCTGTTACCAGATGATTATTTTGTCTTTGTTGTGTTGCATTTTAAAATTTAAACGTTTCATGTTATAATCTTGGTTGGTTATTCCCAAACATGAAAATTATTGTACAACAAAAAATCAAGAAAAAAACATCCAAATGTTGTGTTTTAATAATATGGTTATAAATATGACTGTGCAGTCTAATTTGGAAACTGTACCAAATGGAATCTAAAACCTGTGCAGTATAGAATCAGTAGGGCCTACATGTATAATGTGCACTGCTATGTTTACAGAATTTTTTGTTTTATAAAGTATACATTCACTGGTTGATTTCACCAAACTCATACTAACTTACTATAAATCGTAGGACTTATGATACGAAGTCATAGAATACGATGGGTTACGATTACGAAATCGACCCCTTGACTATCAAAACTATATTACTATTTTGTGATCATATCATCATATTAATTGCACCACCAACAGCCCTTTCGATAATGCGGCAAGCTAAATACACCGTGGAACTTTTGATTACCATTTTTCAATTTGTGAGGATTTGTTGATATACTGGCAATAGGCCTAAATTAATATGCAGAGTCAAAGCAAATCGGAACAGCTTATAGTGCTTGTCCTCAGATGAACACTTGACGTCTCAGCATTCATATCTATACCAGCAACTTATACTTGAATCCTATAAAATATTGTGAATATATAAAGTACTGGTACATAAATAGAAATTGAAATTGGTGGCCTTTATATGCATACTATTTCCATCTGTTTCAAGTACATGTACATTTCCATGTAAATACCCTGTACATACATTGTATGTATACACACAGTGCAAGTATGGATAATTATGCAAATCATGTGTAGCATGAATCATATCAATGGAAATGATGGTTTATGAATAAAATGGTTCGTGACCAGCTGAGAGACTAGTCAAATGGTCTACCTTCATAACATAATTTCCTTAACCAGTATGAACAGTAGATGTTTAACTGTCTCTAAACCAGAAATCAATACAGGGATGTTCATTCTCACCAGACAAAGCTTGGACATTCCATTCTTATTCAACATGCATGATGAAGTCACTGATGTGCACCTCTTTATTTCCCCTTAAAAAGGAGGAAAAGATGTCAGCCCACACTGTGTAATCCCTGATCTCAGACCCATGTCCTATTGTTATGCACAGGATTTAAAGAAGATAAGTTTACAAGCATTGCTTTAATGAAATCTTGTATTCTGCTAAAAGGAGTCAAGTCTGGAGTTTCAAGCATTGAATTCCAGGTATGCAGGCAATGCAACTATACATGCTGGACAACTGGACAGAATAGGGGACAATAAGTCCTAGGTCATTCATTGTTCCCTGTTCAGGCTTCCTTTATCATAGGGCGTTTTTCTATTGCGACCCATTTCCCAGCATATACCAGAAACAGACAGATTAATTTTCGCCAATATGAAATGACGTTCGATGCCATTATACAGATAATTCAGTGCAAATTTTAGAGGGTTTTTATCCTAGTTTGGGAAGGATAATGCTGAAGAAACTTTCTGGAGAACGGCAATAGAAAACGACATCGTTCCTGCTGACTGCACATACCGGAGAGAAAACGGAAGCGCCTGTATGCCTTTCCACATCCCAGCATTTGACCTGATGCATGACCATGAGCCAATAAACATGCAATCTACCTTGCAAGTTTTTTAGAATCATGTGAAAAGGCCTTTATTATTCTACCAAGTTGGGGCATGATTCGTAACAGTATCTTTGTTACACCAGTGAACCTGCACCAATCATTATCCCTTACATTCACTGCTCTTCAAAACTTATTTAAGTTGTGCCGATCGATGTAGAATTATCCGGAAAGCTAAGCGAAGTAGAAAATGACCATTCAACACTTTTCTCCGCTATTAGCCAGTGACTATTTATCCAGAAAGAAACCAGAAGTAGAAAAATGCCCATAGATGCAACTGGCCAATGCCAACAAAATCTGAAACTGACTACCTGAGTTATAGCTTGATAATCATTTATGCACTGCGTGTGGACACACAGCACGATCCACGGAAGTGCTGCAGAAGATAAGTGAAAATCATCAGAGGAGACAAAAATTTGAATTGGGGTGAAAAATAGAAACAAATTTGAAAAAAAGTTGCATCTACATGTATTTTATATTTTATCATTGTGACAATAGCTTTTTTGCACACATCAGGAAAAGGTTTAAGCAGTTTAAGTACTAATCATTTATGGAGGTTTCTGCATATACCTGTCATCATATTTTGTTGTGCCTTTGGTTACATGTAATATACTGACTGAATGTTCAAGACACACAGCCAACAACCCTCTACTACCATGTTATGTAGTATTGTACAGAAAAAGCTCAAGGGTGTTATCTCCATTGTTGTTTTTTATGTTGGAGATTTGTATACCATATGGCATATCTATGGTTGACAGTATAATTATCTACCAATAATTATCATACAGTGCTCAGCTACATGTAAATGGAGCAAATCCAATGCCTAATTTATGACAGAAGTTGCTGCTATACAGGTATATACATGTACATTGGTGATTGAACAGATGCATATGTAAACTTGTGCATAATGATTATTTGCAGTTCTTAAATAGCCTCTACTGTTCCAAAATGAGATTTTGACTTAAAGCAAATGTTAAATCCCTCTATTGAACAAATTTTGACCATATTTCAGTTACCTGCTTGTTGCGAACTCAAAAACAGCCTGTCATGCAGTAGCATTCTGGTCTGGTTAGCCTGGTACCAGACCCAACAGATCAAGAGTCGCGGGTGAAAATCAGAGCCAAACTGCCTAAATTAAGCAAGTATATCAACTGTGACATGAGGCACATTCGTTACCATTTTACCCCATATATAATTCCTCTCAAAAATCAAAGCCCTGCCCTCTTTCCACAAATATAACCTTGCTTAGGCTTGCTAACATTCAAAAGGACATCACAACCAAAGTGAGTTATTTTACAGTAGAAGCTTTTTAAGAACTGTAAATAACCATTTGTTAAGACTAATCTACACAATTGCTGGTACAATGTACATGCTTTGATTCACCAAATACTGTAAAACAAACACGGTGACATAAATACTTAATTTAAGTCTATTTCAGTTTCCATCCTATTTTCAAATATCACATTTTCCATAACAGCCTCATGCAGCTCACTGAAATTATACATCTTAAAGGTAGTATCATACTTTGTTTTTTGTCAAAGAAATACAGATTCATGGGCAAAGATATCAAGGAAACTACAGCAACAGTCATCTGTGAAAATTTCAGTCCCATACGGTGGCAGCTTTTTGAGAAAACGGTGAAAAACGGCCACAGTATTTCATAAGTCTTTTCTCTTTTATTTTTGATCTTTTAAAAATTCAAAAAGATTTTTGGTCGTTGTTTTACTCATTTCTGGATAAATACACCATTTCAGGCGGAACATTTTTAACGGTATGTTTCTACCGCCACCATCTTCATACTTCTGTAAGTTATACGTAAATCTGTGAACATTACTGTTTTGGTGTCTTACCAAAGTATGATACTACCTTTAAAAAAACAGTATCTGGGATAAAGTAATACCTTCACCAAGACACCAAGTACCATTCCTGATCAAGAAATGTTATTTTGAAATACTTTACAAAAGGAAAAAGGATTTCAACTAACTTTCTGAACTGACTTTCCCGTCAAAAATTTGTAGAGACCTATTTCTACTTTCAACTGCATTTACCGGAACCTACTTTAAAGTGAAATAAAGCCTCTTGTTCACATTCAAATCAATTCTTCAGAAACTTGATTTTCAACTGCTCAGATCTTTCTAGGGCTCTCGAAGTAAAACAAATAGTCTTCTAACATTCGATGAACATCCTAGGATTCGGCCATGGAGATTCTAGAATTCTATAGCTAATAAAGTAACTTGTACATAGTTACACATAGTATATACATGTACCCAAAGGTATTATAGGAACAAATATCATTTGATAAGAAAAGATACAATATATTATTTGACATAAGACAACATTTGATCCCGATGATTGAAATTCATCTTCAAGATTAATGGGTTCTTAGTGAATGTCAATGTCATATTGCACTACACAATAATGTATTATCAGCCAGTGAATCTAATGCATTAGTTGATAGCAGATGGCAGAGTTGTAACCAAGTCATTTTTTCTCAAGTCAAGTCAAGTCGCAAGTCATTCTGTCTCAAGTCAAGTCAAGTCACAAGTCATTTCGTCGCAAGTCAAGTCAAGTCGCAAGTCATTTCGTCGCAAGTCAAGTCAAGTCACAAGTCATTTCGTCGCAAGTCAAGTCAAGTCAACAAGTCAAACATAAAATATTTTGCCCCAAAATTAACTACATGGCACAGTCTTTGCTGCAGTGGGAAAACATTTATTTAATAGATGGCCGTTGAATAAAAGAAGGGACATCTAACACATTAGAGTCCAAGTACCTTGTTTGCATTTTGGTTGCAAGAGCTCCATTTTGCAATCTTTTGCCTCTACCCTGAGTCAAAATCCTGTGATTTAACCTCCAAAACGATCCCAAAATGTCTCATGCGGCCAGCTATGGACCAAGGGAGAATTGGAGATTCCAATAATGACAAGGTTTACTCACATTTTTTAAAGAAAAGATCATTTTTCCCCTAAAAATGGGCACAGAGACCTCCTATAAAATGAGCACAGTGTCCGTTGGGTCGGCCATCTTGGTTTTTCAAATTGTACACTGGTACCCGGAAAAAAATAGGGAAAATATGATCTTTTCTTCAAAAAATTTGAGTAAACCTTGTCATTATTGGAATCTCCAATTCTCCCTTGGCCCATAGCTGGCCGCATGAGACATTTTAGGATCGTTTTGAAGGTGAAATCAAAGGATTTTGACTCAGGGTAGAGGCAAAACATTGCAAAATGGAGCTCTTGCAACCAAAATGCAAACAAGGTACTTGGACCCTACTATCGCCAGACCATGTCCAAATGTTAAAAAAGGCGATTTTAAGGGTCCAAGTTACTCGGACTAGGCCTAGTCCTAGTTAAAGAACCCATAAACACAACACGGCTGAAAACTTGTTTTTCGATCGTCCAAAAATTCATATAAATATAAATAAACATTAAAAAATCATAGCAAAAATATCACATTGTAAAGTGATCGCAAATTAAATTTTAGATAAAGAATAATATTGAAACACCTCAACTTCAGCGAAAAATGATATTAAAACTAACGCTAATCGATAGCTGACGTTAGCTTTCCTTCCTCCATGCTTATAGATGCTAGTGGTGAAAAACTTGTTACGAAGTGCGTTCCTGTCGTTCCATTTTAATAATCCAACATCATAATGATCCTACCATTTGCGAGTTATAAGCACAAGCACAATGAACATTCACTGTGGGTTATGGAAGATTGCCTTACCCAGCGAAACAAAAAAAAATAGGTCCTAATGTCGGAAATTAATGTCCTCTACGACCAGCAGAAACACTTGTTTCGTGTTCCCTACATACACACATGGCACAAAACATACTATGGATGCAATGGAAGTCTGGTTACGGAATCACATAATAGTAAACTAGAGACGGGACTCAAGAGTAGTCAAGAACCAGACATAGTAAACTTGTATCAGTCGATATCATGGGAACCTTTACGCGAAAAGCTTTCCCCTCGTCCATCGGTAAACAACATTACTCGACTCTCGTGTGTTCACGGCCGGCGCTAGGGCACACACGCACGTGAGCTGAAATATTGAGCAAATCATTACGTCATACGTACTTAAAATCATGCTTAAAATACCCCGGCAGTTAAAGTAATACGAAGACTGAGGCAAGTCTAATAATTCCGAGCACAACAGGGGTGCGTTCCACTCCAGCTAACTACGCGCACGGCGCACAATGTGCGCCACCGTTTTCAAACCGGAACGCGCTGTTCGCCAAACACGCACACAACGTTCGCCTAACATAGCTAACGGTGTAGAGGAGGTGTTTGCTGAAGTTGGCTAACTACTTTGATTGAAAGATGGACGCAGTACGCAACACATGTTCGCGGTTTGTTGCGTGTGCGTTCCACTACAAAATCCAAGCGTAACGCAAACGGCGCGAACATGTTCGCGTATGTTCGCGCAAGCGGAATGCACCCCAGGCCCATCGTTCTTCACAGCACACCGTATACCGCGTGGTGGTCGCTGTGTAGGCACCGTGCGATCGAGATATGTCGACCGTTGTGTGAGCTCTGTCGCCCGTATACGTGCTGTGTAAGTTTTACACTACAGAACATTGTTTCGGTGCTTTATGTCAGAAAAAGTTAACTTTTCTTCTTTCGGGAGGCAAATCATTTAAAATACACGATGGTCTAATGTTGACTTGCAAGTCATTTTTTTAATGGCCAAGTCATTTTGGCTCAAGTCAAGTCAAGTCGCAAGTCATTTTGGTTCAAGTCAAGTCAAGTCGCAAGTCATTTTGGCTCAAGTCAAGTCAAGTCGCAAGTCACTAAAATCAGTGACTCGAGTCGGACTCGAGTCCAAGTCACCGACTCGAGTCAACAACTCTGGCAGATGGGTCCCAGGTGGACATTTGACATCTATTAAATGTGGACAATTATAATAAATGGCATAGGCATGCAAAACATATACAATAGTGAAGGGTTAATTCTAGCAAGTTAGGGCATGGTTTATGATGGTATCCCTGTACATATCAGTGAACTTGCACCATTCATTATCCCTTATATTTGCTGTTCTTCAAATGTACTCCTTGAACAGGAAGATACACACATGCTAATTAAGAAGTTATAGTAATATATATAAAAAATGGTATACTCAAGTTGTTGACAAATGATCATTTGCACTGCAGCCCAACATCTTGTACTAAATACAGTATATATTCAAAGTATAAGGTCCATTCTACCTAGTTTGGCCACATATTTTGACAGTGTCCCGGTTACATGATTTAAATCATACCGTTTTTTATCTATGTTGTTAGGACATTCAGTTACCAAGAACCTTTTGACTGTACTGAAAGAGAAGTGAATGTGTATACATCCACAGTGCTACTCAGTATCTTACCAATAGAAGGGTATTAAGGAGGTTGAAATTGATCTCATGTACTTCCATATGAAAGAAACTGCCAGCGATATTCAAGTCCATTTAGTACACCAATCTCATAAAAGCGTTACTAGTACATTTATTTACATTTGTTTAAATCACCCATTTAAAGATTTATAAGAAATGTATTCATGTATGACGTCTATTGCAATATAAAAATACATGTATGCTTCAATGTAACATCATTGGTATACATGCAACAGAATTTGGGTTGTTACCGAGCTAGTATTAATGAAAAATTTAAAGGTTGTGAATCCAGACTAAAGGAGGGATAAGGCCTTGTACATAGAGGTTATAGAAACAAGGACATTTATGATAAACGCTGGATCAATGACATCATGGAGACAGCCTGCATGCCTGATAATAATTCTATCAATAATAAATGAATGCCTGCAAGCACCTATGTGTACATCCTCATGTCTGCCAGTGTAATATGGACATGGTGTACAGCAACATGGAATTCAAACTGAAACTTAATTTTACAAAATGTTATAAATATTAGACATCTGTGTTATTTTTGTGACTCATTTTTAATGCTTTTTGTTTCAGGTAGATGGTATCACCTCTCTCTGAATTACTGAATTAAAATAAAAAACAAGCAAAAACTCTGAGTAAAAATAAGAGTAAATAATCGTAATTCGAATCATTATTCAAAAATGTGGCAGGATGATGTTCAAATATTTCAATTCAAAGTTCCTAAAGTATTAATTTCGATTGCTGCAATTTGTAAATATTTTTTTCTCAAATTCAAATTCAATTCAATAAGAACATTTAGTTTCCATTCTATCCACAGGCATGTAAATATATGTGTTCTAAATATGTGGCAAAATCAAATTCAAAAAAGGAAACTTAAATAGTAACTAAGAAACTGAAAATAATAAGTTTTTAGTCAGGACTAAACAATATTTCCGTTTCCGGTCTATACCAATGTTGCACTGTGCCTTACAGCATTGCATACAAGTATACATACTATAAATAACCTTAAATTTGGAAATATGTACATTTTAATTTAAAAACAGCCACACTAAATAAAAGAAAACAATAAATGAATTAGAATGGAAATATTCCCGTTTGGCTTTGTACATTTGTTCGTGGGTGGATTCAATCAGCAATTCAGCATAGCATATAACACAATAATGAAGGTACACGTTGCATCATGTATACAGTGTATAACCACATGTACAACCAGAGATGTATAGATTTTCCCCTATGGGCCATTACTACACATTAATCCCACAGGTTGCCAATGAAGTCCCAGATGGGCCGTGTAATTGTTTTACTTCAACTAAGCATCTGACTGGTTCCCACCAATATACAGCTTTGTTGTTTTCCACTGTGTAGAATCTATGGAGTGTGCATTGGTAATTTACACGGGAGCCTCAAGCATCTATGGAAATAACATACTGCAAAAGATCTGCATATATGGGACGGCATTTTAATTACAACTTGGCACATTTTGATTTCTTTTGACGGCAAATTTTCCAATTCCAAGACCACTGGAGCCAGAGTTCAATGCATATCAGCATGAAAATCAAGTAAATGTGTGATACAAAAATAATTATGCACAAACAGGTGCCGTTTGCAAAATGTCATTGATGTAAATAAATTGTACAATAGATTAACATGTTATATGTGTTCATATTTCTATTGCATCATTAATAAGGATCCACAAAGTCAATTAATATGATCCTATGCAATATCACATTCCCAAAAAAAACACTAATGCTTACGTGTCAGGCAACATAAACCGAGAAAATCTTTCCACGGCTGCATTTTTCTTGTCATAGAAACAATGTACCACAAGTACACATGCATGTACAAAACAAAAAATCATAGAAAGAGCTTTGGTGTAATTGGGAATTCTACCTTGAAGTTATGTATTCTAGACTTTTCTTGAGAGTTACAACTGTCATGATGGAGCCCCTATAAAACAAAGACCACAGATTGTATCAGAGACATCTCAGGATGTCATTTACATCAATGAAATTTTGCAAACGGTATCTGAACATGTAGGCCTACTTGATTTCGTAAAGGTTGAAACCATCGTCTTTTATGGAAAAGAAAAATAATTAAGAACAAAAATCTGACTGTAAAGGCACAGCCAGAATCACCCTCAGACAACAAGCTTTACATGTATCTAATTGAAGTTGATCAAGCCCATAAATCTGCCATTAAATCCTCCAAAAGGACCGTAGACTTAGGACTAACCCAATTCCATGAATAAAAAGATATTTTTTTCTCCAAAAATGCAATACAACTTCTTCCTCCTTTGTGCATGAGAAAAGCTTGCACTGTGCACAATGTCTGAGCTCTGCTCTGCTCTGCTGGGATTCTGATGCCACTTGTAGATAATTTACACGTAACTTTGTAAGCAGTCAGAGTCCCTCAGAAACAGCAAGAGAAAATATCCCTGATGTATAGAGCATACTTAGTTTTTATTTGAGTCTGGGACCAATTGTATACACTCATTCAAGAATGGCATTCAATATTGCTCAATATCACAATTTTGCTCAGAAAATTACAGCAGTCCTGCCAGCCAAAATGTCAAATGCTGCATGCATATAGGCTACTACCATAGACTATAACTGCTACTCAGCAGAAATGTACTTTGATCATGCAGATTTAACATTTGCTGATTGGTGCATTGTAAGGATCTAGGCTTAGCATGAAGTTGTGCCCTGGGCTGATCAGGCCTAGTTCATAGATGTATAATAAATGTTGGTTGAATGTTGGGAGGGGGGGTCCTCCGGACATTTACTCAACATGGGTTAATGAATGGGAAATTGGAAATGGAGACGGCAAGCTTTTTTAAGTATGCACATTCATCATAACCAGCCAACGTAATGCCTCTGCATTCTTGCCTAGACATGAAGTCAATTAGCTAACAAACAGAACAGGGATAGTCTTACAGGTATTACATTTCATTAAGTGCTTGCATATATTAAGTATGCTTAAATAAATTTGTAAAAGCTTTTACTATATACTAGTGATTCGAAATTATGGATGAAACTTCATTTGGTCAAGCCCCAATGTGTAAATTTACTAATACTGTATAAAATGTATGGCTTTTCCCCGAACCAGTCACTCCACACAAAAATTCAAGCATCGTACCCAATCAATCAATAAGTTCTACTACCCCTTGAAAATTTTCTTTGGCAGATGCATTGAACAGGGCCGGAAGAAAAATGTTGACCACTTTGCATACTTTGATAAAATATTGTTCTTTCCATCAAGACAAAAATGGACTCAGAATGAGGAGCCACATTGGGTATTTGGCAACATACATATTGTATACTGTAGGGCCTATACATGTATTTGTTGTACAATGTACTGTATCCATACAATAGGTAGTCCTACTATTGCAATATGCAGGCCCTGTGCCTGTATTTTGTAAGCTCAGTATGATTTTCTGAGACTTGAAACATTGAATTCCATGTATTTTTTCACATATTTTGAAATCCGCTCTTTTATATCTAGAGAGTGCTGGTTTTCTTTTTATCTTTAAAGACATAATAGGGGGCCTATAGTGGTAAGGTTAAATATTTTTGGGTCATTTGCTCATGTTTGCAGCATATGGCATGCATTATCATATTGCATTATGATTACAGTACATGGCTTGACTGCACAATATGCGACAAATGTCTCTACACATCTTAAGACAAGAAGTAGTTTCAGTTAAGTGAAATTAAGACCCTAGCAGCCCCCAAACCCCTCAAACTCCATCAGGCAATTTACAATGCATCCATGCAATGAAACAGCTTGAGTTCCTAGTCATTCTCTTTCTAGCTCCATGGTTACAGTGTACATAGCCTCTGTCATTTATGGTGTACATATACATACATGTACACATACAGTACATGTATACATGTACACATAGTACATGTACATATCTCCAGGTACTGTACACCTGTTACAAGTAAAAAGGCTACACATGTACACGTGTATATGTCCATGTACTTTAATTTTCCAAAATTCTGAAATTTTGCTATGATTTTGCACACACCCTATGGGAAGTATAGAGGTAGCTACACGTACATGTTCATTTGTACAATATGTACAATGTGCACAATGTGTACATATTTTACGCAAAAAATAGCATAGCTATATGGTAATCTGTGCATGTTAAAAAAGGACTACATTTGCCTGTAGCCTACTGACCTTAGACCTATATAAAACAATCATGCCCAAACCATTTAACAAAAAGACAGTGAACAAGTACCAGTAATGTATAGAGTACTGCATTATGTATTGTATACATCTAATAATGATGGGTGATTATTATTATTATTCTAATGTCACATACAGGGTTTGGTTTTCTATTAAATAAATATAGATGCCATTCAAAACGGTAAACTCTTTTTCTGCCACAATAATGGCTTATATTTCTGAACATAATGGCTTATAAATGTGTAAGCCTCTAATTCACAGCATGCAGTGACAATCTTATTTTTAGAAAAAAGCTAACATATCTGTATTTTTAGGGATATATCACAAATTCCGACAGTCTTCACGAAGAAAAAAACCACCTCTTAAATTTCACATTTGTCTTAGGAAATTCAAGACAAAGTCAAAATCAACGTCTTTTGTGCTTTAATGGACCGTGGGTGTTCTTTTCACATGCAGAGCAGTTGTCACCAAGTTGTCTATTGCTGTGTGTGACAGGCAGTGTACTTATACATTCACAAAGTGGTTGCAAATATGAAATTGTTCATTACAGTCTGTCACTTTGATGATATTGAATCTGCCATAGAGGGTATTGATCTTAACAATGACGAGAGATAATTTCACACGGACTGACTGCTAAGTCATTCACATACAACGTAATGCTACTCACTGCTGCACTGGAATCCTTGCTTGCCAAAGCCCCTGCAGAAAGATATGAGCAAAAAGAGCTTCCATCAGAAGTGTCAAAATATGGCAAATCTATGTGAAATCTTATTTTTCATTTCTAAATTCATCAGGTGATCAAACAGTTTTCATTTAAAATGCCTGCAAACTCACAAGTAAAATTAATTATACAAAGTACATGTAAATAGGGCATGTAAATTCCATTCTTTTTTCTTTTGAAATTTGCACTGAAACTACATTTTTTTTAATCTTATCGCAAAATGAACACTTTTAATGCTATTTTGCAGACTTTCCATTATTCTGATTTGCCAACCAGAATGTGTTTCACACCTTGGTTCCACAGACTACTTGGCATGTTTTGTAAGGCAGTGTAGCCCCGGCATTCTTCCTGCAAATTGCTATTTTGCTGTTATTCTGATTTGCCAATTTGTAGTATTAGAACGTACATGTAGGCCTCCTACCTCCAGCAAAATAACATCTAGAGAAAGAAGGTTGGCATGACATATCGAGAATTGGCCAATTAGAAGAATGACAGTGCCGGCAGAATTTACACAAGTTTCCATTTTGTAAGCCTTATGCTGCAAAATTGGCACAGTAATGGTACATTGTATAATCAGCTACACTCGGCAGTTTGCAATGTAGCAGTAATGACCAAACCATTGAGCAAGGACGACCAAACCGGACAAGCTATATTAAATGCAAAACTCATTATGCTGTCATTAGTATCAAACTACCTTTTGAATATGCCTAGTATATCCAGTGACTCCATAGTGATTATTGCTGTCATTAAATGAATTTGGCATTTGACAAACTGCTCCCAGGCAAATGCCATATTTATTGCAAGATTAATACGTCCCTGGATCATGTCAATCAATCTACAATATGTACAGTGTATGCTATGTGACATTTCAAAAATAACACGTAGTTTAATAACCTTTAAATCATAATTACCTCACAAAACAAATCCCACAACTTAACAGACCAATTTAGCCATTCACAGACCAATATTCCAGTGTAAGTTTTCCCAGGCACTCCAAGTTTTAGTATTTTTTCCACAAAAGATAATATTATAATCAATTAGTTTTTCTCCACAGTATTTCTGTCTCACAGTGAATATGTTTCTGCAACCTTTTGGGGGTTGATAGCCTCAACAAATCTATTGAATTATCTCGGGAAATGTCCCTTGAGAAGGAACAAAGAAGTTACAGATTTTTAGAAGAGAAGCACAGATCACATTTACTGAGGGAAATCCCACCAGATCAGGTAAGAACTGAAAATCCTATCCATGGTCCACAATGGGATTAACGGACTTATAATAATAATCAGACAGAGCCTGAGGTGGAATGCTGCCAAGATAGTTCCTATTCCAAAAATAATTCCTTTTATCAGTACAATGGTAAAATGTCTTACACACAGCGTATATCTACGTACAGTTTCCCGGTTGCCTGGCCGTCCGTCCGCGCCGTTGATGAGCCCTTCATTCACTTTGCACGAAGTTAAGCTGGCTTATGCATTATGCATAGCCACTCAAAGTTTTTAGAATACGTCATTTGACCTTTAACACATTAATTATGCATAATTGGCCGCAAGTCTCAATGCCCAAATATGGTTTGATTATGCATAGGTGAAAGGTTGTTAACATGCAAATCAGAAGCGCTATAACTTTCGGCCAATGGGAAGGGCTGTCCGCCTGTTACTAGGGAGGGACGACGCAGGGTATTCGCAGGATTAGGTTAATTAGACACTTTGTCACAGCCATCCAAAGGAAGCAGAGCCGTTTTATTTTCCTTCAGAACATTTTCACCCACCTCCACCCCTGTTACACTCCACCAAGCATAGAGTTCAGCTTGCCATGGTGCGGTTGCGGGTGGCAATTGTTCTACTGGACGCAGTCAGCCATTAACCCATTTACGGGCTTAGGTATTAACATAGCTTATGAATAATACTTGTTTTTTGTTTTGCAAAGTATTCATTTTCATAGTGCTGGAAAGTTTCATCAGGCTATGATCCCGACCGAGTGTACTACATCGGTGGGAGCACAACTGTACATACTTTGCAAACAATTCTGTCAAAGGAATTTGATTGTTAAATTTGAAAATACATGTATTTGGCATGATATAACTGGGTCTGGTGTGCCCAACATGTTCGGGTCTGGTGTGCCCGTGGTAACGGGTCTCGTACCCGTAGTCAAGTCGGGTCTGGTGTGCCCGCACCCGTCGGGCCTCACGTGCCCATAATGGTCAAGTCGGGTCTGGTGTGCCCGCATTTTATTGTGAAGTCATTTCTATTGTTCATAAGTTCAATTAAGTGGCCGTTTTGCCCAGTGGGCATGGTATACAAAAAATAAAGATTTTAAGCAACTTGGTGTCATCCAAGGCTGTGGCATTGATCCAAAATCAAAATCCTGTGTCTTCTTTCACTTTCATTGGAGTCTGTGTATAATGACCTACATATTGATGATACCTCAGTTTAGGCCACCTAATGTATTCATATTTAGAAATAAAGACACAAAATATAATAACTACATCTATGTTGGTGATGGTGTCCTCTTGAATATAAGCGAGGTTACACTTGTGGAAAGAGGGCAGGGATTTGACTTTTGAGTGCAATTATCCATGGGGTCAAACGTTAACGAAGATGCGTCATTTCACATACGAAACACTTTGCTGAATGTAGTCTGCAGGTTTCGGCTCTGATTTTGACAAATCTTGGTCTGTTGGGTCTGGCATGTCTGGTAACAGTCTACCCAGACGAAAACGTCCCATACACGACTGACAGGCTGTTTTTAAGTTCGCAACAAGCGGGTAGGAAATTTAATTTTTACACTGAAAAATTGTTGAAATTTCTTCACTCTAGGATTTAAGGACTCCGGAAAATATGCTGAACGTCACCAATCTCATTTTGGAATGTTCAGTTGAGCTATTCTAAAACTGTATCAATGTCTTTTGGTGGTCTAAACTGAGGTATCACCGCACACCGTGACAATTTAAGCATTCGTAACATTTGGTAAATGGTAGTCACACAAAAAAAGACAGCCCCTTATTTTGCCGGCACTGGCATTCTTCCTGCAAATGTTATTTTGCTATTCCCTAGGCTACTCTGATTTTAATTGGCCACTGAATAGAACGTACCTCCGGCAAAATAACATTTAGAGTTTAAAGAAGGCCGGCAGAACGACAGTGCGGGCAAAATATACACTTCCTAAAAATTAATATGAAGGATGTCAGGCCCTGCATTATGACATTAGCAGTTTTGTGACAGTGATACAAAATTAAGGCCTGCACAACTAGTCAATAGTCATGTATGATTGCAGGCCCTACGTAATTAGTACACGTAGCCTACTACAAATAAATATTACAACAGTTACTACTACTAGTAGTACTGCCTACTGGCCCTAACGTTAGGCCTATCGAGTTTCATGGGCATAGTGGACAAATATTATACTTGACAAACTTTTCCAGTGACAGTACTGGTAACAAGGGTGCACTGCATGCTGAGCCTTACCATATGAAATCCTTGCAATGACTGCAAAATGTCGGCTGTTTGAAAAACCGAGGGATGAACTTGTGACTACGGACTTCATGCACAACTTTCTGACGCACCGCCCCCCTCCGAGCGAAGCCCTTGGCGGACCTGGCGAAGCCATCGTCCCCTTGGCTGCCCGAACTTTTGGATGACATTTCTCCTATATCCAGCTACAACTTAACAACTCGAGAAAGCTATCTTACGGTATTGCAGATAACAACACCGTCACACTGATGTCCCAGTAGCACGAACAAGTAATCCTAGCCTGACGGCACCTGCACTGAATGTACAGAGTGGAGTGTACACGTTTCAAACTGCTCCAAATATACTGCACAGACTGCATGCACTAGCACTACGCCCTCGCTACCTGCATACACACACAATAATAAACAAACCAGTCTACGGTAGTTTCAAAAGCACCAAATGTAAGGCGTTTTTAATATCAATTCAATCGTTTGTATTTTAATTATATATAATCAGATTGACAAATTTGCTTTTATTTTAAAAATCAAAAATATTTCAGTAAGATATAGTGACAATTAGCTCAAATTATTGCTTAACACGATTTACATCATGTTTCGTCGAGTGTCTTTATGATGCTTCCGTCATTTATAATAACCACTGACAGGTTGCGTTCGTTTCACTTCCATGAGGCAGCGATGACCTGGGAATGGCTGTGTACACTGCGCAAACTAATCGAAAGGGTGGGCACGAGGGTTACTGCTGTCGCTTTGTGGAAGCTAAACGAACGCACTCAGAGGTGGTTGCCTGTGCAAGTCTAGTCTGCAGAGCAGAGCCGTGAAGAATAAAATGTTGGCGCCCTCATCGCTATTTCATTCTTTTGAACAATACCGCCGCCTAAAGTTTTATTCATCAGGAATTTTTTTTTTCTTTAAAAAGACTTTATAATCATCAATACTTTTAAAATCTTCTGCCATATTTGGGCAAAGGGCAGGAAAATCTTGATTCAAAGAATTTTAAAGATGACTTTTTAGGTCATGGCAAATATAAAAAGAACCAAGATAGGCTATAGGACCCTACCCTTGAACTTCAGATATTTGCACTCTATTATAAATTCCCTTCATTTATTTTGGGTAAACTGACCAAACTCTCATCACTTTTTGTTTTGCACTTTTAAAATTAAAAGGTGCAGTGCCAGAATGGTAACCCCAGAATGGTAACCTCCAAATACTAAAACAGATTCTGAATTTTAAATTGCTCATATTCGAATTTGTATTCCACGTCATATTGGAAAAACAGCCAGTTCCCATAGTATTTATGACTGACTTGATGGGAAACTTAGAAACACAGAAAAATAGGCACAATTATAGTATATACACAAAATTCAGATTAAAATTAAATCAAATGAGACTTTGCATATCCGCACACCATTTTCAAACCAAGCAGCAAAACATTGTTTAACCCAATGTGCAATTCTGCACATTTGCTTTCTTTAATCATGATTTCCATAGCAAAATACTGTAATACACAAACAGCGCAATCAGGCATCACACAGTACATGGTAATCTGATGGATCTGGTAAGTCAGAAACGAAAATATCAAAAGTTTATATCAAATGTTTCTGTGGCAAAATTACAATTTAAACCCTGATAATATTGTTACAAAGAGATAATGAAAATTTTCAACATGTTTTCTTTTAATACCTAATTGATGGCCTACTGAGACATAAACACTCCACAATGTCAATATGCATGTGTGCAGAAACAGAAACAAAATACACATCAAAATGTTAAATCTAAACACCAGTGTTGAACATAATTCCAAAGTCACCTTACATTAAATATAAGTGTAAAAGAAATAATGGCACACAAAACACAAAGGCTGAACCTTAAATCTGAAAAGGATTGTTTATATTCCTAAACACAGGTGTGCACCTCAGACTTCACAAAAAACAAGGAAATTTCAATGTTTACAAGACTTGTGCAGTGTTTTCCCACCATCAATAGCAATGTCTGTAATAGACAAGGAAATCAGGTGATCCCAGTAAAGTTGCATGCCTGTAATTAAGACAGGGCATTAACAGGATTTACCCTGTTATAATTATTTTCAAAAATGATCACAAATTTATTATTAATGTTTTCAT
Source organism: Astropecten irregularis (assembly GCA_963971285.1). Lineage (NCBI taxonomy): Eukaryota > Metazoa > Echinodermata > Asteroidea > Paxillosida > Astropectinidae > Astropecten > Astropecten irregularis. The sequence goes on from OZ020248.1 coordinate 18,472,597, forward strand.
GCCCAGGTTAAGGTTCAGTGAAATTTTGAACCAAAAGATGGAAAAACTTTAAAGAAAAAAGCAAGAAATGTTAACTGCTTCACTGCTTCACGTGTATAACAGAACAACAAATTGACAAGGTGAAAAGTTTGAAAGATAACCAAGGTCTTAAGCTATCAAATAGGATATGTATAGTGAAAAAGAAAATATACGGGTACTTAAAACAAACATACTTGATGATAACAAATAACCTCTGAATTACTGTCACTCAATAATCTAAGCAGCCAAGATAAACATCGTTTGTTTCTTTTTCAGGGCACACTATCTGGGGCCAATTTCATAGAGTTGCTTAAGCACAAACATTGCTTAAGCATGAAATGTCTTCCTTGATCAAACAAGATTACAAATGTTCATGTGATGTTTACTTGCTTTAGACTTGTATTCAGCTATTGTTTGCTGAGCATAACATCCACACAGCCAATGTACTATGGCTGTTATGCTGATTTTATTAACTAAGGTTTTTGGTGCTATTAAAAGCAAATGTTGGTGTTAAAGCAGCTCTTTGAAATTGGCCCTTGATCACAGTTGAAAGTGAAACTTGTATGAAAATTAGACACAGATCATCAATTGCCCTATTCTTATGAAGGTGTAGAAAGATTTCAACTCTAAATCTGGCTACGGTCAACACAACAGCTACGCCACAATATTGACATCATGTTGTACATTGCTATTATCATTAATCCCCAGCAATGGAAATTGTTTACATTGTATTGCACCTATAGTTACAAGCATTTAAGCAATTACTACAAAGACACATCACAGAAACAATGGAATTAAGAGCTTCTAAGCTTACTTCAACCTTTCTTTTTACATTAAGCTATGTTCACAAAATATACAATACATTATTTACAAAATATCTTTTAAGAAAAATCACCTATCAAAAACCAGTAGTTAAAATACAGCCTCATTCAAAACAATGCCTTTTCTTTATCCGAGATTGGTCTTTTGTCAATTACCAAAGTACCACATTGATATTACAAGCACAAAGACGTATTTGTAAGGGAAGAAATACATCTTAGCATTATTTTTCTTGTACAAGTCTTATGGCCTTTTCATTTCATAGTACCTTTTACAAGATTGTCCATGACATTTTATAGTGCAAACTGCAAACATTTCAATGCTGATTTATGCCTCATTACATCTGACAAGTACACTTCATTATTTCCAGATCTTCAGATCATAATGCCGGCTAACCACCCCCAAAATATGATTGATCAGCTCGATGTGGATAAATATTGTTTACAAACTTGATATTAAAGGTAGTATCATACTTTGGTAGCATACCAAAACAGAAATCTTCACGGATGGTAGAAACATACCGTTAACATTTGTCTGCCTGAAATGTTGTATTTATCGAGAAAACAGCAAAAAAACAATTCTCAAAAATGTTGATCTTCGGAAGATAACAAATCCTGTGAAAAGATTTTAAAATACTGTGGGTGTTTTTCACTGTTATTCTAAAAACAGTGGGCACCACTTCGGACTGGGAATTTCCCAGATGACTGTTGCTGTATCGTCCTTGATATTTATGCCCATGAATCTGTATTTCTTTGACAAAAAAAACAAAGTTTGAAATGACCTTTAACACCAATCTTTCTGTCAGACATTTACCTTTAATAATGCTGTTATCAATCAGAAAACTGCATCTGAATGTTTAAGGAATGATGTCTCTTATAACAGACATTCTTGATAAGATAGAATCAAGCCCATTATGAACCAACCAGGCTGAATCTGACCATAGACAGACTATAGTACAGTGTGTAGGTTAACTCTAGTGAGCGATTCTTGAGTATTTCAATGTCCATTCAGCTGGTTCCCATAGGCAGCATCGACGTGGTGTGATTGGCAGACATAGGTCTGCTGGATTTATCTACAATCAAATAAGAGACAATTATACCATTAATATTCATCATAATGTGGCAGATTTTTTAATACATAACACAGTAAATGTTCAAATAACCCCTTTCAGTACCACATACTTAACAAGTTTACACACAGTTGGCCTCCATATCCCACATACTATGAGTACACATCCACATACTGTAGCCACTTTCAGGGTGTACATAATTGGCCTTTATAGCCCAGGATATCTCAGGTCTAAGAACTAAAAGTGAAGGAACACAAACCAAGATTTACTAAGTACTAGACTCAGACAGTAAGAGGTGCTTACTTTTCTCATGTGGTTTTGTAGTTGTGCCAAAGAGTGATCTGAATGAGCGTGACTGAGCTAAGAAGTGTCTGGCCTGCTCAATCTCATCCACCAATTGCTTCAGATCATCACTGTCAAAGGTCGGCAACACAGGGTGCTGTGGGGTCAAAGGTCAAATGTCACATATTATGTGGCAAGAATCAACAATTGTTTTCAATTGATGTGGAAAACACAGACCGTTTTAGACGATAACTCACTATTTTCCATAAATCTCAGTCCTTGGCATGTTCTCTTCTTATCAATTTTTTCTGCTGTAAGAGAACACTGGGCCCAATTTCATTTGTCTCCGTAAGCAAACATTTTTTTTTTTGACTGAGCAAACATTCTTTGCTTACGACACCAAACATTTTTTTGCTTACGGTTAGTCAGGGGCGGATCTAGCTTTTTGCTAAGGGGGGGGGGGGGGGTTTACCCGGAGTGAAATTTTGTAGCCAGGCACTGCGAGGGCGCGAATGTGTGGAAGGGGGGTGTCCAACCCCCAACCCCCCCCACTTTGGTCGGGAGCTTTTTAAATTTGACATTTGAATTTTTTTTTTTTTTTTAGGGATCCCAAGGGGGGGGGGGTTTAAACCCCCCTAAACCCCCACTGTAGATCCGCCACTGAGTAAAAGAATTTCACAGGAAAGTTTTCTTTCATGTAAAGCTATTAAAGCAAGGACTTTCTTCAGAATGCATATGACAGCACATTAGCAGAAAAGAAGTCAAGGTTAGCATAGACATTCTTTGCTAACCGATTAAGCCCGGAAAGCCTTGCTTACGGATTCCTTGAAATAGGGAACAGGGAATAAGGTAAACCATATTATCATCTTATTCCAATATAAAGCAAAGTTGATGAACAAGATTTCCAGCTTACATCGATATCTCTGAAGCCATCTTCCAGTAGTTTATGAGCTATCAGGTCTCCATCCATACCAGCATAGCAGCGATGATAGCGACTACGACACATAGCTGCAAGCTGACGCAGAAATATATTTGCACCCCTGAAAAAAGGAAAAGAATGTTGGAGAAAAAGGTTTTTATTCAGTTGAATTGGGTCAGATGATCCAGTTTATCACTGAAAAAACACCTAATTTTGATTTCAATTAAATGTCGAGTGTACCTGTTTTAAATACTGGGACCGATTTCACGAAACTTCAAATGTTGCGTACGCAACATTTTGTTGCGTAACTTAAGCAACATTTTCCTGCCTTGGTTGCACAAGTTATGGCCGTTTCACGAAACTTACGCAACATTTGTACGTTACGTAAGTTACGCAACATTTCGTGAAATCGGCTGCAGTTTTGTATGGTTTGGATGGCTTTGCCTATAATCAACTTTTGAAAATTTTTAAGAATCTTTTCCTGATAGTCGGTGTCGCTGCGGTTTTTCTGTGTGTCATTTCACAAAGTCCATAAATCCATGTTTGAGCACATAAGACACTAATGTACAGTATAAATGCATTGGGGTCAATTTCATGAAGCTCTATGATTGATTGTAACTCTAGTTACGAAGGATAACCCATCGTATCCTACTAAGGGCTGCAATGCATCATAAGTCCTATGATTGATAGTAAGTTACAATGAGTTTGGTGAAATCGGCCCATGTATTCGTAAGGATATTCATAAGTTATTATGACTGAATGAAGAGTATGTCTGACTTACTCATCCTGACAGTTGAATGAGATGGTGTGTATTTTAACTCCTCGGATAGTGTTGACCTGGGCGATTTCTCTCAGTACTCTAGACGTGCTACTGTCTGGTTTACCATCTGTTAGTAGGTATATAGCTTGTACATCTTTGTCCTTGAATGCATGCTGTAAATCAATCAAAAGATTAACCCAGAGATGAGAAGATGCAGTTCATTCTAGCAAAAATCTACAGTTTCAAATACTATGGTGTTTTTAAGAGGCATGGTGTGGTTTCATACGCAAGGGGAGATGTGGTAGTTGCAATGACACATATGACACTTGGGTCGCACATTACATCATTGACATTATATCGTGGAATTTACTACGCACGCAAGTCGGCAAAGAATGATGGCGCAGGCCGGAAGGACATCGCACATCACAAATATCTGCACATATTTTGTGATATGCCATAAATGATGTGCGATACATCGCACATCACAAATCTGCACACATTTTCTTTGTGTTATTTACCGTATATATTGTAGCATGATACATATTGTAGTTCTGAATAATCTTTGTTTGATCATCAAATAACCACAAGGGAAACTGAATGAATAATCTTTTTTTTGTTTAGTTACGGTACAAAGAACTCAAGTGAAATGTAAACATTATAAAAACAGCGGTCAACTGCCACGACATGCGCAATAACGGATGCAGTTAGTGGTTGTGATTCGCCCATAATGTCATATGTCATGGCAGCCACAAATATGCATAATGACACTATAGGCTGTGTGCATGTACTTAGGGTTTGGATGGGAGTAGGTACTGTGGGATGGAGTTGGTGATAGGCTAGGGTAGTGGGTATACATACAGTAAGGCTTGAGTCTTACCATTAGTGCTTCCAGTGTACATGTATTCCCAGCAGGAGCAAACGTTGAGATCCATCTGACTGCATCATGGCAGTTAATATCTGTTGGCTCCACCAGACCATTCCTCCATGGTTCAATATCTCCAGAGAAACGAATGATGTTAAAGCTACATGCAAAAAATAACACAACTTTAATTAATTTCCATATTACTGTTATTACATTTACACATCTACAGGTATGTTATTCCTTGTAAAGCTGTTGTATAGCATGTTGTAGACAAGTTTTTGTACACTTAGAGCTTTAGGTTTACAATCCTCTCATCACTTCATTGTATCTTTGAATTAATGGGGCGGGGCAGGGCGGGGCAGGGTGGCAGCAGGGAAGGGACAGGGAGGGGACAGGTAAAATGTTCACATTTTCTAGCAACAAGGTGTTCTTAGGATATCCTGTATCCGATATCTATGTTTTTTAATGTCACTTTTTAAGGAGGAGTGACACTAACCCATTAAAAACATTCTGCAAAATAAACAAAATGAATATCATCTTTAATGCCTTACGTTCTAGACATTTGTTGTTTCATTATGTAAATCATACATGCGTGTTAAAAATAATTGTTTTTGGTAAAAGCCTGTCACCTATTAACAGGTAACAGGCTTTTACCAAGCTCTTGATCCTTCCCCTAACTCTCTCCACCCCTCCCCAAACCCCCCCCCTTTTTTGACACCCCTTGCTTTTTGTTATTGCTTATTGTTATTGCCCTTTTTGTTATCTGTGATTGTACATTTTTTGTTTCTTGTTCTCTTGAATTTGGCCGAATAAATAATAATAATAATAATAATGAAACCATCACTTACATGTCGCTAAGACACAAGATGAATGCTTGCCAAGGCCTACAGCAACAATTCATATAAAGTGTTCTTCCATAGTACATTTCATCACTACCACTAAGCACACTTATCACTACTACCTAGTAACAGTAAACATGTGTCCATTAAGAATTACCTAATACATGTAGTTCTTGTCAGTTTAATAATATCACTGGAGACATGTATCCCAATCTACCAATGTTTGCCTATATTGAGTGTATGACTGGTACATGTACATTTACATGTGTGCTGTCACTCACTGGTCTATGCACACAATGGACTGTTAATAACATGATTTGCTTGGCAACAACAAACAACTGCATCTCCAAGCATTCACTGCCCATAGTGTATCATCACTATGGTCAAACCATGGATAACAAATACACGTATTACGTATACACTAGGTCATTTGTATGCTATGTAAAATAATTTGAAAATGGAAGGCAAGAGCCACAATTCAACTGCTCGGTCGCTTTGGGTTTTTGTTTTCATTCATATTTTTCTTCAATTATGTATTTGTTCAGTTCCATTTGAAGAGCATTTCAGCATGCATTCATCATTGAATTTGATACCATTTAAGCATAAATTCAAAATCAATGTGGTTAATTAAATCCCAAACCAGATACTAGAAGTAGTATATTCTGACTGATCCACTACAATGTACTAGTATTGTTCTGTTAACATTTGTGATATTTGATTAACTTATGCAATTATGAATGACGCTCCATAAGGTCTAGGCTACTACATGTACACATCAGTGATTGAATCTTAAAGGTATGAAACTAGTAATGATCAAAACAAAAACAATTATTTAGGTTTTGTTTGCACGCTTGTACTGTTTGTAATGCCTATCACCTATGAAAAATTTCCCCTTTAAATGGTGTCATTATTAAGAATCTGAATGACACACACAAACAATAATATGAACATTGACATGCTGTCCCTTTAAAACAACTCTATTGCAACATTCAACCAGGGATATGATCTTTGTTTATGTGTTATATCAAGGATCTGAATGAACTCATTCACTCATTCACTTTTTGTTCCTGTTTGTCGGTTTGTCAATTTGTATGTTGTGGAATGGGCTGTTTACTGTTTGTCTTGTCCCTTTCCAGCTTTGTACTCCGTTTTATTGGAATATGCTTCCAATTAAATTCAATTTAATACCCATTTGGTGCATATTGCATTAAATTTGTATTTCATACATAAACAATATGCACATATGGCAAATCTGTGGAATATGAAGCAGAATTTTCATTTGTATGTGTTTTGGGCTTGATGTAATTGAATTACTGTGATTTCCATGAATGGCTAGAAAATGTAAAAAATATTATCAAAATATTTGCAATTTCAACTTAAAATTGAACTGGAAATAAATACAGACAGGTACACGGACAAAAATATTGAATAATACAGCTGACAATAGCAAAGATACTACATGTATATCGATTTTCATGTGAATTTTTTTTCAATACAATAAGCATGGAGGTATAAGTTGTAATATGAAGATGTCAGACAAATGAAAATAAAGTAGTGAAAACAGCTACAATGTGAGTTTCAGACCCTTATCAACTCTTTGCTCACAGGGCAACAAGAAGAAAGTAAACACAACAAGGCACACTTGCTTTGAAAAAACAGGACAATTGACTTCAATAATAAGCACAGTACACCAAGCATGCAATCAATTAGTCCATTATGTGCTTCACATAGAGCTAAGGTGAGGGTATGCAATCCATGACAGGATTAAATGGAACTGTTTATACAGGACATTACATGCATGACAGTCCTGAATATAACTGTAGTATATGGACAAACCTTGAGAGGTTATTTTACTGCTTGTGAAATCAAGCACAGTCCTATTAAGGCTTGATTCACACACTGTGCTGACTGGGATTTACTCAAGTGTGATGAGTCTATCTAGTTATGTTGAAACGTCTCACAGTGGACCATTTGTGGTGCCAGATTAGCTGCTAAAAGCAGACCAGTGCAGTTGACCTGTTTCACCTAGCTAATGCAGTGCCTTAATGGTAAACCTCAGTGTTATATTTCAATCTACTCTGTGTTGAATATCGTGCAGTTGCTGAAGACACATCTCATCGTGCGTATGTTAATTTCAATCCGGATTTCTGATCTCTTTTATTAAGGAGACATTTTCTCGGCATGTTACATATTTCTTGGGTTAAAAACTGATGTAACCATAAATTGTCAAATGATATTTTTGGCAGCGAAAAAATAGGCTGACCATATTAATTTTTTGAATGAGGAATGAATGAACCACGAACCATATGTAACTGACTGATACACCTCTTCCTATTAAAAATATTGGACATAACTCACAGTTTATTGCTACATACTCTGAGCTTGTTTGTGCATTCCCACTTAATATGTGTATCTTTACTTGCATGTTCTTGTCCTCTTGTCATTGAGCCTCTAAGAAAGATCCTGGTAGGATTAAAATGTCAAGCCCTCCTAACTCCAAGCATTTTAAAAATAGGACAATTTGAATTTTCAACAATTTGGCAAAAATGTCATTTTACCAATCTATAAGAATAATGTCTGAGTTTTCACAAATCATCAGCGCATGTTTGGTCACAAAATACTTGCGGCATCCTGTGCCTAATTTTCAGAGGTTATACTCAAAAGTTGCATTCCAACAAGTATGTAAAAACAATATTTATATAGCTTTATTTGTTTTTTCCATCTATACCCTGAACAAGGCATGAATGTAGCCAATGTAGCATACTCAATGGATGAGTAATAATGCTGATTCTAGCCGCCTATCCTGTAACTGCTATTGTGGGCTAACAATGTCCTGTACAGATTCAATAATACAAGGACACAACAACATTCTTTCTCCATTCAAATGCATGCGGAATGCAATTATTGATGGTGTGAATGCATCAACAGAAGTATTCATAGCAAATTCTTTACATGGATATATACAATCAAATGAAACCAGCATAAACTAGACATTGTGGTTGTGGGAACAACCACTAGGTGTTCGGGGTCTTATTTCGTAGTGGAACTGTTATGTGAACATATTGGAACGTATTTTGATCAATCGTCCCTGATGTAATGGCATATCGAAATACATGTACACTAAAACTGCGTGACTGAACAAAAATACTGATCATACTGATTGCTGTATTAGTACACTGACTGATAGAGTATAGAAAATGGTGTCACCTTTAAATATACATAACATTGGCTGGACAATAACTTCCGGTCAGTTCATCACAGCTAACTGAACATTTACAGAAGTCATTGAATGCATACGATGTATATATTTTACAATTTTCACCGATGTACGTCATGTAAATACTAAGTAAACAGTATTTGAATAATTACATAATTTTCCCTTTAAATGAGCATAACTTCCGGTTGAATGACGTCACAGATTTGAAACTTCACGAACATGTCAAGATGCAAAAGAGCTTCACACATACTAAATTTGGTGGAAATTCATTGTTCACTTTCGGATTACGTAATCACTGTATATCTTTAATCAACCGTAGAGGGCGCTATATAGCCCGTATGACGTCATCATTTATGTTTTCTGAAAGCCCAAGACCTTCTCTATCTTTGATCCATTGAAGTTTTTTTTGCCCAAATCCTTCCGTTTTCGAGTTATTTTGAGTCAAACTTCAACTTCCGGTAACACCGGAAGTGGAGGTCATTTGTACACAGCACTGAATATATTAATTGTTGAGATTTACGTGTTGAGTAACATATGTCAATATCAAAATCGTAGGTCATGTAGTTCTGAAGTTATGGCGCACCAAAGTTTTTCCTAAAAACACGTGTAATTTGATACCCGATGACGTCATCATGACGTCAATCTTCTAAATACAACTTGGGATCACGACCGAAGTTCCCACCAAGTTTCAAGTCAATATCTTGTAACCGTGATATAGAAGTCCTGCTGACAAGTTTGGGAGGAAAAAAAATGGAAAAAAAAAACTCGAACAATTTCAATAGGTGTTCGGCTTGAACCCGAACACCTAATAAACTGGGTTTGAAGAATAACATGACATATTGAAATATCAAGGACTCTATATTCGTTTATTATGGGTGCCGATATGTATAATGGGCCCAATTCTACATAGCCGCAGCCGATTTCACGAAACTTTACGCCATGGCGTAAGTCCAACTTACGCAACAAATGTTGCGTAAGTGGCGCAACATTTGTGGCGTAAGTGGACTTATGCCATGGCGTAAAGTTTCGTGAAATCGGCTGCAGAATAGCAGGAAATACAGTTTGGTTAGGGAAATGTGCAAGGTTATAAGATTGACTCGACAACATACCATTTTGTCAGTATTACTATTTTTACACAAAGGATATTAGGGATACAGGTAAGCATCTGAGAGTGAATATTTGGGAGACATTGGAAATTAGGGAGACATGCTACCTTGTAAAGACACATCTTTCTCATCCATATTTTAATAGAAGACAGAGAATGCTCTCAATATGAGCATTTGTCAATTTCAAGTTCATTGGTTTGGAGAATGTTTAGAAATAAGTCAATAAAGTTTGTGCAAGACCCTATGGGAAAGTCTTATTAGGTTCCCATCCTCGGTTATTATTATCACAATATTTTTATTTGGATGACTAGGATTACCTGATGTTTTCTCGCTTGAACTGGTCCCAGATGAGAGCTACCATCTCCTGTTTCAGCTCATCCATGTGAGACACCATGGACCCAGAGGTGTCTACTAGGACTATCACCTGTAAGATAGATGATGGAGGAGATTAAGATTCATGGGACTGGAAATATTAAACACTGTCAACAATCTGCATTTTACGGAAGTTAAAAGTGGACATCCAAGTTTTCTGAGTTTCTGAGATAATTATCTCAGAAAGACATCAATCTGTGATATCTAATCTCCTTCCCTGATATGTTAACTCGGAAAGACGTCTTTCTGAGATATGGAGAACCGCAAGCTTGCGTAGTCTACAGCAATGTGCATGATCTAATGCTAGCGTACGGTAGACATGATATCACGGAAAGACGACTATCTGAGAAGTTACTGAGAAAGACTCTGAAACTACTTGGATGGTCACTTTAATATCTAAATATTAAATGGATAAAATGCTGGGCTTCTTAGTTGGTATAACAACTGGGTGGGGTGGGGTGAGTTTACGCTAACTGACCTTCTTCTCGACCACTGCACCGAATGTCCTCCGGCTGGCGCCCAGCAACCACTGCAGTCTGCGTAGGTACCTGCGAAGTACCAGTTCAATCTGTGCTTCATAGTCTTGTAGCTCATGAGCTTGCATCTGTAGATGTCTCACGGCTCCCTGATGAGTCAATCAATGCAATATCAAGCCAAATGAATCCACATAGTCAATGCACAGATATCCTGGTTCCATTTATCTTTCCTTGGCAGAAACACTTCTTGTCTGCCGTGTGGCGACATTTCCTAATATATTTGTCCAACTTCAGCACAACTATCCAACGCACACATGGCTCATGTTGAAGTCACTCATAGCACTTGAAATTGACTACAAATTTATGATTTTGATCATCTTTGCTTTTTAATTTTGAAAATGTATTGTTAGAAAAGTGATGCAATTATAATTGTCAAGTGGTCCATTTCACCAAACTCATCGTAACTTACTATCAACCATAGGACTTGAGTTACGATTGATCGTAGGGCTTTGTGAAATTGACCCAAGAATTCCCTAAGTTATGCATTATATCACAGACACAAAACCCATCATTTAATTGATTTCATGTATTATTGTCACCTAAATCAGAATATGGTTTAATTACCCTGTGAATCGACGAATGCTTTGCAGCATATTTCATTAAAAATGCTTGAAACTTTGGAAAAATCCTTAGAACCTATCTTGTTATGATTTCAGGCTATTCATTCACACACAAGCATTTGTAATATTAATGAAGGTACGCCTTCAAAAATCATTGGCAAAGCTTTAACAAATTTTGAAACAGCATTATGTTCATTGCTGTTTGGAAAGGAGTTAAAAATCCTATTCACATCTGCTAATCTTTTTTCTGGAAGTCTCAAACAAATATTGCACTTTTCCAAAATTACTCCAATATATCAGGTTTCTGATATATTTTGATAAACCTTATGTGTCAGAAAAATGTCTGTAATATAAAGACAAAAAATCAGACCAGAATTATTAGATGAAATACATATGCAGCTCATTACCTTAATGTTGACGCTTGGGAATATGGTGCAGTATCTGATAGAAATATCACAACAGAAAAGAAAATAACTTTTCAATCTAAAAATAAAATGTGAAATCAAACAATATGAAAAAAAGAACAAAGAAAAATTGACTGGAGCGGGATTCGAACCGGCGACCTCCTGAATACCGTACAGGCGCTCTACCAACTGAGCCATCCAGCCTTACGTTGGTGGTGACCCCAATAGTCAACTATATTTGTTCGTTTGGCAGTCAGAAGCCATGAAACCACGCACACACCACCACACCCCAGGGATCGTTTCAATGATACACGCATCAATGCTGCAACCTGGGAACAGTACATGGGGGATCACTCAAAGAGGATACGGCTTTCTAATTAATATATACGTGAAATAACCACAAGGGAAACTGACTGAGTCAGTTTGTGGTTATTTCACGTAAATATGGAAAAGAAACGTTTTCTTCTTTAAGAAGGCACAAAGGCCATGACAGAACAACAGAGGCCTGGTTTTATCACACTATGTTATTCATACTACATGAAACAAACAAACAAACAATGACTGCAAACCCAGTCATGACTAAACGAGTCTACAAAGATCAGCTTACTTGGCAGTAACTGCTTTGTTGAGTGTACCGATGTGACGCTTAGCATGAGAGCATTCCGGACCAGATACCAGCTTGTTCAGATCTAACCTCAATTTGCTCAAACTATACAACTTCAGCCACTGTAGGAATAAACAATAACAGTCTCAGTTCACAATAGCATCTTTTCTAACATGAGGACAAACAAATAAAAAGGCAGAGATAAGCACACGTACATTACCAGGTACCTATTTACTAACAAAATTAACCTTCACCCAGTAGCACCCAATAGCTCCCAGTAGTACCTAGCGGCACCCAGTAGCACTCAGTAGCACCCAGTAGCTCACAGAAAGCACCCAGTAGCACCTAGCAGCACCCAGTGTAAATCACCTGCCTTCTTGCCAATCTTATGTTCTTCCATGTCAGGCATAATGGGCTAACTTGACTACCCTTAACCCTCCACCCAACTAACTAGCAGCACAAGTTAGCACCCGTTACCATTCAGTAGCACCCAGTAACTACCGGAAGCACCCAATAGCACCCAGTAGCACCCATTAACACCCAACTAGCAGCACCTGTTAGCACTCGTTACCATCCAGTAGCACCCATTGCTTACTACCTACCTCTTTGCTTGTCTTGAGTTCCTCTCTGTCAGGTATAATGGGATGGTTGATAGCTTTCCTTACACTCTTCTTCTTGCTTAGGATGTCTGGGTACTGTTTGTATACAGTTCCTATTATCAACAAACAATGACAAACAATTTCTTTGATTAATTTAACAAAACATTCTCAAAATGTCCTAAAATTTTCTACTATACTGAAATTTGATATGACACAAATCTTTGTGCAATTTAACTTATTCTTAATTCTTAAATATTCTTAATGAATACCTAAAGGGAACAGACACATAAGGGGACTAGGGAATACAAGAAAATAACTTATACAGGGGAATGAACAACAATAATTATTATTGATTTCTGCAAGGATTCCTATTTCTAGAACTGCAAGCTTTCATGCCTGAATAATTATTGGCGAGAGGGCACAGAACGAATGTTCAGTTTTTAGAGGCAACAAATACCCCAGGAAACACTCACAGAATAGAGACTGTCAAATCAAAGCAGGATTCAAACCCGGTCCATAGCAGTGGATACTATGCCAGTCAGGCCTCCCCTGGTATACCTAAACCTAATGCACACAAGATATACCACTAAGTGACATAGAGACTTACCCACTTCATTCTTAAATTCTGTATAGAAGACCTGCTTAGCTGGTTTACCCTTATGAGCACTGCTAGGTCTCTTAGGCTTCTTATCCTTCTCAGATGCAAGTCTGTTAGAATCTATCTCTGCATAAATAAACAAGTAGTCATGGAAAATGGATAACAGTTTCATAGCCAATACAATCTGAAATCTCCATCGCCAGCTTTGATTCCACACACACAAAATCACATATTGGATAACATACAGCAATTAAAAACAATTTCTGAATCTGTCAAAAAGTGACAACACTGACAATTTCTGAATGATAAAATCCAGTGACATTAATACCGAATCCATACCAATGTTGATGTCCATGAGTAGTGATATACAACATACACGAGATGACACTTACTGATTGGATCTTTCTTGGCACTAGAGGGCCTGCTTCTGGGTAATGACTTAGTATCTTCCTTGTCCTTATTCTCAGTGATTTGCTGTAAGGTCAGAAAAGCATACAAGATTTACTCACAGCCAAGGCATACAAATAATTTATGTCAGTCATAAAGTTAATGTGGTAAGGGTCACTAATGTTCCAGGTAATTGTGAGGTTTTGATCTCGAAGATCAAAACTGTTTTCGGTATTTTGTTAATTCATTTCTGGAAAGTACAGCATTTTACAGCATTTTAGGTAGAACAATTTTAACGGTATGTTTCTACTATCACCATCTTTATACCCTATAAAATAGAAAAATACAAGTATCACTATATTGACTAATAAGAGTTTAAAATGCAACAGCTACTGTACTTCATCAGATGCAACCCTGTAAGTTATACGTAAATCTGTGAACATATCTGTTTTCATTTCATACCAAAGTATGATAGGACCTTTAAGACTCATCATGTTGTTACTAAAGTTCAAAGTAGATAGTTGGGTTTATGTACTCACCAGGCGAGCTAGACTAAGCTCTGTGTGCTTGGGGGCTGGTAAAGCTTTCTTCTTAGCTGAGCTAGGTCTCATTGGTAGCATCTTAGGCTGATCATCCATTGAACCATTCATCAACTCAGCTTGCTGCAAGGAACAGGCAAAGACAATTGAAAGAAAAAACTGATGAGACTTAAAACATCCATTACTCTAGGACATTTTCATTGCCTTTCTTTGTTATTATATTAGCTGACCAGAATTTCCGTTCATTCATTAATGTTCTGTTTGTATGTATGTGTTGTCTGTATGTCATGTCTGTCCAAAGGCTGTTCCCTATAAGCCCCGGCTTCCCCAAACAGCCTCCATACTTATTTATTCCATGATGCTTCTGCTATTGTTCTTGTCCATTCTTATCTTGTTTGACCCATGTCATATTAATCTATACACATATATTCTGCCTACAATTAATTTCTTGGAATGTATTACTTTCTTATGCTTATTTTGCATTGTATATCCTTAAAAAGTATTGAAACAACTGTGAATTGAATTGAATTGAATTGAACCCAATAGTTGAATTGTGAAATGATGTAGCTACCCTCTGCTTTGCATACAGATACTTACATATTTTGGAGACTTCTTCTTGACAGAATCAACCAGCATTGCACACTGAAATACAATCAGACAATATCAGACATGTCAGATAAAAAAAAATCAAGAAAACAATACACAGAATATGAGATACCATTCCACCATTCAGTGATTCAGACAATTGTCAATTTGTATGTCTGGATCAAAAAAATCGTACGGAACATATAAACGTTTCAAACTGTCTCAAACCAACTTATTAACCAATATAATGATATGAAATACAAAATGTCCAACACTTAATCAAAAGTTCTGTAACATCATGAAATATCTCAAGTGAAAATTTATCATTTAATTGATTACTTATTCTTGTATTTGACTTGAGCTGACCCACCTTCTGAGAGTAATTAACAGCTTTATCCATCTCACTCAGAATGGACTTGATGTCATCACTCTCAATGATGCCCGTCTCTCTGAACCAATGGAATCTTCCGTTAGTCACATGGGCCAGCGTCCGTAGACACTCTGCTGTCTGTGTGATGTTGGCATAGCGACCAGGGATGGCGCCATTGCTGTCATAGTCGTCCACGTTGAAGAGGATGGAGTGGAGATGTGTGGATTGGCCGATAGTTGCTTCCTCTATGAAGGAACAGATGACTTCAGGAAGCTGATCAGGAATCCCGCTGGTGAACAGGTAGATGCCATCCACAGCTACACCAAGAAAAATCAATCAATCAATCAGTGGGAGCATGCACTGCTGCAGCGCATTGGTACTCCTTCGGTTTTCTGAAAGCCATCCCCCAAGCAGCCACGCAACCCATCCCCATCTCAGCAATGGGAGCATGTGCTGCGGCAGTGCATTGCCACATCTACCTTTGAGTGGTACTCCTTCGGTCTCCTGATAGCCATCCCCCAGGCAGCCATGAGACCCATCCCCATCCCAGCAAAATAACGATCCATCTGACGCAACTACGTGTCATGTGGATGCCCTACAAGGCGAGTCCTTCTAGTAGGTTCTCTTAAAGAGAGAATCCGCCTGGCAGGATCACTCGCAGGGAATCTAGCCACATGACCGTAAAGTCACATCTGGCGCTCACATATCATGCAGGTAAAAGGCTTCATCTGACTCTCTCCCCGAGTAAGATACTAGCTAGACACACGGTCTGACAATGATATTGATGGAGACATTTTAGCTCTTAGTCTTGTCTGAGATATGCATGGGTCTGCAGTGGTTTGTAGTGATGAATCCATATAATATTAGCCATGTAATGACTTACCCATGTTACGTTTACGATCCTCTTCATTCTCCAGAGCCAGTCTTAGAGCAGTCATGAAATTACGGCTTCCACTGCACTCTAGACCAAGCACCCACCTAACCACAAGAAAATATATCCTCCGTCAGCAAGTGAGTGTAATCTGAGTAGTACCTGGGGCTAATTTCACAGCCCTGTTTAGCACAAAAATTTGTTAACCATGACATTTCTGTCTTAATAAAAACAGGATTAACAACCAAATTTCCATATGTTGTGTATCACTTGTAATTGTTCTTTGGCTGTTGCTCACTGACCATGAATATGGTGGTTTGTTTATTTTTGTGCTAAGCCATTTTGTGTGCTTAGAAGCTCCATGAAATTGGCCTCAAGACTTGACCCTCCAACAAGGGACCTTTGAACCAAAATAATGGTACCAGAAATCACGCGATTTAACCGTTTTACAAATGCCACACAACACACTGTATGCATGTTGACAATGACATCCTAGACTCGTTCCAGAGTTAAATGACCTACTGTGCATTACTTGTAAGGGCATTGTTGCTATTGTGAAAACTATTTTGGCAAGCTATTGCACAGAACTTTACACAAGGGACATTGATCAAATGTATTGAGCTGCACAGACACAAGCCCACAGCTAGCTAGACAGTGAGACGAACAGTCTGTCATCTAGTATGTACAATGTACTTACTTCCATGCCATTTGTAGATTAGCTTCTGTTGGTTCTTGCATGTAGGGTCTCCAGGCTCGTGCTGAACTTCCAAACCTGTCAATATCAATCAGATGTATTATCAACATTTAAATCATTTGTTTAGTGATTTATACTCAATATAAGGGGTCTTTTCCAAACCTTGGCTCCACCTCAGGCTCCGGCTTCAGCTTTGTCATCCATATGCTGAAATTTTAGGTTGTGGTTTTTCATTGAAGCTGAAGCTCTGTTTTCTTTTACAAACCAGAGAATCTACTTCCGAACCGCAGCCAAAAGCCTCTAGTTTAAAACCCTTTATTTTAGAATGGATTAATAAAAGTCTGAGCCAAGATTTGGAAGAGTTTGGAAGAGTCTAACGCCCATGTCACACAAAACAATTTTTACAAGCAACTTGGAGGCAACCACATGAAAAGTAAGATAGCACATTACATTAAAAAAAAATTCTGGTCGTTTTTACTATCCACAAGAAACTGTAAGGTGAATGTTAATATCATCTTAGAGATTACCTACAACTGGACCCACTTTCATATCGTAAGTAAACATTCTTTGCTTACGATAGCAGACTTTTTTGCTATGGTTCAGTGTACTTCACAGGAGAGTTTTCTTTCTCGCTACGCTAAAGAAGGACTTTCTGCAAAGTGCACATGACAGCGCATTAGCAGAAAAAAATCAAGGTTAGCCTTAGTTAGCAAGGTTAGCATTAGTTTTACAGGTTGCCAGGGACAAATGTAGATCCACATTAACAGAGCTGAAACAAACACAGACTATATTCTCACCCAATGATGTTAAATGCTTCCTTATTGAGCAGTTGTTCTTGTAGCAAGAGTCGTAACGAATGCTGAATATGGACCAGGTAGTTGCCATTGCTTAACGACAGGTCAATCAAAATCACGATCCTGTCACAACAAGTAAAGCATATGAGATAAATAAGGTAAAAATACAACAAGGTATGTTATTGTTTCAAATATGATATAAATAACATTGATCATCAAACTCATACGAATCAAAATACTTTTACTACCAACAAATGTATGTGAATTTCAGAATAAAGAACTGTATCATTGTACATTTGATAAAAACAAGAATGATATACTTTCATTACAATTAATGAGTAATGACTTACAACGTGGAGGTTCAGGCTCAGGCTTCATTTCGTGAATCCAATCCATTCTCTGTTTACCTTTTCAAACCAGAGAATCTACTTCTGAACAGCAACCAAAAGCCTCTATTTTGATACGTTATTTCAGAATGGATTCCTAAAATGTTGCTGGAGACTGAGACGGAGCCTGAGCCTCCGTTTCATATACCCCCTTGTATTCACTTAAAAACTTCTTAGTCTGGTTCCATGTAAGATTTACCTTTTTTCAGTCAGGGTACCAAACAGTCTCCTACTTTCCTTAGACAGCCAATCAACTCTTCTCTCATACAGTTTGACTGTAGCTCCAAGCTGCTTCTGATAGTCAAAGAGCAGTGCTGGATCTACATGGATGTTCTTAATGGTACCATCATGCCATTCAAACTGAGTCATAGCTTTCTACAAGGTTGGAAAGAAATAAAAACATAAAAGTGAAAGATGTCAATGTGTGACTCAAGGCAGTATATGGTCTTATCTTCCTTTTATTCCTTTATTACCGTAAAGTTCCATGTATACGGCGCACTTTTTTTCACCTCGGCAAAAATCAAAAGTTGGGGTGCGCCGTATACATGGGTACAGCCCGCTGGCGGTCTCGAGAGTGTGGGTTGTGATCATTGCGCCGCGCCAAGTTAAAACATATGATGCACCGGCAGCAACGGTAACCAATTAGCACGATGTCTGACTGAAAATTGAGCGAATGATTCATGAAAAATACCACTTAAAAAATCTAACATTTCCGACACTTGCGATTGGCCAAGGAAAACTGAAGTGCAAAAATCGATAAGGGTTAGGACTAGAGACACCGAAAATAGCGTGCGAAAACACGGTTGGAGCGCCGTAATGTGCACGCGACGACGGGCGAGTGGACATGTGCATTTACATTACAGTAAATGCAATCTCCGGGCCGTGACGGTCCGATCGTTGGACTATGGTCGGACGTACATATTTCATTTAAGAATGTCGTGATTGTTCAATAAATTATCAAACCTGTGCCTGGAGTCATTATTTTAATCAACAATAGTCACGTTTCCATTGGGAAATATCCTCATCCTCATGGGTAAAAACGTCAAGTTCGCAACAGCGTTTCGCTGCAACGTGAACCGCCATTTTGAATTGTTCTAATGTAAAGATGACAATTTGTAAAGCGCGCGCAGATCGTCTAGCCAATCACAAAATTCGCTCGCGCTATTGCGGACGTAGGATGAACAATTTGAGGTGCAATTGAGCCAACTCGTACGCCGCTAAACCCGTACGCCGACCAATTCTCCGTGCGCAAATTACCAACTCGTACGATCGGGTCGGCGTGCGAGTTGGTCGGCGACTCGGCGTATGGTTACCAGTACGAGTTGCCAGCATTCGTCGGCCCGACCACGTGCAAGTATTTCGTGCGAGGAAAATGCCGATAGCTTTGGATCGAGTCGAACGTTATGATCATGATAGTTGGACACGCAGCGCTTGCAACAAATTGTCCACTCACACAAAAAATACGGAACGGGAATGTACAATTGTCCCTTGAATATGTAGACTGCTGAGGAAGTCTACTATGGTGGAGATCGAATACTGTTTGCACGTGTGCACGACAGGATGTAGGCCGCGCCGCACGCTTAACGATAGTAGGCCTACATCATGTAGGCCTCCGTACGTACTGCTTTCTGCGGCGTGGCGCAGCGTTGTGTGGCGCAGCGTTGTGTGACACTGACGCACTTCGGGTTGTTGCAAACTCGGGCAAAACATCCCTGAAAGTTGTGAGTTCGATTGAGTAATTCATTGTTGTTATTTTTCTCGAATTTGAAATTCTCAATTGAAATACAAATCACAAATGAGCTGAGAAAAATTAGCGATGCAGTTTTCTAATTTTTTTGGTCGTTCACGGCCGATTTTTTTTTTTTCTGCCGGCTGATGTCAAAAGTTGGGGTGCGCCGTATACATGGGTGCGCCGTATACATGGCACTTTACGGTAAGTGCTTTATAAATGCTATTTATTCTTCTTATAAATATCATTTGTATCGGTATTAATCATTTTATTAGTGTCAAGTTTCACAGTGGTTTTCTACAACTAACATTTTTTCTGCAAATAAATTTTATCTCCAACATGAAAAAAACCCACCATAAAACAGTTTGCCATTTGAGATAAGAGTGACAGTTTTCAAAGAAAAAAAGCTATGTTTAAAAGGGCAACAGGCCATTTAGGGCGACAATTTGGTGTCACACTAATTCTTTTTCTTGAAAACTAGACAGAATTTTAATGTTGGAAATGTGCTTTTTAATCCTCATAATCTCAAACCATTGTCTATGAAGTTTGGTTCAGCTGGGTTTCCTAACAAAAGAAAAACATGGGTTTATTTTAGTTCACAAGTTTATGGAATTGTTGCTCTTACATAGCATTTAGCTAGGTATATTATAATAAATTTTCAGTTTGAGTAGGTTTTTATCTACTTCTTTCATGGAACCAACAGTGGTTAAACGTCAATTTACAGAATTCATTTAAAAAGATGTACACATGTTTTGATTTCATACAAATGGAAAATGCAATTTATAGAGATGTAAAACATCTATAGACAAACAGACCAAGACAGACAGACAAACAAATGGAATTGAACAGTCTCCTTCAAAGTCTACAATTTTACAGCACTATAAAGCAAAAATGTAGACAGATGGACAAACAAAAAACCCGGAAATACATGTAAGCAATGAAAGTCAGGCAGACAAAATAACTAATTACCGTACAACAAATTCATAGTAATTAGATGAAAAGTACAGAGGCTGGATTTGTATGGTTACAGATTTGTACTTACTTCATGTGTTTGTGACCTGACAGATTTTCTGATGATTGGAATAAATTCCTCAATCTGACTGAATGCATTAGGAGCCAGGACTTGGTATAGAGACAGCCTCTTGCCTATAAACACCAAAGAAGAATATGGGTTAACTGAAATAAGGTTGAAACCTTAGTCTGCTGGAAGATATAACATTCAAGTACAAAAACTAGCTTTGTTTGCAGAGGGACTGAAGTTTTGAACACAACCTTTCTGGGCTCAATTTCATGGAATCCGTTACCTTAAGCAAACTTTCTTTAACTTTCTTTGCTTAGTAGACTTTTTTGCATACGGTTTACATTTTTCATGGGAGAGGTTTCTTTCTTGCTACGCTAAGCAAGGACTTTCTACAGAATGCACATGATCAAGGTTTTGATCAAGGCCTAGAATTTCTTCGCTTACTGGTTTAGCGCCAAAAGTCTTGCTTACGGATTCCATAAAACAGATTTCACGTGAAGCAGTGACCCTAAGCACAAAAATAGGCTGTAACAGATTCCATGAAATTTGGCCCCGTTCTGTTTTGCATATCATCAACATGCTTGTGACAAATCATCTATGTTTTTGGTTATTAATCTCTGGTTCATACACTGGTTGAATATCACATGTCATCAACTCTTAATTAATTTTTGGTTCCCGAATTCAAAATGTGTCAACCACAAGATAGATAACTATCCCAAAGTCGGGCTAATGCCAATAGTGCATGAAACTCCCATTCATATTACAATCTGCTTCATTTATAGATGTGCTAGTTTATAAAGCATATAAACATCATCCATACACAGTTGTTTTAGACTTGATGATGCAGAGGCATGTGTAGGGGCAATATAAAACAAATATCTGGTTCCTTTGCTACAACGGCACAATATATCACTTAATAAAAAGTGCACAATTCTCTCATTGAATGAAATTTAACTGTTCACGTGTTTCCCTTTCATGTAATATCTGTTTATTATTTAGTTGTCATACCTTTGAGACCGTTCTGTTGCAGCCAATCCTCTGATGTCTTAGGTAAGAATGCTGCTTCTTCAAAGTTTAATGGACCGGTATGGTTAGGTGGTCTGGGTAGGAATCGTGACTGGGGTAGTTTCTGTACCTCCAGGGAGATCTGTGGTTTCACATACAAACATTCAGAAGACATAAAAAATGAAAAGTTCAAAGATCACATTGGACAAGTTTGTCTGAGTCTCATACTTACTCAATTTTACTTGATCCCTACAACAAAATACAACAATATCAGGTTTTTATATGTTTTTTTTATATAATAAGGTTGGAAGTTTAATCAGAGAAAACACTTCTTTTCAGAACTGCACATACTCACAAGAGATTACAGTTGCAAACTTACAACCTTATCATAACAAGGTTCTTGAACAAAAATGTCCAAGGTTCTCCAACTTTAACTTAATCCTTGGTCATTCAAGCCTGCTCAAATTTACTTATTACAAAAATAATTAAATTGACTCCGGGAATAAGACCACGAATCTGCCCTCCTGCACCAGACCTACGGCCTTTACAAAATTAGGCTTGAGGCCAGGCTTGGGACTTATTTCACTACCGCCATTTGAGGCCCACAAAACAAAATGAAGGGATTGAGCCACATGATGAAGCTGAAAGACTCCAGCTTCGCCATGTATCTCAAGCCCTCCATTTCATTTATGACAAAAATGGCGGTAGCAAAATAAATCCCAAGCTTAGCCTCAAGCCTCATTTTATAAATGGCCTAGATTCTTGTTGGTGTATACTCAGTATCAATTCTTGTTATTCAGTGGAAACCATGGTAACTGACCTCATTGAGAATGCTGACGAGTGCATCTCCCATCATGCCTTGTCTCATTTCCTGTATCTTATTGATGACATCTTGTGCTACTCTGATTTCACGTAGTAGCATGGTGATATCTGTGCCTGTGTAAATTTGCTCCTGAAAAGAAATCATTCACAAAATTTCATTTCATTAAAATACACAATGCATGTTTTGAAAAGCAACATTTGAAGATGAATGATAACCAGGGCGAAGCTGTGTCCTTTTGAGTGTTCCCTGATATGTAATTTCCCAGGTATGCTGCATTGCCAATGTTGCTACATGAAGTTCTTTATTGATCCTTGGGATATATACATGTAGCAGAATAATTGAGTGGTTTCATGGCTTCTGACCAGGGGCAAATTTCATTGAGCTGCTATCCACAAAATTTGCTTAACACAAAAATGTCTTTCCCAATAAAACAAACCACCATTACAAATTAAATTTGATATTCATGGTCAGCGAACAACAGCCAAAGAACTATCGCAAGTAATACACAACACATGGAAATTTGGTTGTTAATCCTGTTTTGATTAAGACAGGACTTTTATGGTGTATAGGCTATTAGCAAATGACTGTGCTTAAATGCTCCATCTGGTTATTTCCCATCCACTTCTAAAAACCTCAAGTTGCTTGAGGTCACTGGTCCCCTGAGAGAGGCCATACATACTGATATACTGATCAGGGTACCAATGAGCTCTACAAATAGGGGCTGTTTGTTTCAGGCACAAGATTAGTGATCCTGCTGCTCCATGCTTGCATGGGACATGGATCTGCAAGATCACTGATCGCGCGTACACGTGCCGAAACAAACAGTCCCATAGTTTCAATATCTTACCTCAGAGCCTGATGCATAGACATGATACCTCCCTGCTGATATATCAGCTAGCTTGCGTAGTGTCAGCTGAAATATAAAGGACATAGCTTTAATTAAAAGTCATAAAAACAATGCAAAAATGAGCTGAATTGGGCACGAAATAACAAATTCCACTGTGTACAATGTATGTGAGTAAAAGGAAAAAGCTGTGGTATGATCTCTGGCAGTCTCTGGCAAAATGTACCATCCACATCCCTTTATGAATTACCTGTAGCACAACATCCTTGTTAAAATATCCACTATAGCTTAGAATGTACACATAATCACACATGTCATATTAGATTGTCTATATTGTTCATATATTTTTGTGTTTGTCTGCTTAATTATCACAACTCTGAACATCCATGAACAGTAAGGTTACAGCCACATTACAACTAGATTGATACGGTCTATATAGCTAAATGAAAGATCATTCATAACTACACCAAGCAAGTTTGCAGTAGCATAGAAGTAAGTCAAGTAATATTAAATATCAGCTTAACAGTTACGCAATGCACAAACGTATTAACAATACCGTCTCTTTGCTAGTGTTTAAACTAATAAGTAAAGTAATATTGTATGCATTTATTAAGCCTGTGCTTATTGTGCAAACTAGCAAGCTCAGCAGGAAAAAGGTTTGCATGCAGCAATGCATAAACCAATATTTATGGCACATTATACCCACTTTGTATACAGCAGGGCCCAATTTCATGGAATCTGTTACCGTAAGCAAAAATTCTTCAAAATTTTTTAAAGTTTGCCTAGAAATCTTTTGATAACCGATTAAGCGTCAAAAGTCTTGCTTACGGATTCCATGAAATAGATTTCATGCATTGCAGTACCCATAAGCACAAAATAGGCCATTAGGCCATAACAGATTCCATGAAATTGGGCCCCGTAGAGTGCAAAGTTTGGTGAGTTGAATGAGCAGACCAAGAATGTATGCTAAAAGCTCACAATTTACTCAGGACTTTCTTTAAAAAGACAAGAAAAGTGGTTCCATGATTGAGATACAGGCCTATTAAAAATGAGGTAACCTTTGATGCAATTTATTGTTGAAAGCAGAATCTTATAACTGTATAATGATATCGGAATCATGCAGTACACATGCAGGTGGCAGAATGAGTGGTGTGTTGCGAGTAAACTGGGTTTGTAACAAGACGGATTTTATAACATTACAATATGCCTAGCGATTGAGTACAAACAAGAATTTGCAAAAAATGGGACAGTATGGATACATCTGTTGGCTTATTAATGGGATATTGGTAAAAATTACATCAAGTGTTGTGTATTAAGCCTCAAGCCTTACCTACATAAGCAATGTCTGGTCAGTACACTGTATTAAACATGCACACTCGCAGCCAATGCATGTTAGCTATAGATCTACCAAATTGCATTTGAAAATAAAGGATAAACCAAGTTATAAGCCTTTACAGTGAAATATTCCACTCTGAAAAAAATAGCAGCTTCTGAATGAAACCAATCTCTACCAGAATTAGACCAGTGGCCGATTTCACCACACTCATCATAACTTATCAATCATATAGGACTTATGATGCATTGAAGTCCTATGTAGGAAACGATGGGTTATACTTCGTAGCTTGAGTTAGGATCGATCGCAGGGCTTCATAAAATCGACCCCTGTACACATACAGTTGCCTGAATATGTAATAGGACACAGTTACATGTTATGCACATTTTCGCATGGCACATTTCCATCTGGTAAAGGCGATTATTTCAGAGCAATACTTCACTTGGTAAGTTCATAACTTCAGCAATCCTATAAAATAAGCATTATGAGTGTTTCAATATATCCATTAAGCTAAAATCTGGCAAAAGCACTGACATTACCCTGACCAAGTACCGCTTCTAATTCTGAATATTACAGTCAAAAGAAGAAAACGCCAAAGCATTGCAGCTTCATGCATAGCAGCAGTTAATAGCATTATGTGCTGGGAATAAAGTATACCTTGGTGTGTGGTTTCTTTTTCTTCTGCAGCAAACATTCAAACAAATTTGCAAAGGTTAGCATTATCTTGTGAAAACTCACTCCAAAAACACACATTTGATTTTGCATGCCTACTGTGCACATTATTGTGTTTTTGTGTATTGCAGCAATTTGACTTTTTAAACCAGACATTTCAACTAGACATTTCAAACCACCCCCCAAAATGCAATAAGATAAGTATTCTCTTCAACAGAAAGCTTCCATTGAGTTAGGAGGGCCTGATGTTTTGATCCTTTTTTTCCAAATTCTGTACTCTTAATTACACACTTTCAGACACACTTAACAACTAAAGGAACTATCATACTTTGGTAAAGTTGACAGAGCAGCTGCAGACTATTCATAATTTGATTTGTCATAAAAGGAAAACAAACCTGTACAATTTTCAGCTCAATTGATCATTAGAAATAGTAGAGAACAGCGAAAAACCATTGCAATTGTTACACGAAATTGTGATGTAATTGTTATTATGAGGTTTTGATCTCGGAGATCAAAACTGTTTTCAGTCTTTTGTTTTATTCATTTTTGGATAAATACAGCATTTCAGGCAGAAAAAGTGTAATGATATGTTTGTACCAGGTCTATCTTTAAACCCTGTTAAGTTAAAGGTAAATCTGTGAAGATATCTGTCTTCGTTTCATATAAAAGAATGATAGTACCTTTTAATAATACTTGTCACTTTCAGATTGCTACTGCTGACAATTCACGCCAAAAACATTCCTGGTTTGAATAGGTGCTGCTGATATGAATGTATCTAAATCAATTGGCTATGGCTTGAATTTATGTCCACAGTAGCGGATTGGATGCATCCCTAGACACACATGCACTTACAAGCCATAGCCATAATGGTCTATATCAGGAAAGTACAGTACTTACATTAGTGAGATGATTATTACAGTCGAATGCCACACAATGCAGAGGAACCTGTCTACCAACGATGACTTGTTCTATGTACTCAACTAGGGCCTCTGAACTCTGGTCCGGGCTGCAAGATAACAACACATGGCATTCAAAATGCTTGGCACTTCTTGGCAGGATTTTAACATGGGATTTCAATGAGCCAAAAAGAAACTGATAGGACAACTGTGTCAGTGAAGAGACACCACCAACATAAGGCTGAGCAGCTTAGTTGGTAAAGAGTGCCGGTACGTATTCCGGAGGACGTTGGTTTGAATCCCAGCCCAGTCAATTTTTCTTTGTTCACTTTTCAATGACTTGTAATTAATCCAGTCAGTTTCCCTTGTGGTTATTTGCTTCATACTTTCAGTAACATCTGAATAAAATAGTTCATCAACAAACTGATGAAGCATTTAAAGAGCAAGCTTAAGGTTCCCAATGATCATTGTATCCAAGTTCTTAATTTGTGAATCTCTTTGAATGCAATGAGCATGTTAAATCCTCCCATATCAGACTATGTAATATCATAATGCCTCATTTACTATTGGAAGACTTACCAGCTTCCCATGACTAAGACGATAGAATCAATGTCTTTAACTTTGACGACTTTCTTGATGGCAGCTAGCAGGTTGCAACCTCCCATCCCAGACAGACTGTTGACCCAGTAACGAGCCTCATCAAGTCTGCAACATAGAAAAACAATGGACATTTTTTCACATGAAAACAATGTGCACTGTATATAAAAAAGTGTTCCCAAATACTTACACAGTCAGATTACTAATAGCCCTCCGCACTTGTGCTAAAAATAGCACCGGACCTCAGACAAACATTGCAACCATGCACACGTGCGTGGGTGTGCGCGTGCATGTACACTACGTGTGTGATCAATGTTTGTCTGACATCCGGGGATTTTGTGACGTCATTAGTGTGGAGTGCCATTGAAGGCCAGTACACAAAATGCAAAAAATGCATAAAAACATGTAGCAAATACAGATTACCAAACAAACATGTTAAATGCATACTGCATGTCTCTAATTTGGCAATAAAGTTCCGAAAATTAGACCTAGGTAAACAAACCTTCCTTAACCCTAACCCTGTACACTTTACCACGCTTAACCATTATGGTAATCAGGTTACCATACTTACCACTTTCAACCATGTGTGGTGAATTGTGGTATGCAAACTGTGAAAGGCTTATCCTCATTTAATTACATGTACTTGAATGTAAAACACACAACGTCCAATGATGTGAAATCATGGCATTATCATTTCCTGCCAAAAACGTAAGCAAGTTGGTAGATGTAAAGTTACCTAGAGGTTGCAGGTTGAAATATCACTCCAGTCGGTCTTCTTTGTTGGTTTATTTGGTGATTTGATATCTATATAAAAGCCGCATCCTCTTTGAGTGATTTGTGATATAATTTTTGTTAGGTTAGCAACATTGCTGCTACAATGCAAAGCCGCTATAACAAACACCGCCATACCGAACATTTGGCTATACCAAACATCACCCTTGGCTCCCAATTTGTATGTACAATGTATAGGCATGCTGGACATTATTCACTGTCAACCACTACAACATGGGGTATCTGAATGTAATGGGTTGCATGGCCACTACATTCTTACTCACATTCTGATGTTGGTATATCTAGGAGTATGCCATAGTGAGTCAGTATCCGTACCAAATGACATCAAATATAACATCTCTCTGTTGTGCAATTGCTCATCAATCAACTCCTGTAATAAAGAACAATCACGGGTATTGTTATTCAAACCTATTAGGCTAAAACCTATTAGGCTTAGATACTCCAAGTTCAGTTTAGCAATTTCCTTCCATCAATATGTAAGACAAAAAATCTATCAAATATAATGTACACATATCCACAAACCATTGTAGTTAAGACACACATTATTATCTTGTTCACCATCATGGCTATGCACAAACCCATGACCTGTAATTAAATCTACACAAGATATGCATTGGACCTACTAGGCTATTAAAGCTCCTTCGCTTAGAATGTCTATGTTGCTCTCTGTTTGTCGTAAGGAGAATACAAGATTTTATAGAGGTGGAGGGTGGAAGGATTTCCCAGTGAATTAACTCAACCTTTTTCCAGTAAGGTCCAGAATTTTTTTTTGTATCAACATTCTGTAACATATGGAAAATGTGTTTGAGAAATCAAACTGAGGCACAAGTAAAGGAATCTGACAAGTGGGATGAAATTCAAGCATCTTGCTGCTTGTGTACAAATGTAAGAACACCCATGCTCCAACTTACAGACACTCTGACCATCAAAGTAAATGTCCCTAACCCGTGCTCCAGTTCTGACAGAGCAGATCATATCATTCTATAATCAAGCACATTTGAGTGAGATAATGTTTCCATAACATTATCCAGGATCTTCATACTCTTAATATCTATGTTAAAAACATTAATCAACTAATAGGCCTACACTTTAACAAGTTCATTGTATGATACCATATTTGATCATAGGTATTGCACTACAAGAATTGATTAATTGCAGCAATGCAATGATCCTTGGGATATGGCAGTATGTGAGTGGATTCGTGGCATCTGACTGCCAAACCAACAAAGATAATTGACTATTAGGGACACCACCAACATAGTGCTGGATAGCTCAGTTGGTAAGAGAGCCTGTACGGTATTCTGGTCTCCACTGATTCGAATCCCACTCCAGTCAATTATGTTTTGTTCACCTTTCAACTGATTGATTGATTCTAGATTGATCTTACCATCAGAGACTCCCTATAATGGCTAATCCGTCCAAAGCCACAGTTGGAATCAGAGCTGTCAATAATGAGGGCTATTTTATTGCCTTTAATCATGCCAAACTTCTTCTTGCTACCCTTCAGCAGCCAACGGATGCGATTATGATACATCTCTATGCTCCTGTAGAAAAAAATTACATACATTTATTGGAATAAATTCAGTAAAATAACATTAATGTATATAATACATGGAAAACTTTGTTGTGATGCACACTTAAATTGTCAATTCTGAATTTACTGTTGCGACAAAATGCAAAATTTGTTTTATACCATATGAGTGACGCAGACACTAACTTAACCCAAGCTTTTTCAATTTGAACCAAATGCATTCCCAAGTATGCCAGTATTTTGAAGAACACAGTACTGTTATGGGGATTAATGGCCCAACTTGGTTCAAGATCAAAGAATGCACCATGAAGTTCATACAAAATGCTGGATAGTGAGTGATTTGCCAATGATTCTAGCCAGAATTAATATGACTTTAGAATCCAAGAGTACAGTGCTCCACAATTAAAGTTTTCTAATCTGTTTAAATATATCAGAATTAGACATCATTGAATCAAGCATTGTACCAATAGGAGAGGCATGGTACTCGGCTACTTACTCATATAGTTTGTATTCAAACTCATTGACGACACTAGCCTCAAACTGGAGCTCTCTGGGTGGGCCATCTAGCTTCTGGTTGTTGTTTTTGGGTCTAGAGGGAAAAAATGAGAAGCAAATTACAGAAAAGAATAAGTAGATTTAAGACAACTAACTAATTGAACATAAACACTGTGCAGGCATGATTTATGTTGCTATTCATTTACAAAAAAGATGTAATTTATAGATCATGGGTATGATGGGTCATAAATTCAAGTACATGATTCAAATTCTCAAGTTATCCACAAGTAGCTTAACTCTCTTACTGGTAGGAAGACTGCACCGTTAAAACAGAGGTTGTGGGCAAGCATGCTTATGTTCAAGAGTGCACTGTGCTAGCACTACACTCTACACTATAGTAGACTTATAAGCATTACACTGAATTGCTATTATTGAGGAGAATGATTCTCTGAGAATCACTATTATGAAAGAGCAGTGAAGACACCTACCTAATGATTTGACCTTTACTAAGTAAGTCTTTCAGTGTCAAGTTGAAATGTTCAATGGAATGGTTCTTCAGCCAATCACCAGACGTCTGCCCTTCATTAAACATGGCCGCCATGTCACGAGCCCTCTGTGGATACAAGCATAATGTAATGATGACATAGGGCTTGTAAATGTTGTATAGTTTTAGACTCTAAAGAGGCAGTCTCATCATGTTGATTATATGAACGCGTACAAACCAAACTAAATGGCCATAGAGTCTACCACTTGTCTTTTACACATAAAGATTAACAATTAATGTAAATGCATTATGCTATGTTATATTATAATGGGTTGCCAAAGTCATTAACATTCAAAGCCCTGGCTTTTGGCTGACACCCAATAACCCCAAAGTGTGCAGTAAACTTATGGCACATACTGTAGCCCTATACCTTGCTGGTGTAGTAAGCCCTGAAACATTACAACTTCTGAGTCCTGTGTACGTTCTTCACAGTACAGCAATACCATTCCATAGATATTGGTAAATTTAGGATAATAAAAGGAAAAAATCAAGTTTATATTCAAAATCAGTACATTTATGTCACAGTTTAGACTTGATTCAGCACCTGAGGAAATCTTCTTTTTCCGTTATTCACATGCAAACTATAATTTTCCTAAAACGTTTTTGATTCTATTTTACTTTGGGATATAGGGGTATGTGCGTGGTTTCATGGCTTCTGACTGCCAAACAAACATAGATAATTGACAATTTGGGACACCACCAACATGGGGTTGGATAGCTCAGTTGGTAAGAGCGCCAGTACAGTATTCCGGGAGGTCGCTGGTTCAAATCCAGCTCCAGTAAATTTGTCTTTGTTCACTTCTATTAACCTTCACTACAATGTATAATACAGCTGTTCTAGGCTTTCAACTAACTGTAGAACCTGATAGATGCTTCAACTTACCACCCTATCATGTGTCTGGTTGATGTGTGTGACTGTCATATCTGGGGTAGGTACAGCTCCCCGTACAGAAGGCTGCACCCATGGTGGTCTACCATCCAGGGAACTACTTAAAGACTTGTCCTTGGTCTTTGGACTTCGTTTCTTGGTTGATCTGCTCTGAGTCAGAAATGTCTGCTTTGCAGTCTTTGGTCTCCTGTGAATATATTTCAATGAGATAGGATACAAAGGTACAGTACAGGATCAGTACAAATACAAACAGAAATATTCACAGACTTTAGTATACCTTTCAGGGTATGGAGATGGTGCTAGTAGAAACAAACCGTTAAAATATTTCCAGCTAAAATGCTGTGTTTTTCCAGAAATTAGTAAAACAATGACTGAAAACAGTTTAGAACTCCTGTGAATAGATTTGAAAATACAGTGAGCGTTTTCCACTGTTTTCTACAATTTCCGATGATGATATGAGCTGGAAATTTCACAGGTTTGGTTTTATTCCATGACAAATCAAATCACGAACAGTCTGCAGAGCTATTCTGTCACCTTTACCAATCCTGTATTATGCCTTTAAAACTGCAATTCTATCAGCAATAATGTCCAACCTCTGTGAATGTTGCATTGTGTAGCAGGCTCTTTGCTGACAGATAACAGAGCCTGTTTGTTTCAGGCACGTGATCAGTGATCTTGCAAATCCATGTCCAATGCAGTATACGCTAAAATGGAGCAGCAAGATCACTGATCGAGTGCCTGAAACAAACAGGCCCATAGACAATATGGTAGGACTGGGCAAGATTTAGACCATTTCAGCAAACTGCTGTTCAGTTCGGCTAGCTTTGTTTTGGGTAGGATTGATATCAAATGGCAGTCACTGTAAAATCTTGTCATCTAGTGCCCGACAGATACCAGGAAGTACTAGGTTTACATATGGCAAAGGCTGCCAGGAAATGTTTCCTTCACCAAAGAGATGATAGTAAAGGTGCCTTCACACTGAAACAAAACAGGAATGATCAGAGATTCCATTTGTTTTGGCCGATTGGCGTTAGGACTGAGAAGTGATGGTCTGTTTGTCCTCTGCATGATATGGAAGTGAAATATCTTCCTCATGAATCAGACAGAAACTCATCCATTGTGTAAGTTCAAAGTTGGTGACCAACAGTTTGATATGACTTTCATAATCCAGTTCAATAACTGTTTATCAGTTTCATTACTCAAAAACAGCATTGAAAGGTAAATTGGTATTGTCAATAATAAAGTAACCCAACAAGTCAGTGGGAAGGAGGGCTTGTTGCGTTGTATGATCATCATGATCATAGCACAGTGAGTTCTGTTTATCACTGACTTGAGTTCTGGTACAGTTGGGATTATCCTCAACCAAAGGCTACATAGCTGGTATCATCATGATCCATGGTATCAGCTGCAGTAGAACCATCCATGATTAAGCATTTTCTTCCCTCTTACTCTTAGTCTCACCCTTATTTATTTCCTTTGATTCATTGAGCATAATGACACATAATGTACTAAATTTTTAAAAAGGCTTTTGTAGGCTGTAGCCAAGGGCCTAGGTATATTATTAATATTGGTAATTGTGGACAAGTGGTTCCCAAAACTATAAAGGAAAGGACAAGTATTCATCGAGCAAGTTATCAGAAAGGAAACTTAAGCAACTTTTTATAGATTCTACTGCTCCCAATTGACTTCCAGAAAATGTTCTTGAGTCCTTAAAACCCTAGATTGAAGAGCGTAAAAAAAAACGCATAATTTTCACTTTGAAATGTTGAACGAATTTCTTCAATCTTGATTCTTGGTTGGGTTTAAGGTTTCAAGGACTCAGTCAGGAACAGTTGCTGACAGTGATACAGTGATAGGCCTAGTCCAAATCATACAAATTACAATCAAGCTGGGAATGGTGCTGTATTGTAGTAGGGGCCTACACACATACGGAGTGACACTGTCTCACTGACAAATGTCACTCATTCAGACCATTCCATTGTCATTGACATTGTGAGTGAATCATTGTCATTGACAATAACAATAACATTTGTACTGACAAACAGTTAGGCCTACACTACGGTAGGTAGGTGCCTGAGAAAGTTACCTGTTGCTTGGAAAGTCCCCATTCATCATAGCTGTGGGCACGCAAAACGATATAGATGGATTCACTCAATACCTACAAGCCATGTTTCAAATTTACATGCAGAATATTTTGAGAAAACGCGTTGAAAATCTACTCCGAATGCACTTGATTACGGCTTGATTATATTGGTTGCCAATAGTATTCATCGAGCATGCGTACAAATAAGCAATCAATTACGGGATAAGCACCGTACCCAGACGCCACGCAACTTGGAAATCGTTGCTCTATTGAAAGGTACCATACTATTTGGCTTGTCATTATTGGGGGCGCTGTTTGTTGTCGGTGGTTGGCGCTAGTCTTGTTTCACGACGTTGTTATGTTTCCAAGCAGTTGATAGTCGAACTTACGGACTGGTGATCCGCACGCACGCACGTACGTACTGAACGTAACACAATGTACGTGCGTGCGGGTCAGTGCGGGCAATCGGTTCGTACGTTCGAGTAATATCAACGTCGTGAACCAAGACTATACAGTTACTGTTATTGCGAATTTCTGCTGATTTTGTAAGTCATTTCATAAGGTATTAATTATAATTTGAGAAAATGAGTAAATTGCATTTCATTTACAAATTTTTGGTCATTGTAGATAGTCATTGGCCTTCATTTTTATTAAATTATTCAAATACAACTATTCACACTATTTATCGTACGGCCGCGTGGCCTAACGGATAAGGCGTCCGACTTCGGATCGGAAGATTGTGGGTTCGAGTCCCATCGTGGTCGAATTTTTTTTTTTTACCCAAAAAAATTTTGAATACTTGCTGTTTTATTATTTAATGAACGTTCGTGGAAATTTTTTTATTCCCCCAGTTGATTATTCACCTTATAAAAGTGCAATGCACACAATAGTCAATACAGCATATTGGCCTACAGTATTTGAAGCATCTTGAAATTACATTTAATCGTACCATGGAGCTACCTCCATGCATGATCGTACCATTTCTAGCTATCGTGGTGATTTTTTTTTATAGATACTCATGTACTGTCAGCATGGAGGTAGAAATACATCTACACTGACAATGACTGACGCTACCTCCATGGTGTCAAGCTCATAATTCGCTGTTAATTTTGTCTGGATTCTTGAAAACCATCTCACTTCTCAGTTGAGTGTCCTACCTCCATGCTCTGACTCTTTTCTCCTTAATAAGGTGTTGAAAAGGTGATGAAAAGTTCTTTTAATTCTTCCAGTGACTGTATAGGCATGGAGGTATTCGACTTAATCATATTAAATCTTAATCGTAATCGACATTTACCACTACACAGTGCGCTACACCTAAACCAGCATGATTGACTTGTAGGATTTAGGTACTCATGCATAACGCTGTTGCTATGGTTCCACCTGTCAATGTGTACGTCCCGTCCGTTTACACTTTACACATGTATATCTGATCCTGATTGTACACAAGTGCTACTGTTTGCAATAGACTGTACGGGTCATGGGCCAAACTCTACAAGGTACACTCTTATGAAGGCTAGTACATGGTAATGTATACAATTCATTCATTTTCCTTTTCATGTAATAATGTAATGGCAGATTGATTAGTCGAAACTTAAAGTGGAACAGTTCGTTGGAACCGACGATATGACGAGAACTGTCCTTGAGCGGACCGCGTGGTACTGAAACCATACGCCGTGATATGTCAAAAACTTCCCCATGAGGGTTCACGTGTCTACACGGTGCCTTTCCCGGACCGGCCTTGCATTGATCTATTCATCGATCGCATGCGTGTATAACACGATGTTAAGACATGTAGTTAATAGTAATACATGTACAGTTTGTACCTGCCTTTTTATAACGAGAATAGGTCTATACCAACCGTCTAACAATGAATGGATTGGTCATTATTTATCAAACTTACGGCGGTAGATTGAAGCTTCGACAAGCATTTTATGATTTAGACCACGGCTGATGAACTTGTGCCTACCTTTGAGCTTACTGATAAGGTTGACGCCATTGAACCCCCGTTCAACACATGAAATACCTGCAGCCTTTGAACTATGTCCTCGAGTTGTCACCCATTATTATCGTGAACCGATGCACCGATCTAAAAAGACTATTTTGTAGGATTAATAGTTTCAATAGTTTCAAGTTTCGTACAAAACTTGCATGACAGTTTCGGTTATGTTGAACCATGAAGGAGCATGCTTCCGTAAAAATTTGTGACGCGATCCAGACGTGATCTGAAAAGGAACTAATTACTGGTAGTTTCTCCACCACGGCTGAAGTGATCATCCACAATGAAAATATTTTTCTTGTTTATAACTCCGTTCAAAAACATGTACCCTTGGTGAAAGGAACAAAAAATGCATATTCTTCATTTGTCACCTGTAACTGCCCATCTTTTATTTTAATGATGCTTATATAAATTCCCATCCATTAAAGTAAAAACCACTAGTTGAAACTACATGTACATGTATAGGGCATAATTTGCCAGTGATCAGAACAAACAACGCCCCATACTTTATCATAATCATAATAGTGAAAGAATGTGGAGCATGCATTATTTTGATTAATTTCCCTGTGTTGTATGTGTTGTTTTAGTAACAAGTCAAAAGTATGCGTTGACTGAGCCATTGAACCCTGTATAAGTGACCGTACTGGCCCTATGAGATATAATCACGGGTGCTAACAGTTCAAACATGGAGATATACACTACAAATAGTAAGTATACTTAGTTGCATCTGAATTAGTATATTCTTCACTTTATCCATTTAATTTTTTGAGTGAAGCCAAAGCTTTGATACAGATAAACACAATGCTGTTTGTAACTGGAACCCTGGAAAAGATTTTAAGTTAAGCCCATGTGACTGACATGACGGAGGTCGGGCAGGATTATTCTTGAATACAAATTGTGGTTTTATCTTATTTTGCTATAATGCGTAGTGCAAATAATCTGTTCAAATCAAATTGCAATAATCCATATTTTGAAGATATCAGAGTTGTAACGAATTACGCATGCAGTTTATACTCGCACCATGACCAGGCCTTGTAAGTTCTAATGCTTCACACGTTTTTTGGTAATCCCACGAAAATCCTGAGAAGGTATTAGAAAGATTCAATCTAGCTGACCATTGCTGAAAGCATTATCTAGCATACTGTTATCTTTAGTACTGTTATGTTAGTATTGCGGGAATAATTAAACTAATGTGTGTGGTCTTATCAATATCAGTATACATGTATATAGGCCAAATTAAAAGACTGCTTTGGACAGTCATAGGAAGAATGACTGTTCCAAAATCGACGAATATGCCCTAGGGTTTGTTTAATATTGAGGTAAAGTTGTATCAAACGAAATGGTTTATAAGTGTACCATGAATGAATCACCATCAGGGTGAGCGAGGAGTACCAGCTTTTCAGGTCTACATGAAAAACTTCACATCATAGCTCTAGTTTTGCCAGTAAGGTTGGAGGAAAAATTGTGAGACACCCTTTGAAGCCCCTCCAAAAAAAAAAATGATAACGAAATAAATATATGGATGGGTATGCGGAAACACCATGTTATGATAATCGTTTTGTACTATCGCATGTCTTGTTTCGTTCGCACTTCACGTACGTATAAAGCTATCAACGTTTCGACTAGCCCGCTCTAGTCTCCGTCACTAACTATGAACTAGTTCGTTCGAAATGAGCAGTCAAAAATTAAATTTGTTGGAAACGAACGAACTAATAATATGATGTATTTTTGTATTATCAAGTTTAACCATTTTTATCACAGAAGTCCACCAAGACAGATGGCATGTTTCAGTTTTGATTGTTGGTAACGTAAAGGTCGAAGACTTGAAATGCTGGGCGCACAGCAAGTGTTTGGACTTCATTTTTCGCTCGTGTTGGCTTTATAATAATTTGCTCAAATGGCGTGATTGCTCTTATTTCTTCTTGTCAGCTAAGCAAATATCTGGTTACGGTGCTTAATGGCCTGACGTGCTGGATACGAATTGTCATTTGGTGTCAAAGCGTCTTTTGAATGTGAAGATGTTCGGAGACCTAGCGATGTCACCCAACTCTGGGAGAAAAAAATGTTTTAAAACCAAGTGCAATTGAAAATTCCGTACGAGCGTATGTCGAACCGAAAAAGTGAAAGGTTATTTAGGCTCGGTTTTGTTTAGAAGTATAGGCCTAATAAAAAAGATGGATTCTTAAAATAAATTGGCAACTATAGGAAAATATTAGGTTTAACGTAGAGTTAATAAAGTGATTTAGAAACCACTGTGAAACATTATTTTTATATCTTTAAACATATATTCATATTGGCGTTTGTTTCTATGCGCGAGAAAGTCTTTTTTCGGCAATTTATACTGGAAAGGAATATTTCAAGGGGAATGTTGAATTATATCTTTTGCGGGAATGCACTTTAACGACATTGACATTGTAGTAATATTACATTTACATGCATGATGCATTTCGAAGAGCTTGTGTAAAATTATAGGTGCCATACTGCAGCGAAATCAAGTTTTCTAGTCATGGTTGTAAACAAACAAGTTGGCGACTTGTTAAGTATACCATAGAGGTACAAACACCGATCACCGGTTCAATTGCATCCTTGACTGAATGAAAGCAAATACAAAAGTCGTAACATAAATCCAGTGTTTACTGTCATTCCTGTTGGCCTTACAAGCCTCGGGGACATGATATCAACCGGCGGTAGTTGTAATGGCATATTCATTTTCACCTGCGAGCGAACTTGCTAGTTCCCAACCGAACAATGACGATTGTAATATTTTCAACAATTGTGGTCTTTGTCGGGCCCAACTGTCCGCTTGGAATTCAAGCCTGATACTGCAATGAGTTTTGTCATGTTGAGATGTTTACCGACCCCATTATAATGCCCTCCGAATTCACCTGACAGAGAACTTTTTACGGGCAACCTGAGGCATTATGTATAATTAATTAATCTGAATGATTCAAAGACCGTGGACCCCATGCAAAGAAATGGACTCAATGGACAACACAGTGCCTGAGTTTGTCAAGATCGGGATGTTATTCCGGAGAAAGAAGTCGCGAAATTTCCCCGGAATATCCCGTTTTTACGTCCCCGCGTTTGTTGAATATCCCAAGTGAATTGAACCCCTGGATGGCTCGCGGCTCTTAGCTCTGGGAAAAGTGACCGGGATAAAAAGACCTCACGCAACGAAAACTGCATTGAGTAGGGGTATATGAAGCTTTCCCTCATAACCAATCCAAAGAAATCAGATTTATACAGATTAGGGCGGTATCAGCGGATTTCTCTATGAATGACTTCAAGCTCGTCTCAGTAAGAAGTCGACTTTAGTTAAGGCCTACTGGGAATGTTACAGAAGTCCTGGGGATATTCTCTCAGTTGGTAGGTTGGAAGACGTACGAGTGCGCCACCGTTTGATTCGTGGTGATCCGGTGGACTACACACTATGCAGTTAAGGGGCCGTCATCGATTTTTGAACTGTCCTTGAAATGCCGCCGAGTATTGGCAGACGATTTCACACCGGAGCACAAATCCACCAGACTTACCGGACAAAGGTCTTATGCAAATAGAGCACCCTGTTGCCTTGGATCACCGCTGTAGAGAGGATTTGTCGATGTTTCAGGAAGACTTGTCAAGTTAATTCTGGACAAAGCTTCAGTCGGGCATGGTGCAAGGTTTCAGTGGCAGACGCGGAGTGCTGTTCACCTGGCTACCGCGGCCTCACGCGCAATAATTGTAACATTGGAAAACAATGCATATATCTACCTGTAGGCGAATATACAAGTGAATATCTAATAATTTGTGAACACATCTGCATCTGCACCTGCATCATTTTTGTAAGCAGTTTGGAACATTTGGCTATTTTGGAAGTTGCTGTGCTGAACGAGGACCTGTCCCACCGGATTAAATCCTTCGAACGGGCTTATGCATCTACTTGAGGGTTTTAAGTCGGCAATCTGTGCTTTGAAACGAGTGGGACCAAAAGACATGGGATTCTGCAATCTGCTCAAAGGATCTTATAGTGCTCCTCAGAATCTAAGCTCTCCATAACAATCTCAATTACAATTCTGCTATCCACTGCGTGTCTTTTCGTACACCTGGATGCTCCCACTGCTAATGTAAATTGTTTCTTCGAAGTTTTAATATCTTGCACTTGAATCAAAATAATTATATAAGAACCGCGGGACTTTAAAAATGGGTGACGGAACACCTGTGCCCATGGAAACAGCAGAGGAGTTTGACAAGAAGAAACACCAGAAAGGTGAGTTTTATTCCACTCGTGAACATAAACATCTAGCTTTTCTCCAATTGCTCATTGAAGCTAGCGTTCGTTCGGCTTTTCATTAATTAGCTGATCAAATCACAGAAAGATGTGATCAAATCTAGCGGTCGGTATGAGAATTTCTTCAGTTGTAGACGGTGGGATTTAACCGGTGCCATATTAATCGGGTGCATAAGGCGTACGGTAGGCATAATTATGGAGAAAGTCGTGGTCGGATAATTATTGGTAGGATATTGGGACCATGACGGTATAGGGAAATTATGTTCATGAAGAGATGATGCTGGTCAGTTATTATCAAACGAAAATTCAACGAAAAATCAAATTCACCGGCAACCTTCACACCATAACCGCGACGGTGAAAAATTGCTGCATTGTCCGCGCCCAGATTTTGGATTCGTAGGAGGGTTGAAACTTGAAAGAAATCAACCAAACTTGGGAGATATCATTCCGGTTGCCTGCGACTTCACAAATCTTTCGTCATATTTCTCTGTCATTTATGATCTTTTTGTTCCCATTTTATTTAAATCTTTCCCGCATACTCAGTTACATAAAAACAAGTTCCATTCCAGACCTTGATGATTTTTTTTTTCAGCGCAGACAGACTGATGTTCATTTCGCCGGTATAATCGCAAGAATATCGATTTTCTTATTTATCCAACAAACAAGAAACATTGATTTTCTTTTCGTTAAGGAATTAAGGAACGTAGACAAAACTAGCAATATTTTTATAAGCATTCTTTTGTATGGATAGCTTCGGTTGAGGTTGTAAATGCATTGTAAATGACGTTCGAACATTACATGAATCAAAAACGAATAAAAAAACAACAACAACAACAAATGCAAATCCCGGCAATGTGGCACGAATCATTATTAAAAGATTTTGATCGAGCATTTTCAATTGCAATGGTTACCTTGTCAAAAGCCTCGTCACTTCGGTACAAGTGTAGTGCATTTAATTTATCAACACTGAATATACATGGTTTGACAATTTATTGGAAAGGCCACCAGCGGTTATCCTTGTTAGGAGTTCAGCTTGTCAGTATTTGACGGTCCACATAGAAGTGCCTAGACGCCAAATGGTCGTTTCTATGGCAACCAACCCTAAAGGTTAGCGCCATTTATTATGAGCTTTGTGGGGGACCATTGTAAATACGTCTGCATGGTAGCTATAGCCCGCACCATGCTGTATAATGTGTGTAGCCAGCCGTGCTTCATTACATCGAAACTGTATTTTCTAACCGGATTATGCAGTATAGGTCTTCACACAAGTGGAAATAATTCCTTGTGCAAATACAATGACACTGCTATTTTCATGAGATATTTTAGTATACGTTGCCTATTTCAAAGAAATGCCATACAACTTCATTAATATTAGGGTTAATATTGGCTTCATAAATTTGGCGCGAAAAGTTCACCAACAACTGCGCGTGTAATCCATTTCGTTGATTAAATTTGCCAAGAAATAGAATTAAACCCACGTTGTTAAACCAACATGTTAGGACCTATGCCTATACCTAAGAGCAAACCTATTGAAATTTAACCCGAAATAAAGTTAATACCGAGAGCTATTGGAGCAACAATTATCATTACTGATTCATATCCGGTAATCATTAAACCTGACATTTTCGTTTGTATTAATGATTATTTTTACACACGAGGTAAAATGGTGTAGGATCGCTCATAACGCGATGAAACACATCCATTAGTGATATTTGTTGTCACATTGGGTTTATTCAATGCAATATACACCGATCGTCCCCCCCCCCCCCTATAGAGCTCACTGGATGAAATTTTAATAAGCATTTGCATGAGTTGTTAACTCGGTACCCAAGTAACATTGAATAATACATGAATGTAACTAAATTTGTCGGCGCAGATCATCGACAGGCTATTAGGGGTTGCTATACCGCAATAAACCATTCTAAGTCACAATTTGTCACACAAGTCACAAAATGTTTGACTGATGTTTCTTTTGCCGATAACAAATAACATGCTGTGTTTTTGATCAGATGTCTACATTGTTCTTTCTTTATTATGATGGCCTATCGATTTTAATCATTCGCATCGAATTCGCATTTACACAACATTTGACATAATGTGCAAATGCCTATTTTTAAGAGCTTGTAAAGTTTAATGCTTATATTCCGGAATGATTGTTAATTGTTAATCATAATTCTTTCAGTTGACACTGTCCCGACACGAAGGTGAATAAAACGCCAACACCTCCCCCACTGAGGAAAGACGTCCTATTCTTGAAAATTAGCATTAAATGTTTTAACCGTAGGCCGCACTTTACATTTAATAGTTAGTTTTCAGAGATCAAAACAACACGATATTTGAGTCTGTGTTGAAAGAAACATTGCCTGTATTTAGGCGAAGGGCTTGGGAAAACGACACCAAACCAAAAACGGATTTCTTAAAATGTCCGAAACCAGGAACATTAGATAGGTAGTATCATACTTTGGTAAGAGACCAAAACAGAAATGTTCACAGATTTACGTATAACTTTCAGGGTATGTATATGATGCTACTATGTTGAAACATACTGTTAAAATTTGTCCGACGGAAATGGTGCATTTATCCAGAAATTAGTAAAACAACGACCGAAAATCTTTTTGATCTTTTAAAAGATCAAAAATTTCAGAGAAAAGACTTAAGAAATTCTGTGGCTGTTTTTCACTGTTTTCTCAAAAAGTGGGCACCGAATGGGAGTGGGACTGAAATTTTCACAGATAACTGTTACTGTATCTGTCGTAGTATTTTTGCCCATGAATATGTACTTCTTTGATAAAAACCAAAGCCGGATATTACCTTTAATTTGTTTAGAAGTTGACATTGATTTGGGATGGATAGTTTCGGCTCAGATTACTTTCCTTGTTAATCAAAGGGGGAAACGATTTGAATTTTCGATAATGTTCTACTGCTATGTCGGCCGAAAATCGAGCAAAGCATTTGGGAAAGAAAAAATACATTTCGTAGTTCAATAGTTGGGAAAATAATAAATTTAAACATTTCACAAGGTTCCCATGTACATTTGTTGAAAGTGTAGCCTTAGTATGATGACTTTAGGTGTACGACAATACATGAAAATTTACAAAAATGCACCTCTTGAATAATGTAAGCAAAGGATATTCATTTGTTATTTGTTTTGGTCAATTACCAAAACAAATAACAAATGAATATCCTTTGCTTCCTTCTGGCAATCACAAAATACGCTTCAAGCAATAAAAAGGATTAATATGAACATGCAATGCTGCATCACTGTGGGCCTATATTCATTCATA
The DNA here is from genome assembly GCA_963971285.1 of Astropecten irregularis. Classification (NCBI taxonomy): domain Eukaryota; kingdom Metazoa; phylum Echinodermata; class Asteroidea; order Paxillosida; family Astropectinidae; genus Astropecten; species Astropecten irregularis. Next base: position 18,515,588 of record OZ020248.1, read on the forward strand.
AAATCATCCGGTTGACTGAGTTATTGTGTTTGTGAACTCAGAAAACGTGACCATTAATTAGATTTATTAATCAAGTTCTAGTCTATTTTCCAACCATAAGTTAGGATTTAGGAACTTGTTCTTGGTTGATTTGTATTTCTTTTTTAAGCAAAACTTTATAACTCATTCTTTAATGTATACATTTACCAAATGTCAGCATTTGGATTGATTTTTTACCTAGAATCACAACCATATACTGTACCTTTAAACTTGAATTGTTATTCTGAAAAATCGTTCAGCTGTTTCAAATATGTCTTGTTTCGCGAACCTTCCAATTACTTTTACACAACTGTTTGCATTAAATTATAATTATTTAATTATATTCCTGAACCTGAAAGACTAGACTTTAAGAAAGATCCTGCTTGGATCAAAACGTCAACCCTCCTAGCTCTAAGCATTTTATGATTCTTCAGGTCATTATTTTGGTTGTTGAGCAGTTTGCAGTAGTTTATTGCTTGCATTAATTATTTCAAGAGTTTGAAATTAATTATTTGGTTGGTATTCAATGTACTAAAAGAATTGTTATGAATTGTGCTAAAGAAGAAGGTTTTAAACTGATTAAAAATACATAATTTTTTTTACAAACCCCCATCTCCTTCATTTTCTTGACACAGAAGTGGAAGAATGTCACCAACTACTACAAACACATCGCCCTAGCCTGGTCGGCCAGGTCATATCCTTGGATATGCTTCTTCATCTCAAGGAGCATATGGTGGTAGATGTGGAGAAAGCTAGGGATATCAGGAGACAGGGTAGAGGTTATAATCGAGAGATCAACCAGGCTATCCTTGCTGAGCTATTGACTAGAGGGACTAGAGAGTTTGAGGTTTATATGCTGGGCATGCGCAAGATGAACCTGAATCTACTAGCAGACTTGTTAGAGCAGAAGCATTTCACTAGTAAGTATTCGGTTCCAAGCAACCCTGATTCAATCAATACTCTTGTAGCACAACATGATATCCACCCTATGCAGCCAACTCTATTTTTTACTATCTGAAAGAACTTGATCTGAACTGTTCCAATCCAGTTCAACCCGGTTGAATGTCGTTGAACCAAGTGGAACCGAGTTGAACGGAGTTGAACTGAGTTGAACCTATAGTTGAACCTAGTTGAACTGAGTTGAACTGAAGTTGAACCTAGTTGAACTGAGTTGAACCTAGTTGATACTAGTTGAACCTATTTGAATTGAGTTGAACTGAGTTGAACCGAATTGAACTGATTTGAACCAGTTGGTTGAACTGAGTTGAACCTAGTTGAACTGCGTTGAATTGAGTTGAACCGAGTTGAACTGAGTTGAATTGAGTTGAACCGAGTTGAACTTAGTTGAATAAGTTGAACCGAGTTGAACCTAGTTGATTCAAGTACGTTGAACTGAGTTTAACTTATTTGAACTGAGTTGAACCAATTTGAACTGAGTTGAACCAGGTTGAACCAAGTTGAAACTAGTTGAAACTAGTTGAACCAAGTTGAACCTATTTGAACCAAGTTGAACTGAGTTGAACCTACTTGATTCAAGTATGTTAAACTGAGTTTAACTTGAACCTAGTTGAACCGAGTTGAACTTAATTAAACTGAGTTGAACTGAGTTGAACTGAGTTGAACCTAGTTGAATTGAGTTGAACCGAGTTGAACTTAATTGAACCAAGTTGAACTTAGTTGATTCAAGTACATTGAACTGAATTTAAATTGAACCGAGTTAAACTGAGTTGAACCGAGTTGAACCAAGTTGAACTGAGTTAAACCAGTTGGTTGAAACCGAGTTGAACCGAGTTGAATCTAGTTGAACTGAGTTGAACCGGGTTAAACTGAGTTGAGCCTAGTTGAATTGAGTTGAACCGAGTTGAACTTAAATGAACCAAGTTGAACCTAGTTGATTCAAGTACATTGAACTTGAGTTTAACTTGAACCTAGTTGAACTGAATTGAACTTAATTGAACCGAGTTAAACTGAGTTGAACCAAGTTGAACTGAGTTAAACCAGTTGGTTGAAACCGAGTTGAACCGAGTTTAACCTAGTTCAACTAAGTTGAACCGAGTTAAACTGAGTTGAACCGAGTTGAACCAAGTTGAACTGAGTTGAGCCGAGTTGAACCAAGTTGAAACTGGTTGAACTTAATTGAACCGAGTTGAAACTTGTTGAAACGAGTTTAACCACTCTCTGAGTTATACTTAGTTGAACCGAGTTGAACCAAGTTGAACTGAGTTGAACCTAGTTGATTCAAGTACGTTGAACTGAGTTATACTTAGTTGAACCAAGTTGAACCAAGTTGAACTGAGTTGAAACGAGTTGAACCAAGTTAAAACCAGTTGAACTTAATTGAACCGAGTTGAACTGAGTTTAACTGAGTTAAACTAACGTTGAACTGAGTTGAATAAGTTGAACTGAGTTGAACCAAATTGAACCTAGTTGAACTGAGTTGAACCTAGTTGATTCAAGTACGTTGAACTGAGTTAAACTAAGTTGAAACTAGTTAAACCTAGTTGAACTGAGTTGAAACTTCTGCTGAACCAACCTATCCCAACCAAGTCAAGCTTAACCCAGCTCAACCCATTCTTGTCACACCCACTCTGAGCTGTTTTGTTATACTTCATGCATCCCAAATGTTTTAGAAGTAAATCAAATAAATCACTTTGTTTTCCATGTAGAAATGATGCACGTCTTTGAGCCTGTGTCTAAGAGACTAGGTCACCACTGGAAACACCTCTCATTGGAGCTGGGTATGCCAGGCGTTGTGCCTAAGATAGAGACTAAGTACGTCAGGATTAGAGAGCAGGCTTTGTACTTCTTATTAGTCTGGGAAGAGACGGCAGGTATAGGAGCAACCATCAATCGCCTCGTGGAGGGGCTGGAACGGTGTGGAATGAAGCAGATTGTCAGTGAGTATGAGGAGATTGTTGAGTAGAAACATGTACCATTTATTTATTTCAGTCACCATCATATCTAGGGAAAACTGTGCCCGGGGTAAGTGCTAAAATTGCGCCTCTAATTCCAACTTCTGATGCCAATGAAAAAAAAAATCAGACATTTTGAATTTGGAATCTTTCTTAATTAATTCATTTGATTTGATTTTCAATAACTTCAACAGTACAGCTTCCTTTTTTTCTTTTCTTTTTTTGCGTCCCCTAAAAAGTGGCACCTGGGGCACCCCTCCAGATACGCCATTGATTTCAGTTCACAAGTACATCACTGTCAAGTGAGCAATAAATTGATTAAAGGCGAAGTAAAGTATAAAGAACTGAAGTGACGTTACATTCCAAGGCACGCCAAGGCACGCCAAGGCACGTCAAGGCACGTCAAGGCAAGCAAAATAAAACTGCAGAAAATTATAAAAAATAAATACAATCATTAACAAATATAATTGTCGTCCATTTTGTTTTCGTGTAGCATATGTCAAAAAGGTTATCCAAGGAAAGAGTGTCAAGAAAGGAAAGAAAAAGAAGAAAGGATCAGGTAAGACAGTCTTACAGTATAGGCATACCAATTGCAGAAACATAGAAGTTAAAAATGACATGCTATCATTTAAATTCTATTTTATTAGTGAATTAGCAATGACAGAGGACTGATTTTTAGTTTTTATGTCAAGACGTTTTAATCAAACATAGATTTCTTTGAATCAGGTCGAAACTAAGACCACTGAAAATACCATGTTAGAGCTCCAGCACCTGAGCTATCAGATTGTCTGAGGGGGGCCTTCTTAAATGTCACCTAGCTGGAATAGGGATCTGTAATTATCCCACTTCTGACACCAATGTAACGTACAAGCTTCGTTTACGTGTGCATTAGGAAGAGGTTGTTTAATACTTGTCATGTATCCATACAAGGTGTGCGTATATATGGCGCCTTCTTTAAAGTGACCTAGCTTGGATAGGGATTCTGTAATTATCCCACTTCTGACACCATGTAATGTACAAGCTTCATTTACGTGTATGATAACAAGAGAGTGGTTTAATACGTGTCATGTATCCATACAAGGCATTTGTACGGACCCATTGAGATGCCATATATATTACAGCTTGATCCTTCCTGCGTAACACAGGACAGTGTGTAAACATGAGGGACATCACTAACGTACAGACTGAGCAAGTTTATGAAAGAATCATTAGCGAACAAGTACTCAATCAGTTTTCATTTGCTTACAGATCATAGATCATAAAATATTGACCTGAATCTAGGCCTGAATATTTTCATTATTCTTATTTACTTCTCAAACTTTTCCATTATTACAGGGAAAAGTCGAGCATCCACTGGAACTCGGAGGTAACCCATGCTATGCTTCATTTATATATGAAGCTTGTATTAACATGGAATGGGCCATTGTTGTATGCTGATCTACAGTCATGAATAACGCACCCCTTTTTTATTGTAATTTTTCCAGGTATATTTTTTAAATCTTAAAGTTTGTAATCTCACACACAGAAATTTTCAATAATGATTTTACACATTGTCTTTTTTTAGCATTTGTTTTGAAGGTTTGTTTTATTACATGGGAATTTTAGAATTGCCTTTGAAGACTATGTAAGTGGGAAATGAAAATCTTTCGTAACTTTTGAAATATTGGGATATTTTGATGCTATTAAATCACCTGTAGGCGATTTCTTTGTAGGGTCTTTGAATTTAATGTTTTTGATTTAGTTGTGATGTATTCAATGCCAACAAGCTGTTTCTTCATACTTGAGTTGTGTCTATAGTCATTGAAAAGTGAACAAAGAAAAATTGACTGGAGTGGGATTTGAACCTGCGACCACAAGAATAAGTTGTTTCTAATAGCATTCTGAGCAATATATTTTTGAGTGATTGTTTTTCACATGTTCAAAGTCTTCAGCTTTGTAGGAAACTGATTTTCAGTCTGTGCCTTAGACATGCATTGCCCAGAGGGTTGAGTGCTTAAATTCTGAGCATGTCATTAGTGCACAATTTGATTGGTTTCACTACCCTCAAATGATCAAAATAAAATGAATGATTTGATTCAATTTTTTAAGAACAATTCAATGCAAGGCTTGATGTTTTTCAATGAAATTTGAATTTCAAATTGGGAAGTAATGGTTTTTATCGGGGTGTGCTCCAATCCCTTAGTTACTACAAGGATTTTCTTCATTCAGTCTCCAAGGGAACCAAGATCACCTTGGAAACCATTGGTATTTCAAAACATGTTGTCTGGTTGTTTGTTCCCTGACAATGAAAAGACATAAACATGATAAATGATGCAATACTGCAAAACATGAATGATGTATGTTCACAATAATAGGCCATTTATTATGTACTTTGTATCTACTTAGTGTTCACTCCTATTTCATTCCATTAATTCTAGTCTTTTATCCAAGATAATTTATTCCTTTATGGGTCTATTTGTCATCCAATTCAATTCATGTACTGTATAATACATAGAGGTCAGACATGGACACAGACACACACAATTAGACAGATTCACACAATAATCAACCACAATGGATTAAGTTATTGAGTAACCATACGTGGATGCTTTTTATTGTGTAAGCTGGATCATTTAAAACTTTATAGATTTTGGACTCTTTCAATATCTTTTTCAACCTAAATTCTGCAAAATTGGTGTAGACATCCAAGGCAGTACAATATTTCATAATTTTAGTATTCATTTTAGTATAACATTTAGTATTCATAAATGTTCTCTTTTATGGCTGCAGAATTGGTCAAGGTCCAAAGGTTCGTGAGTGTATAGAACAAGTAAATTAATTTCAGCAAAATATTATAAAAATGTTTTAGCAGTTGAGGCCTGATAAATACTCTGCACACTTTGACTATTCTAAGGCCCATGTCACTCAAAGCAATTTACAGGCAACCAGTTCCAGGCAATCTCCAAGAAGAAATAAAATTTTCATAAAATTTTCTTGGGAAAAGTGAGAAACTGTGAGAAAAGTTACTTTTGTGCTACTGAAATCATCCTTTTGTATGTGGTGTAGTTCGTTGCCTCAAAGTTGCTTGTAAAAATGGACTCGTGTGACATGGCCCTAAAATGTCTAAAAAATAAATGTAGATTTATCACCACATAAAGGGTTTCAGGCCCGAAAATTTGGTTCTGCAATACAAGAATGAAAATCATGTCAGTTTGATGACAGTGCTTGAAGTGGTTGCTATGTGGAAGAGATACTTACAAGCTATTCACAAGATCTTTTAAAAAACATGACAATCTCCTTAATTTAAATGTGTGGCTTATGAACTACATGTATTTTGTTGACTGGTTAGAGAGGTACTAGTGTGTATTTAAAGGTAAGTACAAGATTGGTAACATACCTTAACAGAAATGTCCACAGATTTACCTATAACTTCCAGGATATGAAGATGGTGGTGGTGGAAACATACCGTTAACATATTTCCATCTGAAATGGTGTATTTATCCAGAAATTAGTCAAACAACGACCGAAAACAGTTTTAATCTCAGGCTAAGATAAAAACTCCTGTGAATAGATTTGAAAAACAAAAAACCTTGAGTGTTTTCACTGTTTTTTTTCTTTTTTACAGTTTCGGTTGATAATATGAGCTGAAAATGTCACAGGTTTGTTCTTATTCCATGAAAAAATCTAACGATGAACAGTCTGCAGCTGTTCTATCAACTTTACCAATCCTGTACATGCCTTTAAGATGTATAACTTCCTTCTTACTCAGTTTATATTATTGTGTTGTTTTCTCTACAGCATTGTACATAACAAGAAAGCACAGTAAAACAAGATTTTATATTACATGTATATCTTTGAGTCCATTTGTCTTATTTCATTACGGGTTTCATTTGATTGTGACATAAAATTTTGCAAAGTTGGCAATAACAACACCCCCTGACATACATGTATTTCAAACATCTTCTGACAAGTTTACCAAAGTAAAGCTATCTTGTCTGAGAAAAGAAATTTGCTGTGAAACATTCATCTACATTATTGACAGAAGTTGTTATCTTATCCCTGGGCTTCAGATGTTAAATCAGATGTACTGTAAAGAAAATCAGAGGTACTGTAAAGAAACTTTCAGACCCGGCTTGAGTATTATGTTTCAGCAACAACCGTTGGTTGGAATGCACAAATGGAAACAACATTGGTAAATGTAGTTGTTGAAAAAAAAAGGTTCCTTGTTTATATTCAATCACATAACATGTTGATTACCGGGGTAAACATATTCCTACTAGTTTTATTGCAAGAAACTAGTTTCACCCTTTATTACAAAACAATGTACAGGCAACTATTTTTTTAATTAACAGATAATGTTCAAACTTCACACACAAATGCAATAATAATGATCCTTTGTTTTAGGCACTTTTATCAATATTTTGGTTGAATTATGCCTCAGACAAAATATCTACATGTGTAAAACAATAGCTGGATGAATTATGTCTAGACCACACTCCACAGTACAAAAACAACATGGTTTAAAGTTGCAGACATGTCAGTTAGTGCAATACACAAGGTGCTCATAAAATGTTGTCTTAGTCCAGCTTCCCTGGCAAAGAGCCAGCTGATAAGTATGAAGAAGAAAGAAATGTCTAGTCAATTTCCTTTGAATGTGAAAAATACTTCTGTCTATGATGGAAAACTATTAAACCAAATCACAATTTGTTTTGTACATTTATACAAATACATTTCAATCTATTTCAGACAGTCACACTGTGCAAGAATTGTACAAGATGGAAAATCTGCATTTCATTGTTTTTACAATGAGAAAAAAAAACACTCTTAATACTAAAGGGTCACATTCATATAGCTCCTTATAATTGTAAAGATTGAAAATTTGCTTAGCATGAAAAGTCTTCCTCAGTATTGGACTGCCAACCAGATTTCCATGTGATACTCATTGCTTTTGACTAATATTCAGCTATTATGCTGAAATATGTTAAGCACAACAGTTACAAGGCGTTTGGGCTGGTTACATATGATATTTTTTAGCAAGGCTTTATTTGCTTCAGCAAATTCTGGATCTAAAAGAGCTCTATGACATTGCTTGGTCCCAGTTGGTATTCTTACGCCATGAACATGCAGAACATTGTCCTCAAATTAGTCCTTAACTCTCGCCTAGGATGCATCTACTTCAAAACTTGGCAATTTCTTTTTTTTATAATGAAACCTTTAGGAAACTAGGCTTGAGGCTTAATTCGCTACCACCATTTTGAGTCCCAAAAACAAAATGAAGGGATTGGGCCACATGACAAAGCCGAAGAAAGGCTCTAGCTGTGCCATGTATCTCAAGCCCTTCATTTCATTTGAGACACAAAATGGCGGTAGCAAAATAAATCCAAGCCTAGCCTCGTGCCTCAATTCATAAAGGAAAACCAAAATATTCAAGGTGGATTTTGAGAATTCAAGAAGGTTGGGGTAAATGATCAACCTGGAAAGAAGTGGCTATAACCCAAAAGATCAAACATAAATAATTTGTATATTCTTAGTAATTTATAAACCTTTTGAATATATAATAAGACTTTTCAAACTAATAATGGACAGTTCGTCTGTAAGGGCAAAAATATAATCGAGATATGACTTGGTAAGGTTGTAACCAGACCATATTATATTGCATCACTCACTGCAAAGCAGCATATATTCACCATACAATTGTTAATTTTGGGTTGCTTATTTATCAAAGTCACCCAGTAGGCAGGAAAATATGTATCAAATAAACTCTACTTTTTTCATTTTGTCTCACATTTCGGTTCCGGAAATTACATATTAAAAACCATAAAACATTAATGCACACACAAAAATAGCACAAAAAATAACATAACATATCAAATGAATAAAAATGGTTGCACAAAAACAAAACCAAACCCTGGTTAATATCATGAGAGCAGTTTTAAATTTGTACCTGAAATCAATTTGGAGAAGGATTAGATTACTTTAAATAGGTCAAATTCAATGAAAACATGGCATTATTTAGTACTTCATAATAAATTAATTCATAGGAATACTCATGTTAATATGGACGGAATTGATACTTCAAAACTCATAAATAGGAACAGAATTTAAGTATGTTAAGGAAATTATGAATGGTTTTCAAGTTTAAGATTATGGTGAAAATAGTTCAGAGTTCAAAGTGCTGAAGACTGCTTGTGGTAATGTACAGGCTACAAACACCATTCGATGTAGTGGTTGTATCTAGTGATACGTTTTCTGCACTACATTGGGAGCCAGGGCTGCAGCTATCAAATCTGACCTCATACTAGAGAAGTTTTCCAAGCCTTGGCTTTGGCTCCGGCTCCAACCTCTTCTCTATCATCCATATACTGCAAATAATAGGTTGAATATTTTCAATGAAGATGAAGCTCCGTTTTCCTTTTCAAACCAGAGAATCTACCCCACAGCCAAAAGCCTCTATTTTGATACCCGTTATTTTAGAATGGATTCAGAAAATGGAGCCGGAGCCGAGGTTTGGAAAAGACTCTAGAAGAGAGATGTTAATTGTGAAGTTTCTGTAGGCAGTACAGTCTGGAGTCTTGGACCCAATTTCATGGAATCTGTTACGGCGTATTTTTGTGCATATGGGCACTGCTATGCATGAAATCTATCTCACAGAATCTGTAAGCAAGAAATTTGGTTAGCGAATTTAATAAATTTGGTTTTCTAGAATAACCCTGATAATTTTCTGCTAACGCACTGTCATATGCATTCTACAAAAAGTCCTCACTTAGCATAGTGAGAAAGACAGCTCTCCCGTGAAATAGCTAACCGTAAGCAAAAAAAATGGTAAAGGATTCCATGAAATTGGGCCCTGAACTCCTGGTCTAATAAGGGCAACCCTGAGGTTGCAGGTGATGAACCAGACTAAGCCTTCAATGGTACAAACATCTATTAATGGCTGTGATGCTACTGAGATGGAGCTTGCAGTGGTGGGTGTATCACTCTATTTATTTTGGTTAGCCTTAACATCAGATTCTGTACCAGGATGTGTGGGGTTGTTAGTGTTTATAACAGCCTATCTATGGTGAGTTTTGGTGACACAGGATCCCAGATGCAGGTGTCTTCCATAGTATTCTTGACCCTGTGGGATCTCCCAAGACCTGTATCCTTCTGCATGCCCATCAAGGCATTTCACTCTGAATGAACCTTCAGCAGTTCATCATGCCTCTCACCAATTGCTTGAATCAGGTTAACATGGTACAGGTACCTGACTACCACAGTATGTTTGCAATAATGCACTTCATTAACATTATAAGACCCTTTATGTAGTCAGTTCGATCAGTCAACAGTTTTCCACTCAAGCTTGAAGCAGTCTTGTGAAGATACATACAGATTGCGTTTCGAGCAATGTCCATCTTGTAATTCAAGCCATGCATCTCATTCGGTGTCTACAGTCTGTCTATCAAGCCTTCTGCACATATCCAACTGGTACAGGTGTCTTCAATGTTTCCAGAAAGACACTTTCCTCTTCCAAGAACTCCTTATCCTGTTCACAAACAGACAAATCAAATGTCAATCAAACATACATGTTTCAAAGTAAGCCTAAAGTTTTCAAGCCTGCTGCAAGCATACTAGCTGCACTAAGACTGCTTTATTGTAAAGGTCTTACTTATAGACCAACTGCCTTCCAGCCCTTTAAAGGTAATATCATACTTTGGTTTTTATCAAAGAAATACAGATTAATGGGCAAAAATATCAAGACAGATACAGTAACAGTCATCTGTGAAAATTTCAGTCCCATACGGTGCCCAATTTTGGAGAAAACAGTGAAAAACAGACACAGTATTTCTTAAGTCTTTTCTCTTGTATTTTTAGTCTTTTAAAAGATCAAAAAGAATTTTGGTTGTTGTTTTACTAATTTCTTGATAAATACACCATTTCAGGCGGAACAATTTTAACGGTATGTTTCTACCACCACCATCTCCATACCCTGTAAGTTATACGTAAATCTGTGAACAATTCTATTTTGGTGTCTTACCAAAGTATGATACTACCTTTAAGATCAGATAAAGCATATAGACAGCTTTAAGACTGCTAACTGGTTCCTTTAGATCCTAAGTCATCTCACCTTCTCAGCGGCCACCTTCCACATTCTCAGACTGTGACCAAGTTCAGCCTGGGACAGGAGAGTGTCTACATCTTTCAGGCTTAATGTTCTAGAGGGCGCTGTTGATCTATCCTGGTAATGATTACCATCTTCAGTGAGTTGTGGTGATCTTGGAATGTTAGGTGTATGGCGGATGCTGTTGCTAGTAGGCCAGGCTTGAGTGGGTGAGGAGATATCTGTGGAACAATGGAATCAGATTCAGGAATCAATCAAACAGTAAACTGCCACTATACACATTATCTTTTTCAAAAAGACATTTCCCTTAATTCTTTTCCTTTTTTAATTTTTACAAATCATAAACTACAGTAAAATCAACCAAAATCATAAAGAGGAATATTCAATAAGGTAGCCTGAAGTTTCGAAAGCAAACAGGATCTCTCATTTAAAGGTAGCATCATACTTTGGTAAGAAACCAAAACGGAAATGTTCATAGATTTACGTAAAACTTACAGGGTATGAAGAAATGGTGTATTTATCCAGACAATAGTAAAACAACGACCAAAAATCTTTTTTATCTTTTAAAAGATCAAAAATAAAAGAGAAAAGACTCGTGGCAATTTGTCACTGTTTTCTAAAAAAGTGGGCACCGTATGGGACTGAAATTTTCACAGATGACTGTTATTGTATCTTCCTTGATATTTTCGCCCATGAATCTGTATTTTTTTATAAAAACAAAAGTATGATATTACCTTTAAGACTTTGAGAAAAACCCAGCGAAGTCTAAAGTCTTTGATAAAGATCCTGCTAGGATTGAAACGTCAGGCCCTCCTGACTCCAAAGCATTTTATATATTTCAGGTCATTATTTTGGCTGATGAGTAGTTTGCTGCAGTTTATTACTTGTATCAATGATATGAAGGATTTGAAGCTTTGCATGGTGGAAGTAACATAAATAAGAAGGAAGGTTTGCGGAGACACCATGTATTTTTTTCCTAGAACTGTGGTTCTGAAAAGGAGACGGTTCTGTTCAGAAGAACAAACTTCTAGAAAAGAGTTACACTGTGTCTCTGCAAACCTTCCTTCTTTATGTATTAATGATAACTGATGAGGTGTACTATTCTGCAGAGCATTCAAAGGCACCAATCTGGGAGGTTTCAGGAGCTATTAAAGAGGCACGTATTATTATCCCTGGTCAGACTGAATTTGACGCCCTTGAAACCATGCATGAACCACAAACCCCAGGCTCAGGCTACAAATCTCCCACGTGTGGTACTATCCACATGATCTTGAGTCTGATGCATCAAACCAATCAGACATGGTCCACTGTGATAATAATTGAGGGTCTCAAGGTTTCATCAAGGAGAGCTTAAGGGAGCTACTTACTAGCTGCTCTAGGCTGTGCTACTGAACCACTGCAGAGATGACAACGAATGGATCCACGTAACTTCTCTAGGTTTCTCTGTTCACGTGCTAGGTCTAATCGCTCCTGGTTATGGGGAAAAAAAACAAGAAAGAAAACAAAATGGAAATAGTAAAAGACAATGAATAATGAAATTACACAGGGGGTCAACGGAATGCAGGCTCAGGCTCCAGGTCCGTCATCCATATGCTGAAAATACAGTTTTCATTGAAGCTGAAGCTCTATTTTCCTTTTCAATCCAGAGAATCTACTTTCAAACATCAGCCAAAAGCCTCTATTTCGATACCGGTTATTTAAGAATTGATTCATGAAATGGAGCCAAAGCCTAATCCTGAGCCTGGCCCTCCATTGTGTAAACCCTCTGTGGCTGACCATACATGTTCTCCATTAGAACAAGCCAGCAAGACATGTCTTCCTTTGGAAGTGAAACCAGATGCTGATCGCCTCATCACAGTGACCATACTAACATCACTCACACACAATCTATCACATCAGAGTGTATAACACAGAGTAGATTGTCACTTTCCAAAGTACTAATGTACACGATACACCGGCTGAAGATCGAAAAGTCTGTCTTTTTTTATAGGACCTTTACAAGTTGAGGCTTGAGGCTAGGCTTGGGATTTATTTTGCTACCGCCATTTTCTGTCCTAAAATGAAATGAAGGGCTTGAGATACATGGCAAAGCTGGAACCTTTCTTCGGCTTCTTCATATAGTGCAATCCCATTATTTCGTTTTGTGGGCCTCAAACGGTGGTAGCAAAATAAGTTCCAAGACTAGCCTCAAGCCTGGTTTCGTAAAGACACATACTTTTGAGGAATGATCAGGGATGACTGAATGAATGAATGACTGGATATCTAACCTGTGCAATTTGTCTCTGTGAAGCTCTTAATGCCTGTAACTGACTATGTATGTTCATTTCTCTGGTAGATTGTTCAGCTTCTATGGTCCTAGCTGCTTGTAGTGCTGCCTGACCATCCTCTCTTGCCTGCAAACCCTCCTGCAATGAAAATGACTCCCAATCATACTCATGTAATTCATAGCAATATAATAGACTGCCGGACTGGATTTCACCAAACACTAAGATCAATCTTAAGACGAGTTGTAAATTGTATTGTGACATCACACATTGCTTAGCAATTATAAAGATTGATTCACATTAAAGATCAATCTTAGTGCTTCATGAAATCGACCCCAGGTCTGATAACAGTAACACCACACAGGGATTTCACATTAGCGGCGTCTGCGCATTTCCGCATGAAAACCGAGGCTCTCTGTGCTGAACTTAGGCTGTGACGCCACGGCCACTCAACACAGTACGCATTACACAAGCATCACAGTCTCAGCTCAGGTAAGAGTTTGGCATGCTTCGCTGTAGCAGACCATGAAAGTGCATTGTGTATGTACACACACCTGCATGCCTGAGAAGCGGACACAGACAACCTTGATTTCGAACTCGAAAGTGCACATGTATAAGATCACTTCAAGGGTCATTAAATGTGCTCATACACAAAACAGACAGCACAATATATGATTTTTGTTCAACTGCTTCTTACTGTGACTGTTTCTTGTATCTGCTGGGATCTTTGCCTCAGGGTTTCAGCAAGCTGCTGCAGCCTGCGCTGCTCGCTGTCTAGCTCCTGCCTGCGATGGGACAGCTGCAGTTTCTCCTGCTGCATGGCTTGCTGCTGCTGCTGTAAGGATGCTGCTTGGGTAGTCAGCTGAGTTCGCTCTGATATCAGGCTTTCAAGCTTACCTTCCTGCTCAGCACCAACCTACACAAATCACAACATTGCTTGATGTTAGGAGGGCCCGATGTTTTGATCCTAGCAGGATCTTTCTCAAAGGCCAAATGACAAGAGAACAATAACATGCAAGTAAACTCAATATTATACATACTCCAAAAAGACTAAGGGAAGCCATTTTTGATTATATATTTCGTTCTTTATTCAGAACATCTTCAGGAAAAAGTAAAGATACACATAAATGAACTAGAGGATCACCATGGATCTAAACTCCAAGCATTTTATATATTTCAGGTCAATATTTTGATTGATGAGCAGTTTGCAGCAGTTTATTACTTGTATTAATAAAATGACTACATTGGCAAAAGTGACAGAGCTCTCTGCAGCCTGTTCATAAAAACAAACCTGTGAAATGTTCAGCTCAATTGATCATTGTAGTAGAAAAAAGCGGAAAACCATTGCAATTGTTACGCCAAATTGTGTGGGAATAGCTGTCTCATTTTTTATCTTTTCAAGATCAAAAATGTTTTGGTGTTTGGTTTTACTCTTTTCCGGATAAATACAGCATTTCAGGCAGAAATATTTCCACAGTATGTTTCTACCATTACCGTCTTTATACCCTGTAAGTTATAATTAAATCTGTTAACATGTCTGTTTTGGTTTGTTACCAATGTTGTATATGACCTTTAAATGACAAAAGTTTTGTGAGTTTCATAAGCAGCAATTTTCATAAGAAAAGGAACATTTTAATAAGCACTCCTGTGACCATCTCAACTCTTTAAACAGTCCTGTCTGCATTAAACTGCAAGATACCTAACCAGGCCAAAATAATCTGTACCATGATAATGTACTCCTACAAGAAGAGAATCAATTAATACAATTTTGAGAGATACAGTGAATTGACCCAAAGCAAACCTAGGACCTACCTGTAAGGCTTTGTTAGCATGCTCCTGCAAGGATGCTTCTAGCTGTCTCCTAGTCCCAGCTACTTGAGCTCTCTCTGATGCTAAGGATCTCCTTTCCTCCAGACACTGGGCCATAATGGTCTTCTGATCATCAAGAAGAGCATCCTGACAAAGAATAAAAAACACAACATCTCATGTCCATCTGTAAGACCATCCTTTTCTTGGGAAGCTCAATTGACAGACCCCAAACCCTTAATGTGATACGTATAGGAGGGCATGATTAAACTCAGTTGAGGTTTGTTCAAAAGACTTGAAGAGGTGAGGCCAATTTTGCTTGTACTCGAAATCTGTATCATGTCCTGTTTGTATAGCATACAGAGATGCAACTGACCTATGCCAAAAAAATCGGAAAATGACCGCGAGTATGAATATTTTGTGCGCTGCGCCGCGGCGCGCGTGTAGACATATGGCACAACCCAATGGAGTGAATGTACACGCTGTGCAGTCAGCTAGGATATGGAGACGATAGTTTATCGATATTCACTGGTCTTTCACAATTATGATGAGTTGCAGTATGAGTTACATTTTACTCAAGAATTACGAACGTACGTGACAAACTTTTCAGCCCTAGAACTAAAGGCAGCGTCCTACCTGGCATGCCTGGCAAACAAAGTTTTCTTACGTGGAATACCGGTAGGCCCGGCCATGATAATGGAGGAAGGAAGGCCTGACGTTGCGTTAGGCCTAAAACTTAACTTAAGTTCCTTTTCTTCAAGCCGTATCTTCATTGTAATTTGCCTTTGACACCTTTTTCGATACCACAAAGATCATTTTTTTCTGTCGACAATTAGATGTTGCATTCTGTAGATGTGTAGGCCTGTTGGTTTGATACGAACAAAAAGTGACAGCGCGAATGAATCAGCAGCATGAATCCCACGTGCACGAAACAACGTACAGTAGGCCTACGTGTAAACATGTGCTGTTATGTGCATGCATTCGTTGTGTGCATCACATCGAGTGAGCCCATGAGATCACGCGCTATATGTCATTTACTTGTGTCAAAGGTCAATATATAAACGTATTTCCAGCCACTGACGGCTCCACACAACACCGGCCTTCGTATTTCATACCGCAATTACCCTGTACGACTGACGTTAACACTGGAATGGCGACTACGCGCGAGATTTAATACTCATTCGCGCTGTGCAGGTCGTGCGCTCATGATAGTTTGGTTCCGATCTTTAGTTTTTTTCAAAATAAATTGTACAATTCAAAGCATTTTACGAGAGTAGCCTGATGCTGAACAAAATCGGAAATGATGTGGAAAATAGGAAAAAGTCGGATTTCCGATTAAAATCGGAAAAGTTGCATCTCTGAGCAAACCTTGGCCTGTTGTAGAGAAGCTTGTTGGGATACCAGCTGCTCTGCCGCTAGCTTACGTTCTTCCTCAGATGCTCTCTGAAGACTGCTCAACTTACTCTGCTCCTGACGCAGACGGAACCTCTCCTAGTGGGGAGTCAGGCAATCAAATTATTAGATCTGATATCTCATTGGCTGTTATTAAGCTCTGATCTATCTCATCACTTGGGGGTTTACAAAACGGAGGCTCAGGCTCAGGCTCAGGCTCTGTCATCCATATGTTGAAAATATAGGTTGTGTTTTTTCATTGAAGCTGAAACTCAGCTTTCCTTTTCAAACCAGAGAATCTACTTTCAAACTGCAGCCAAAAGCCTCTTTTTTGATACCCGTTACTTTTATAATGGATTCACAAAATGGAGCCTGAGCTTGAGCCCCTGTTTCACAAACCTGCAAAGTCTGCAAACAGTATTTGGCTTATAATTATTCTTTCTGCTTCATGAACCCTACTCACAAACTAATCTGAGTTGGCAGTCTAGTATTTATCCTGTTAACAGCAAGTAAATTGTCATTCTTGATCCAAGTCATAATAATAAGCCATTGTGAATACTACTTGGTCTGACTTGGGTTGATGTGAGAAGGTCCTAAGGTAAGCTCATCAGGGGGTTAGGGATGATGTCAGTAATGATTTTACCTCATCAAGCTGTGTGTTCTGCTGGCGAATATGGGCTTCAAGACGGGTGATCATGGCCTCTAGCCTGGCTCTTTCCTCATTCATTTCATCTTGCTTCTTGGACAACCGATTTTCCAAGGCTAGATAAAATATATGGACAGCGTGAAGATATTACACACTAATAAAAGATAAAAATGCTCAGTGTAACAAAGGCTTGATATCCAAGCAAGATCTTTTTCAAAGGCAAAAAAGGATTAAGTTATCATGTTGTGGGTACGAGATAAGGGATAGATTTCACGAAGCCCTACGATCAATCTCGAGTTACGAAGGATAACCCATCGTATCCTACATAGGGCTGCTATGCATCCCAAGTCCTACAGTTGAAGTTACGATGAGTTTGGTGAAATTGACCCCAATACTAAAAACTTCAAAACAACTTTATAAAAAAGTTTATGAACTTCAGAATTATGGAATAAATCTTTGTCAACATACCCTGCAGTTGTTTATCCTTGTCTTTGAGTTCCATGGAGCGTTGTTCTAGCTGGTTATGATGCTGGTTGTGAACTTGACTCTGTAAGCTACCTAGCTCTTGACTAGCAGACTGTACCTGGTCTACCACAGCCTGTAGAGATCTGTCAGGGATCAAGGTAGGGAATTAGCTTGAAATACAGTGATATACTTGATGGGTATGTTCCTATCGTACTTCACAATCATATCAAGCCCTGTCTGCACATGACTTTTGGGGGGAAAAGTTACCAAGACGCTGGATACTTTACCCATTTTACCCATTTTGAGCATGCGCGCGTTGTATTGAGCGCGCGTGCGCTGTTGACTTGAAGACCGGTTCTCCCATTACTTATCTCATGAAAACTGCATAATGACAAACACGACGGATTGACTTATGCCATCCATGACAATGTCTGATCAAAATGACAAGCATAGCACAAATGTTCAAATGCGAGCAGTGTCAGACTTACTTGCTGTGTGTCTGTGTGCTATTAATAGCTTCCATCTCTCGCTGCATGGTCAGTTTAACTTGCTGCAGTTGCTGCTGGTGCTGCTGCTGTATAGCTTCCATGGCAAGCCTGTTCAGACAAAATAAAAAGCCTGTTCAGACATCTACATAATCATTGCAAGACTCTGGCATTTGACTTTTGTTGATCATTTCCAACCAATCGGCTTTGGTATATAATATTGGTCAGGTTCTGATTGATCTGTGCTTTGCTAAGCTGCCAGTAGTAAAAAAGCAGCCAGCACACCAGAGACACTAACTTCTATCAATTTTCTTTGTATTCCTTTCAGTTAATACGCTACATCCATTGCTTCACATTTTGAACTCAATTAGTACATTAAAACTTACTGACTTCTTGAAACTGTACATTTCATACAGAACTTAATAGCTTAGAGAGGTCCAAGCTTATTCTATGGCTTTTAACATCCACACAAGACTCATTTTGCCAGAGCTGATAAGATTATGGTGTACCAACCACATAGTGCCCATTGTAATGAATGCTTTTCGTTGGGCAGAATATGCAAGGTAGGCTTGTCCTGCTCTAGTAAGCAGGAGGTCATGGGTTTGAATCCTACCTGAGCCAGCACATGATTTTCATGTGCATGCACACAACAAGTCAGTGAAGGCAAAACCTAATTTGTATACATAGTGCCTAGACCATATAGAAAACTGCAATTCAGTATTAACAAAAGATCGTGTAGTGGGGCTCTAACTGCTATTTAATGCAGACATTGCTTCACCTGTGGGTCTGCTGTAGCTGCTGCAGCTGGCTGCTGTGTTCTGTATTCATCTGTTGCACTCGTAACTGCTGTTGCTCCAGCTGTGTAGCATGGTCTCCTTGTATATGTTTGATTCGGTGCTCGTACTGCTCAAGTGCTGCTGTATGCTCTTGACGGAGTCGTGTCTCGCGACGACTTGCAGACTCTTCGAGAAGCTGAATGTAATCCCTGCAGGTAAGGTATTTTCAACAATTTAATTGTTACGATGAATCTTACGATGAGTTGTCAGTATCACCATACATTGTGACATCACACTTTGCTTATAGCAATTAGGATTAATACACACTTAAGATCAGTCTTAGTGCTTTGTGAAATCAATTTTAGATTCAATTTTCCTGGTCAATATGAATATTTTGATAGCCTACTTGTGTGCATTTTGCATAGCTGTAGTCTGTTGTTGCTGGGCTTGTTGCAAGGCCTGTAGCTCGGCTTCAAGGCGTCGCTTCTCTGATTCCAACTGATGCACCTATATAAGACCCCAGGAAATACAATAGATATCATATCATAGAGAGACACATGTCAGTCAGAAGCCACTGGTCAGTGGAATCTTAACATTCTCCATTCTTTCTTGAAAAGGTTCTTCCAGGTCCAAATTGTACAAAGTTTGAATACCGGGAGTTCAACTTTAACTGAAATAAGCACTATGCATATATCTTATAGACCTGTTCCTTGCACACTTTCAGCAAAATGGCCAATGCCACATCATAATAATTGTTCTGCTTTAGTCAAGTTTAAGCTCTGAGCATGATATACTAACCTTGTCTTCGTGCCCATAGCTCTGTAATCCAGGCATCATGAGTGGACTAGCTCCATGCATTGGTAGCATCGCCATGGGAGGCGATGTGTGGGCCTTAAGGAGTGCTTCCTGCATCTTCAATTGTTGCTGCATTGCTTGCTGCTGCTGCTGCACTACCTGTTGTTGCTGCTGCTGTAATTGCTGCTGCATGGACTGCTGTTGGCTTGCCCACTGGGCCTGGTTGGTGAAAATAAGACAAAATTTACACAATTTCTAATAATCAAATAGATCTTGGAATCAAGGAATACTGCCACAACCTCAAAATCCTGCAACATTCAGCAAGATAGAGCAAATGATGAATTGCCTTTATGTTTTGACTTTTGTTGTCTGATTTATTTCGAAGGGCATGGGGTTAATATTCACGATTTACTGCGGTACCTGCTGCGATATTGGATTCGATTCACCCCGCTGAGCCCAGCTAGCTCAGTGGCCTAGCGGTATGGCATCTGCACTAGTAAGCAGGAGGTCGTGGGTTCGAATCCCACCTGAGCCAGCATGTAATTTTTTTCACGTGCTCTCACAAGCACTGAGTATGCAGTGCTCATCCACGTCGGTGAAGGGCAAGCTTAATTTGCATATTTAATATTCATGGATGGGCTTACTTTAACCTTAAAGGTACTATCATACTAGCATACCAAAACAGAAATCTCCACAAATTTACCCATAACTTACAAGGTATCAAGATGGTGATGATAGAAACATACTGTTAACATTTTTATGCCTGAAATGCTGTATTTATCCAAAAAAGAGTAAAACCATTATGATCTTTTAAAGATAAAAAAAAAACAACGGTGACATAATTTTAAAAATACTGTGGCCGTTTTTCAACGTTTTCTCAAAAAGTGGGCACCGTATGGGACTTTCACAGATGACTGTTACTGTATCCTTTTTGATATTTTTCACATGAATCTGCAATTCTTTGACAAAAACCAAAGTTTGAAATCACCTTTAAGCAATTCTGAGCACTATCTTAATCAAATTCTTCCCTAATGAACAACCTTCTGGTTATGAAGCAGAGACATGTTCCAACCTGTTGATTCTTCAAAGCTTGTTCCATTTCCAGCTGGCTTCTCTCTAGTTGTTCCTGCCATGCATTATCTACTGGTTGGATCTGATGGGTAGGTTGAGGGGTTGGTAGGGTGTAACCAGGCAGGGAGCTGGCTGGGGTTGCAGATACAAGAGGGCTGGGCATCTGCATTAAGGGAAATCAAATCAGTAATGGTGAATTTCACGTTGAAAGTTTCATGTTTATTTGAAGTTTGGATTAATTTGCGTTTTTAATCCATATCTATAATATTCAGACTAACCTGTGGAGTTGTTGGCATGTTGACAGCCTGTGATGCTGCTTGTCCCGTCCCGCTGCTGCTAGCTTGCTGCTTGTCATGGCCCTCTTGCTGCTGCTGCTGCTGTTTCTGTCTCAACTGCTGTCGCCATTGCGGCTCTTTCTTTGGCCCTGTAGTGGGTTATATAATCAAATGCATTTTGGTGTTATGTGTTTCCATGTCAAAATGTGGTCAATTTGGTCCAAATCCAAATCCAAAGTGGGAAAGACTTTGAAGGAAAATTGTCCTCACTCTCTCTCCTGAGGACGACCAAAGCACACTGGTCAAAGTGTCGAGATCTTACTCCCATCAGTCCTTCTAAGGACCACACACCTTCCAAAAAGAGCGTTATACATGGTGTTTCCGCAAGTCTTACCCAATAAGTACAAATCCAACAAAAGAATGTGTTGGTTGAAAACATTATAAGTCATCAAGAAGTTACTAAATACTTACAATGTAAATCTTGGTCAAATATATTGATTGTTTTGTATGGGTGAAACCATACCATGCAGGTATACCACTGCTGCTTACATACCACTGCTGTGCAGTGGATTAACATGCTATCTGGGACCTTTCTCAAGGCTCGGCTCAGGCTCTGGCTCCATTTCGTGAATCCATTTTAAAATTATGGCCTATCAAAATAGAGACTTTTGGCTGCGGTTCGGAAGTAGGATTCTCTATTTTGAAAAGGAAAACAGAGCTTCAGCCTCAATATAAAAAACTACAACCTATATTTTCATCATTATGGTTTACAGAGACGAAGCCCGAGCCTGAGCGGAGTCGAGCTTTGAGAAAGGCCCTGGGCTGAACTAGAAAGAGGAAGTCTCTTGGAATATAACTGAAGTCCTAATTTACCTCTCTGTGCTGGCTTGTCTGATATATCAGGCTCTCTAGGCTGTGGTGTTGGTGATGGTGCTTGCTGAGAGCCAAGGAACATATCACTAGCTGTATGCCTACCAGGTTGAACTTGCTGCTGCTGTTGTTGCAGCTGCTGCTTTTGTTGCTGTTGCTGTTGTTGCTGCTGGGGCTGTTGCTGCTGCTGCTGTCGTTGCTGCTGGGGCTGCTGTTGCTGTTGCTGTTCTTGCAATTTCTGCAGTTGCTGTATTTGTTGGGCCATCTTACTGGTCTGCATGGGATCCTCTTCATTATCACTCATATCAAAATCATCTGTGGAAACACAGGATGCAAATGATTTATTCTCTCAGGAATGTTTCTGAGTTATTCCTTCAAGTCCACTCACCAGAATCTAATCTGAGAATATGAATTGCATGATGCAAAGAGCTAACATGTTCATACCTGCAGGCTGTGGAGTGCTGGTGGCTGGCTGTCTAGTGCTTGAACTATCCCATGGAAATGGGGATCTGAGGAGGAGAATAGAGTGCATACAAACTGCAATTACTCAGGCCCAAATCATTTGAACATGATAGGGTCAAGATAATGTCAGTAGCATTACATTTGATTCAATATTACATGTACTTGTACAGTTGTATGGCAGACAAACATGAGACAATTTGCAGTGCAGTGACCATGTCTAAATCTAACATGCATTGTCCAATAACCAGGTAGTCGAGTGACATCAACATTTTGAGCTCTGGTTTTCAGCATTAGTGCAGAATGCTATCAATCAATTCATAGGCTATGTACAACATTGGTAACAAACCAAAACGCAAATGTTTACAGATTTACATATAACTTACAGGGTATAAAGACGGTAATGGTAAAAACATACTGTGAAAATTATTCTGCCTGAAATGCTGTATTTTTCCAGAAAAGAGTAAAACCAAAGACCAAAACATTGATCTTGGAAAGATAAAAAATGAGACAGCTATTCCCACACAATTTGGCGCAACAATTGCAACGTTTTTTTGTTTTCTACTGTTTCCAATGATCAATTGAGCTGAAAATTTCACAGGTTTGTTTTTATTCCATGACAAATCAAATAATGAGCAGCCTGAAACTGTTCTGTCACATTTTCCAATGTTGTACATGCCTTTTAAGTGTTATACAACACATCCTCTTGAAGTTGGTTTAGATATAAATGGCAAGGAGGGTTGAGACTTGAAGGTAATTACATCTGGATTGAAGATGGTTTGGTAATGCCATCGAGACACCTATCATAATCTAACAGGGTCTGGGCTCGCCTTGCACCAGGGCCCAATTTCATGGAATCCATTACCAGAAAATTCTTTGCTTACAGTAGCAGATTTGTTTTGGTTACGGTTAGCGTATTTCATGGGACTGTTTTCTTTTTGGTAACGGTAAGCAAGGAATTTCTGCAGAATGCATATGACAGCGCGTTAGCAAAAAATAATTGAAACGTGAACAAAGAAAAATTTACTGGAGTGGGATTCGAACCAGCGACCTCCTGAATACCGTACAGGAACTCTACAAACTGACCCATCCAGCCCTACATTGGTGCTGACCCTAATAGTCAATTATTTTTGTTCGTTTGGCAGTAAGAAAGTCAGAAGCCATGAAACTACGCACACACTGCCATGTCCCAGGGATCATTTCACCGATACGTGCAG
Organism: Astropecten irregularis; assembly: GCA_963971285.1. NCBI lineage: Eukaryota > Metazoa > Echinodermata > Asteroidea > Paxillosida > Astropectinidae > Astropecten > Astropecten irregularis. Next base: position 18,539,116 of record OZ020248.1, read on the forward strand.
CAATGCTGCAACCTGGGAACGGTACATAGAGGATCACTCAAAGAGGATACGGCAGAAAATAATCACGGTTACCCTAGAAATTCTTAATTACAGATTCCATGAAATAGATTTCACGCATAGCACAAAAATAGGCTGTAATGGATTCTATGAAATTGGACCCAAGAGGGGGAGGGTGTTGAATGGAAACTCAGAGGAACACTCACTTGGCCTTTTTACTGAAATGTTTTACAAACAGAATCTAACATTGATTGTAGTTGACAAACTGCTTGGAGCAGCCATAGCTAGGCCATCATGCTATGACAGACTTACATTGTATCTCTCTTAGCAGGAAGGCTGAATGGATCATCAAGGGTAGAGTCCATAGGTGTACCACCCCTGGGTGTCAGGGGTTTAGGCCTACAATGACAGGCAGAAAAACAGCAAAATCTCAGGTCTAACATCAGCCATGCTCATAGGTAATCATCAAACAGAAAAAGTTACCATAGTAAAACTATCGTGCAACTACTGTTAAAATCTGCGCTTTATACAAGCACAATAGTATACGCCTCCAAGAGTTTGCAAAGTGCCGGCCAATCACAATGCGCCGAATAGGTTGACCTTTTCCAGATGCGTATCGGGTGGGCAAATTCCATACATTGTGATTGGCCAATGCGTTGCAAACTCTTGGAAGCGCACTATTGTGAATTGCCCATATTGCCTCTATTGTGGTTTATTACAACTGCATAGCGCGTTTATACATACTGCACTAAGGAGTCCGGGTCTATGTCCGTATCTGACAGACCGAGATAGTCAGCAGCAGAGGGCGCCCTTGCAGGGGGAGGCTCGTCTTTCGGCTTAGCTTTGACTGGTAACGATTTCTTCTCTTCAACTGTCGAGGTTTCCAATGCACTGAGTGATGGTCCTTTCTTTGGTGGTTCTGCTTGTTTGTCTGCATAAAGTGAGTTCAATGTTTCAATGGTTTATGGTCATTGCAGGCATAATGCATGTATTATACTAAGAAATTAAGCATAGTTTTATTTTAGAAACATGCAACATCTTGTTCTGGTAAAATATTTTTTACAGGTAAAATCCATTTGTCTTTGACATATTTTGTTTAAATCTGAACCTTAAAATTCCATGAAAGTCTGGCTACAGATTTCAAGATGTGCTGCAATACACTTATGACGTGGTGCATTATCCGGCAATCAAAAGTGTGCTTTGTGAAATGGGTGGGAACAGAATTGACGGCTGCAGCTTTGGCTGTGGCTGTTGACCTCAGCAACATCATGCTTGCATGCACTCCCTGCATAACAACAGCCATAGCCGTAGACATTGATTGAATATGACCATGGCTCATGACATAAGTTGCAGCCAATGAAAAAGTAAACATCAAATAACCACTTAGGAAACTGACTAGATTAATTTTGAGTCATTTAAGGGTGAACAAAGAAAAATTGACTGAAACAAACAAAGATAAATAACTTTTTGACATATTGCCAAAATAGGTTGGATAGCTCAGTTGGTAGAGCACTGGTATGGTATTCCAGCGGTTGCAGGTTCGGATCCCCCTCCAGTAAAAACCCTGACATTTCATAGGAAATTAACTAAGATTGTAATAGTAACCTACCACTGGCTGTTGTCTTGTTGCCCGAATCTGTTGGTTTGTCCTCTGATTTCTTTGTATTTGGCCCAGCAGCCAGTTCCAGCCAATCATCAGATGGTGTTGTGTCAACCCTAGAGTTCCTTCCAGTCCTTCGGCTGCTTGATGTTCCTGCTGCAGCACTCTTGGGTCTTTGTACTGGCTCATCAAGCACGGCTGACATGTTAGCTCGGGACCGGGGCCGGTCAAATAACGAGGTACCACCGATGTCATCCTCATCGGAAAATCTACAAGTAAAAGTCAGAAAATGATACAAGAATCATGATGTGCATCTACTTCAAAGCTACGTTAACCCTAACCCATCTTATACAACAGTTCATTATTACACATAAGTGTGGTATCCTGAATACCATAATACACCAAATGTAAGATTGGGGTGGGGCTTACCTGACAGATCGGCGAGAGGGAGGGGCTGACTCTGGTCGTGATGTTACTGATGATGGAGTGTAATCTCCAAAACTAAAGTCCTCTTCTGTTTCTTCTTTGACCTTTGCCTTGGGTGCTGCATGGAGAATTAGTTTAAGAATTACACAAGAGGTCATATACCGATTGTCAGCACTTTCTGTTTGTATGTTTGTTTTTATATAAAAATATGCAGATATTATTATATTCCCATAATATCAATATTTCTATTCTTAATCTCATATTTAATCTTAATCTTGGTATCAAGCCTTTATCTTCAAATCAAGCCTTAATCCTTGTATCAAGGCTTAATCTTGGCATGAAGCCTTAATCTTGTATCAAGCCTCAATCTCAGTATCTCAGCTTAATCTTGGTATCAAGCCTTAATCTTGGTATCAAGTCTCAATCTTGGTATCAAGTCTTAATCATGGCATCAAGCCTTAATTTCAGTACCTAGGCTTCATATCGACATGTCACCTTATCTATCAAGCCATAATACACCTATACACATACCAGTATCTTTGTCCTTCTTCTGTAGTATCTTATCCAGAGCTGATTGTCTTGGTTTACCAGCTGGTGGCTTGTCTGTCATCTTACTGCTACTGCTGCTTCCAAACAACTCATTCACCTTGTTACGAGCTTGCTCTACTTCTTGGCTTTCATCAGGCCTGCTCCGACGTTTCTCTGATAATTGTCATCATATGTACATAATTGTATGTCATGGCTTGATTGCATACTATAAAGTATATCAATTTGAAAAAGGTACAGTACAGGATTAGTAACATACCCAAACTGAAATGTTCACAGTTTTACGTGTAAGTTTCAGGGTATGAAGATGGTTCTGGTAGAAACATATTGTTAAAATATTTCTGTGTAAAATGGTGTTTTCATCCAGAAATTAGTCAAACAAAGACCGAAAACAGTTTTGATCTCGGGGTGAGATCAAAAATCCTGTGAATAGATTTGAAAATACCATTAGTGTTTTTCACTGTTTTCTACAGTTTCCGAAGATCAATTGAGCTGAAAATTTCATAGGTTTGTTTTTATTTCATTACAAATCAAATTATAACTGTTCAGGCTGTCACCTAGGGTGCGTTCCACTTGCGTGAACATACGCGAACATGCTTGCGCCGTTTGCGTTACACTTAGATTTTGTAGTGGAACGCACAAATGGCGAACATGACGTGTTGCATACTGCGTCCACCTTTCATTCAATGTAGTTAGCCAACTTTAGCAAACACCTACTCTACACCATTAGCTATGTTAGGCGATCATTATGTGCGTGTTTGGCGAACAGAGCGTTCCGGTTTGAAAACGGTCGCGCATATTGTGTGCTGTGCGCATAGTTAGCTGGAGTGGAACGCACCCCTGTATTATGCCTTTAAACTACAAGTAATCTCCATGGGTGCTATTTTATTGTGCATTCCCTTGATGTGACCTACAAGTGGATGTTTAATGAAAGGATTGTTGCGATGTTCTTGGTGTTTAATTCCCCTATAAATGGTATGATACTTACCTCTTGGGCTAACACCTAGACCAAGGCTTCCTAGAAGGTCTGATTCATCACCAAAGTCTGCTTCTGGTTCACTCTTACCCCGTGACCTGCCTGGTCTACTGCTAGATACTACTGGCTCTTTCTTGACATCTGTGTCTGTACTACCTCCTGAAAGAGACATAAATCAATTGTGCAGAGATTTTCAGAATTTCTAAAGCAGTTGTTTGTTCAATGGACTAGGGTATCACACAGGAATGTCTGACTTTGTTAAGGACATTACCTCTTAATATGTTGGATTGAATAAACACCTGGATCAGACCTTATGCTAGGAGTCCACTGGGCCAGCACCAGTTGGTGCCAGTTCGCGCCTATGCAATTTGCTGTGGTGCCTAGTGTCGCCAACAAGGTGCCTAGTGGCCAGCAGTGGCTCAAACTGCCTCCCAACTGGCTCGTAATGACCTGTAACGGCGCCAAAAATTGAATTTGGCTGCAAGAAAATTTCAAAATGTTTGAAATTTTCGTCATGCCACTTGCATCGAGCAATCAGCGCAAAGTGTCCACCAAGTGGCACCACATAGCGCAAACAATCCGTCTATTGGAATCCACTGGAATATAATGGCGCGCACCAAGTTGCGCCACTACGTGCCAATCACATAATGTTTGGCGCGAACTGCCACCAACTGGTGCCGGCCCAGTGGACTCCTAGCATTAAGGAGGCAAGGTTTGCTATAAATTCGACCTTAATAGGGAGACACCGAACATTAAGGAGACATGTTGGTGTCTCCCTAATGTCTTAGGTACCTTTCATAGACACATTTTTACCGTCAAAATTTTTATAGAAAATAGAGAATGCTCTCAACGGAAACATAGGTCAATTTCAAGTTCATTGGTTTGGAGGATGTTTAGAAATAGGTAAGTAAAGTTTAGTGCACAACCCTATGGGAAAGTCTCCCTAAGGTCCCATTTAGGATAATATATAAATTGATAATTTGCTTGGATGCCTTTTCAATATAATCTCAATCATGTCCATGAACTAATGACTACGGAGCAATTCTAAAGATACAGTACAGGATTGGTAACATACCCAAACAGAAATGTTCACAGATTTATGTATAACTGTCAGGATATAGAGATGCTGCAGGTAGAAACATGCTCTTAAAATATTTCCACCTGAAATGGTGTATTTATCCAGAAATTTATCAAACAAAGACTGAAAGCAGTTTTGATCTCAGGGTAAGGTCTATCAAAAACATTCTTTATGTTTTATAAGAAAACTTAAGTAGGGTTCTATTTATTTTCCCATGACTCAGATGTCCGATAGAGCTCACATATTCACAGGTTTATACATGTTGGATCACACAAAGTGAGTGCTGCTCTGTGAACTTTACTAATCATATATTACACCTTTAAGCAATTTCTAAATTAAGGCAACAATTCAGAAGTTTCAGTAAATAACCCTTAATTATTTGCATTTATCATTAATGGGCTACCAAACTTTGCAAATCATTAAATTATCAATTGATGTTGTGTTTGTAATACCTTTTAAACTTTTCTCCAGACCGAGACTACCAAGAATGTCTGAATCATCATCATCATCATCAAAACCAATGGTCTTGGCCTTGAACGTTGAAGCAGGTGCTGCATCTTCTAATTCACATGGTAAATACAAACAAACAATAATAATTATAATTTATTGTATTTATATTGCGCCCTTTCCAGGCACAGCCTGTTCAAAAGCGCAGTACAAGATTAAAAATTCAGATTAAGCTTAAAAAATCACAATAGGTGTACATTAATACTAAACATTTCATTAAAACATAATACAAAGTAATATTCGTTACATGTAAAACACATAAAATGACAATACAACAAGAAGTGAAAACCAAATAAAACATGATAAAACCCGACTACTTCTGAAAGGCAGCTCTAAACAAGTGTGTCTTAACTTGAGTTTTAAAATTATCCAGAGATGAAATTTGACGGATTGTAACTGGTAATGAATTCCACAAGGTGGGAGATGCTACACTAAAAGCCCGCTGTCCGAGTTTGTTTGTTTTACCCTTAGGATAGCTTAGTAATATAGTGTTGTTTGATCTTAATGAATAGTTAGAATTTGTTTTGATGTTTAACAAATCAGTAAGGTATTGTGGAGCCATACCGTGGATAGCTTTAAATGTCAAGAGGAGCAATTTAAATTGAATCCTAAAAGAAACAGGTAGCCAGTGCAACTGGCAAAGAATAGGTGTCATGTGGTTCCATCTAGTAGCACCGGTTATAAGTCGGGCTGCTGTATTCTGAACTCTCTGTAACTTAATGAGTTGCGAATTCGGTAAACCATAAAATAAACTATTGCAGTAGTCTAAACGACTCGTGATAAAAGCATGTATTAAAATAGTAAGATTTGTGGACGTCAAGTATTTACGTATTCGCCTAATATTATGAATGTGGAAAAGTCCCGCTTTACAAACATTACTAATATGTTTAGCCATAGTTAGCTTAGAGTCAAACATGGTACCGAGATTCCTTGCATACAAAGATGGAGAGATATTGACGCTGCCGACATTTAAATTTAATTTGGATATTTTAGATAACTGCTGTTGGGTACCGATAAACATAAATTCAGTTTTTGAATCATTTATCATTAATTTATCCTGAATCATCCATTGACGTATATGACGTATACATTCCTCCATCTTGTATATGGCTTGTTGTTGATTAGCAACACTACAAGGATTAAATGATAAATACAGCTGAGTGTCGTCTGCATAACAGTGAATATTTGGAAAATGATGCTCAACAATTTCAAACAATTTAGAAGAGTATATGATGAAAAGTAACGGTCCCAAACAAGAACCCTGTGGGACACCACAATTAACATGAAATTTGTCAGACACAGCACCACGGAATATAACACGTTGACCCCTCTCATTTAAGTAAGAACGGAACCAATCCAAAACAGTACCAGATATTCCGATTCTAGACTGAAGTCGATCTAGTAAGATGACATGATCGACAGTGTCAAATGCGGCACTAAGGTCTAAAAGTACTAACAAAGTAACCTGTTGGGATTTCATATTCATTAGGATGTCATTTTGTACTTTCAGCAGAGCAGTCTCAGTGCTATGATTCTTCCTGTATGCAGACTGCATAGAAGGATACAATGCATGAGTAGTCATATGATTGTGAAGCTGATTAAACACAACTCTTTCAGTTAATTTGGAAATGTATTTCAGGTTACTAATAGGCCGATAATTCTGATATTCAGCAGGGTTTAAATTATCCTTTTTGATCAAAGGGGTAATAACAGCTTCCTTCCAGTATGATGGAAACGTACCCGTTTCTAAAGAGGAATTAATAATGTTTGTTAGAACAGGTAGCAAGACGTTAATACAGCCTACAACAAGCTGTGTTGGCATAGGATCCAGTATGCTTGATTTTTTAGAACCTTCATTTATGAGACGTTTAACATCATGCTCAGCTATTACTGAGAATTTATCAAGTTGAACAGTGAACATCCTCTGTTCAGCGTCAACAATGGCGATGTTTTCTAAGGCAGCTAGGTTGTCTAATTTAAGATGGATATTTGTGATCTTATCAATGAAGAAACTGCCAATATTGTTAGCAAAGTCCTGGCGATTCACATTCATTGCGTCAGAGATATTATTTTGAGGCTTTAGTAATCTATTAATGCAAGAAAAGAGGTTTTTGGAATTCGATCTTTTTTCATTAATAAGTTGACTGTAGAACTCACGACGTGCAACATTCATAAGATGGTTGGTGTTATTTCTCAGTCTACGAAAACTTACTAAATCAGCCATATTGCCTGAAAGCCTCCATTTTCGCTCTGCTTTACGGCGTAGCTTTTTAGAGGATTTTATATCAGCGTTAAACCAGGGAACAAGTGGCCTAACATTGACAGCTTTTGTTATGAGAGGTGCATGATGATCTAATGCTTCAGTAAGAGTTTGATTGTAACACCGGGCTAGGTCGTCCAGATTGTCAGGTGGATTTAGACAAAGGGGAGTATTAGCCAGGTCGTCCATTAGCAAATTACATTGAACAGATTTGATTTACCTGAATTGAAAATATTCTACAGGATGTACAGGTTTACCGTACTTAAGTTTACATATAATAGAAAAATGATCCGAAAACAAATAGTCTGTTTTTGGCAAGTCCTGTAATATTTCCTCGCACTCTCGAGTGATGATTAAATCCAAAATATGACCCTTTTCATGTGTAGGGCTGTTCACATGTTGTTGAAGGCCCAATGATTCCAAGATATCCATAAAACGTATAGCATCATAATTGTTAACGTCATCCAAATGAATATTAAAATCACCAGTGATAAAAAGAGGCTCTGATGACAATATAATTGACTCCAGATACTCACTAAATTCCTTAAGGAATTCTGTGGTTGTAACCGGATGAACTGAGGAATATGGTGGTCTATAAACAATGACAAGTCTGATGACAAACGTTCCACTGGACACAATCCATTCCGAGTGTTCAAATGACTTGAAGGTGTTGTTAGAGATCTTTGTAATGTTCATGGTGTTCCTTAGGAGAACAGCTGTTCCACCGCCTTTCCTTCCAGTGCGTGGGCAATCCTTGAGCTGAAATCCCGGTGGAGTTATTTCAAGTTTGTGAGCCGTGTCCATTTCTGTAAACCATGTTTCAGTTAATGCGAAGATATCTGCTGCACTCGAAGTTACATAATCCACGAAATCAGCAGATTTGCTCTTAACAGATCTGGTATTTAAGCTACAAAGAGTCATGGACATGATGGATGTGGCTGGAGCTGATGGGTGTTGTCCTAGCTGTAATTCCTTCGACAGTGGAATTTGAGCTAAGGTCCGATTTACAGGTCGCAGGTGCTGATGATTTTGGGGGCATCGATGGAAACGGTTGACAATGACGGGAATTCTTCTTTTTCCACCACGCTTTCCCCTTCGACGGTTTATGCCGATAGATTTGAGTACATACAAAACTTGGCGATTTAACGGTGTAGACTGACGGCGGATTTGAAGAAGTTGAGAGCGTGAATATGTCACTCTGCTGGAATTATTCGTTGAGCCATTCAATTCGTCGTTGTCACGAATATGTGAATTCGATGGGGATGGGCCAGGATTGAGTAAAATATCCATGAAGATAGTCACATCCAAGGGGGGATCGTGACCAGGTACAGCAAAGCATAAATATCCGTGCTTGCACCAGACGGCAATGGCTTTTTTAATCGGTGATTTTCCATTGGAAACGTTTTGTAGCCATGAGTATTGTAAGGTTGAATAAAACTCCAGTGAGCTGTTTCGATGACAGGACGATATCGCAAACGGGTGAACGTGCGAAATAAAAGATGGCGGCGGTGTTGAAACCTCAAATCCTCGTAGGAGTATCAGAAATATACATCTAACAACAGTTTTGAGTAAGGCTGCCATTTCATTGGTGATGAAGGAATTAAGTAGACTGCAAAATAATTTTATATGAAATGTTAAAAACTACGCAGTCACAATCCGAAGCAGACCGTCTTGGTGGACAAGTTCACAAGTCACAGGAGTACTTCATATACATACATACATGTAGTGTAGTGTGGGGAGCAGACAGTGCAAGCAAAACACCAACAATTCACAATCACACGATGACTTTGAAGACAAAATTCACACATTAATGAAACTCCACACGATATTCTTGCGACTAATGGATAATAAAAAAGTTGATGGCTAAAATACACGAAGATAAAACTGGATTTTAAAACAAAGTCGCAAGAGGTTTTGAAAATAAGTCGGCAGCTAGGAACAGCGCCCTCAAACAAATGACAAACAAATGAAAACATTATATAACAAAAACATGCAGACGCTTCTCAGTGAAGAGAGACCTAAGAAGCCATTTGTGAGTTAAATCTGAATAGTATCTGGTACACAGAGTTTTTTCATTGCACATTAACACGGTATTTAGTCCTTAACGGAAAAACAGAATTGGTAACATACCCAAACAGAAATATTCACAGATTTACATATAACTTTCAGGATATAAAAATGGTGCTGGTAGAAACAATTGAGTATTTATCCAGAAAATAGTACCGAAAACAGTTTTGATTTCGATTAAAACCATTTTTTATGTATTATAAGAAAAATTGATTTGGATTTTCACTATTTTCTTGTGACTTATATGTTCGAGTGAGCTCAAATTTTCACAGGTTTATCATTTCAAAGTGTGAGTGCTGTTTTGTGACCTTTACCAATCATGTATTGTACCTTTAAGGTAGAGACAGATTAGCTGCCATCGAAATCCTTTTACTCATTGACTGGCCTCAACTGACCTTTTGCACTATTTCTCTTAGTCTTTGCTGTCTCTTTTTGATTCTCCTTGGGTACAGGTTCCAGTTCTGGCTTTGGCTCTGGTTCCAGCTTTGGTTCTTGCCTTGGAGGTTCCTCAGTCTTGGTCACTTTGGTTGACTTCTTCTGGGCAGGTTTCTTTGGGCCATCTTCATCATCAGACAGCAAACCGGCAAGGGGGTCGTCTTCATCAAATTCTGATGGCAGAATTAATTACGATTAAAGTGGAAAGCTTAGGGTTGGACTAAACCTGCCATCTTGCATCTAGTATTACATTCTCAATCTCACATCTCCCATCTCGCATTTGATGGCACTTTGTAATCTGATACGTGTATTTACATTCAAAGCCAGCGCAATATACAATATAGAGTATGTGGTCAACAGCACGAAACAGACAGGCCATGTCCCGCTAAAACACGCTCTGACAATACCAGTAGTGCAACAGTACTAGAAGTGTGCCGGCCGTGAATTTAAACACACATTACAAGTTCCCATCAAATGCAAAATGAGCGATGAAAGATGCGAGATTGAAAATGTAACGCGAGATTTGTTACGCGAGATGCGAGATACGAAATGTGAGATGTGAAATTGTCAATGTAATGCAAGATTAGAAATGCGAGATATGAAATGTGAGATGCGAGATTGAAAAGTTTGCCGGGAATACAAACATCCATGCCTAAAAAAAGACCCCTCAACGTGGTTGTTCAATTGGCTTTTTATTCAGAAAGGCCAAGCTAAGTTTATACATACCTCCAAAGTCAAACTTCCTGTTTTGTGTTTGAGGCTTGCTTCTCCTTGGACTAGCAGTGGGGCTGATCTGAGGGCTGGAATTCAAAGCTTCGGCTGGAAACAAACAAACAACTAGGTTTTATATCATAGCCACAATACTACACTGAACTTAATTCTACCAAAATACAAAATGGCTTTAAAAAAGATCCTACGAATAAGCCCCCTTAACTCCAAGCATTTTATATATTTCAGGTCATTATTTTGGTTGATGGACAAATTGTTTGTTACTTGTAAGAAGCTGAGTGTTTGATGGCCCAATCAGAAGCATGCTGTCTGTGGATAGGACGGTGCATACACCAATCACGGACCAAGACCCAACACAGCCAAAACCAAGCACAGATATAAACTGAGATCAAGTGTCTACATCAGCATCATCTCTCAACTGTAGTACTACTTTCATCGATGTCCAACCTCTTTTCTAGTATTTCATTATTTGTATTGATTAAAATCCAAAAACATGTCAAAATAGCTTCAATCATCAAATATCCACAAGGGAATTGGAAACAGACTGGATTACATTTAAGTCATTTAAAAATGAACAAGGAATAATTTACTGGAGTGGGGTTGGAACCAGCAACCTCCGGAACACTGTACCGAATCCCACTCATGTCAATTTTTCTTTGTTCACTTTTCAAAGACTTAAAATAGCTTGTATTTACTCAGTTCATCTTCTAAGGTTTGATTCAATGTAAATGTCTGTCCCAGTGCTGGTTTCTCCTTTCCTGTTGCCTTCGTGGACGGTTCCTTGTCTGGTTTCTTCTTGGGGACAGCACTGCTGGGCCGTGACTTCAAGGTAGAACCAAACAGATCATCCTCCATGTCATCCATGTCCTGGTGATCAAATAATTCAGGCTCAAAAACTGGGGCCAATTTCATAGAGCTACAAAATTTGCTTAAGTATGACAAGTCTTCCTCGATCAAACAGGATTGGCAACCAAATTTTCAGGTAATGTTTACTGCTTTTGGCTTGTATTCGGCCATTGTTTGCTGAGCATAACATTCACAAGGAGCTTTGGCTGGCATACTGATTTTATTTACAAAGTTTTTGGTGCAAGCAAATTTTGGTGCTTAAGCAGCTCTATGAAATTGTCCCCAAGTTTCTATTTTGACAAACAAGTTTTAAATGGGAGAGTGCTTTGATTTGAGAAAACATCAACTGTTAAAGTTTTTGCCATTTCAAACTTTGAGGGTACACTATGATATGTGTGGTCTAATAAGCCATTTGCGAGTTGATATACTATATGTACTTACAGCCAACATTTTACTGACATCAGCCTCTGAGACATCAGACTCCTGACAATGAAATCAGAGAAATCAGTTTAAAAAAATAACTTGATTTTGGCAGACAGCATAAATAATTGGACTTCTGCTCGGTAAAAGTGACCCAGTCACTTTAACCGAGATGATTAATCCAGTGCGGTCCGGTCATCCGGTCACCATACCATGTCAACATGCAAGCGCTGCAACACACGGTTTCACGTACACGTGCGGACACCGTACCGTTTTTCAGATATTTTTGGTTGACTAATGTAAAGGTTAGTATTCTTTTCAGCCATTTATGTACACAATGATAAGTGACGTGTATTTTCCTCAAGCAGAAAGTATTTTTTGGCAAGCTATCGAGGTCACAATTTTACCTCAAAATTGCCAGCTCATTTACTTTAACCACGGTCTCGGTTAAATTTCCTGACTCAAAAAAGTGCAAACGACAGGAAAATTTACCCATTTGAAATTTATCCTAATCGTCCCAGTTAAATTTAAGTCCACTCCGAGCGCGGCTTTAGTTTGTACATAGAGGAAAGACTCATACCAACCTCTTCCAATTCAGCTGCCAATGAACTGTAGAAGTTATCATCACTTGTCCTGATAACAGTTACAAAAGTGACAAAGATGTTAACACAGTGTACAAGACATTGTATGCAATCAACATTACAGATTATAGAGAATTAGTTCATTTATGCAATACAGGGCTATGTGAGATTTATTATGTCTGTCCACCAGATTCTAGATATAACTTATGGAGAACTGAGAAACAAGGTTTTCAAATAGTTCAATATTTATTTGTCTTCCTTAGGTCCAATTGGAGGGATGAAGTTTGTAACCCTATCATAAACAATCTAGGTTTAACATCTGAAATGTTGTTGAGTATAAAGGAAATTTTCACAGAACTGTACCCTTTTAATGTGTCAAATGTACACAGGTCCACCCAGTGTAAACTCTTCCAAATTTCAACAAAGGTCAATCATGCTTTGCATTCACACAAGTTAACACAAAATGGGCTTAAAGTCGCTCAAACCACCACTCAAAACATATGTTGAAATTTTTAACATGGCTCAACCAATCTCAATCCATCTCACAAGTAGGGTTAGTTCCAACACAGATCTTGAGCACTTTATATGGGGTCCACGCATGTCATGTTGAATTCTTACAGTGTGAACGAGTCATAGTCACTTCTAACTTGGTCAGACCCATGTACAACCAGGAGATTTGTCACAGTGTGAAAAGGCCTTAAACGTAACGGGAGATCCACTACCATCCCTAGCTCTATGTGTTTGGGAAATAGTAGCTGTAATATCATTACAAGGAATAGATTAAAGAGATTACAAATTACTTAGGCCTAATGGTAATGTACAGTATCATATGGTTTGTGTGTGACTTACACGCTGTCAAAAGCTTTTGATTTCATTGGCGAAGCCTTTCCAATACCACCACCTGCAAAAAGCAGACCAATGATCATCAGCAAAGTTTTACTTAAAATACACAATATTGTGAAGGTTTATGCAATAAATGGAGCAATCTTTGAAGCTATACGTGTATGCAATGGTTGTATAGGGGAACACCACATAAAAAGATTCAGTTTAACAAGGTGTGTTTTAGACAGCATACAGCCACGACGGCCAAATTATGGCACTTCAATGCAAGCCAAGTCTCCAATTCTGAGGTTGGTCGTATATTCTAATTTTTTAAATTGAAAACAGAAATAAAAATGACTTCCATCATTCATGGCTTTTATGGTATTTTATGGGTTACATAGATTCTGATAAATTCATTAAGAATTTAATTTGCTTACCACGTCTACTGCCTGGAAAAGTTGATGCCTATAATAAAAAAATAGTAATTAATAAAAAGAAAATAATAAAAACATTTTTAGAGTACTTCCTAATGTTGCAATATGGTGTAATTTTGCATGATTATTTTCCAGCTTTTTGCAAATCACAGCCCTCAATGATCGACAATACTCCCCAAGCACCATTAAGACTTGAAGGCAGTTATAAAGCATGTATGCCAGTACTCAATATTAAGTGCCATAAGTACTGAATAGGCCAAAAGTTGATACAAAAAATTTAGCGTAGCTTTGTGGATACAAGCTCGCTTAATCAATGTCTGTTAAAGTATCAGCTCAAGAAAAGAAAGAAAAGGAACCGGCTGGCATTAAGATTACTTGCACAAAATCAGCGTAAATGTTTCTTTGTTGATTTCTTTCACTGTATGTATGTAACGGTAGGTGTAATACTTTTACTTTAGGCACAGTTACTAAGTGTACATAACTTGAGTCATGTAATTTTGAGGCAGTGAATCTAGTTGAGTTGATTTATTTGATCACAATAATTCAAATAAAAAAAAAAAGCCTGAAAAAAGTTCTTGGTACTTTGTATCCGGCATAAACTTCACTGACACAGCACGAAAACAGGTTTTCTACATCCTTCTACTGGCTGAATATGAACTAGAAAGAGGCCCTACAACATTTATACAAAATCCGAATCATTTACTTACCATGTTGGTAGTAACGTTTTCTGATCAACATTTGACATCCATTATTCCACATTTGTTTTCAGCATATGGTCTTCATTCTAAACAACTACAAGAATATGAGCTCAATCCTTCATCAATTGTCTGTTCTGTTGAAAAAAATTAAAAGAAGAAATGAAATGTTGAATCGGTGAAGGGCAAGCCTAATTTGCATATTATCTATTTCCTGACCAAAATCATTTAATATTAACGATTTACTGAGGTACCCGCCGCGATATTGGATTCGATTCACCCCGCTGACCCCAGCTAGCTCGGTGGCCTAGCGGTATGGCATCTGCACTAGTAAGTAGGAGGTCATGGGTTCGAATCCTACCTGAGCCAGCATGTGATTTTTCCACGTGCTCTCACAAGCACTGAGTATACAGTGCTCATCCACGTCGGTGAAGGGCGAGCCTAATTTGCATATTACCTATTTCCCGACCAAAATCATTTAATATTCATGAAACGAAATAACGAAGCTCAATTATCCTCAACACCTATCCACACATCTTCCAAAAACAGATTCTTAATACATGGCAGTCACTGCAAGCCTTATCCATTCTCAATTATCCTGATTAAGAAATAACCACCACTGACACTGACTGGTTTTAAATTCATTCAAAAGTGAACATTTTAATAAAAATTACTGGAGCGGGATTCGAACCAATAACCTCCGGTTTCATGGCTTCTGACTTGCCAAATGAACAAAGATAATTGACCAATAGCTTGAATAGGGGCACCACAACATAGGGCTGGATAGCTCAGTTGGTAAGAGAGTCTGTACAGTATTCCGGAGGTTGCTGGTTCAAATCCTGATCCAGTCAATTTTTCTTTGTTAACTTTGCATATATTGCAAATTTCAACAATCAAAATTAAATACAACATTAGGTTTGTTGAGCGCAATTCTAACGCCTGCGCAAGTTTTAAACGGGGCCGTGCGCAATTTCGAATTTAATATTCATTCAGGTTTTTTTTAACTGCGGCACGTAAGTACCTTTACTTCAATTTTAGGCCTAGGTTAAAAACGTTGGATACAGCATCACAGGTTTTCTTTAAAAACAAGTCACTTTGGACAAATGTTTAAAGATTGCACAGGTTGACAGATTGTGCTAATCACGTTAATGTTATAAATCGCAAATGTTTTTAAAAACTAGATGATTGGAATTCATGGAATTGCTCTCTTTAAACAAAAGAATTTAACAAAAACAAAATCTTTATTAAAACATTAAAGAAAGACAATCCAGACGATAGTTTCGGACTTTTCAGATCGTCCGCCATCTTGTGTGGTTCTCCCCCACACCCACGTGACTTCATGCTTGTTGCTAATTGACAGAGAGCCAAATCAACTTGAAAATGGTGGACAATCTGAAACGATCATCAGGATTTTCATTGGAAAACATTGATTTTTATCACACGGAAAGAGCACAAGCAAATAAGCTGCATTTAATCCTTGACATTCGGAGAAGAGATGGAGCGATTTTCAAACCGATCTGTGATGTCTTTGATGTCATTTGGGGATATTTTTTGGTGCAAGTAGGCCTACCGTGAAGTACAAAATTAAAAAGGGCGTTCAGCGCCCAAGTTAATTGGTCTAGTTTTTTGCCATCTTGATTAATTTTTGTTTGGTTCAACACATAAGCATAGGCAAATAGTTGACCATCATCAAGCTTATTAATGATGGAAAAAAGAGGGGCCATACACAAAATTCTTTCCCACATTCATTGCTGTTACCATAGGAACTGTAAACTGTGAAAATGGTGCTAGGCCTAGGCCTAAGCAAATTTTCCACTGCACGCCATTCAACAGTCTGACAGTGACAGTATGGAGTTAAATGCATTGCATTCAGACGATAGAGCTCGTGGCACTCCTGATCTGACAAATCTGAACACTGTCTATCGCTGTTTCTGATTATTAAAAAAAAATGATTTACCTTCACTTACTTAGGCCCATTCTCCAACAATTTTAATCGCAAGTTGAATCTCTTCCATACGGAAACGTATTACCGCCACACATTAATTATTTTTTTTTCACGTACGTACGTGATAGTTTCACGTACGTACGTGATAAGTTTCACGTACGTACATGATAAGTTTCACGTACGTACATGATAAGTTTCACGTACGTACATGATAAGTTTCACGTGTGTAAAGGGGGAGCAAAATCATACATGTGGCATGTGGAACTAAAACATAGGGAGACATCTTACTTTATTAATTTGTAACACAGAAAATAGAAGAACCGGAATGCGCTCCAAAGTTTTCCAGAAGCTATAACAAGCTCAAGAAAAAAACTTTAAGAGGCATCATAATTTAAGTTCTATTTGAAAATGGTTAAAAAGGAAAAGGAGAAAGTGGTGTATGGAGGGAGGGTGAAATGACAAGGAGGGGAGAAGGGGGAAGTAGAAGTAAGGGTGGGGTGGGGTGGGTGGGTTAGGTTATAGGAGAAAAGGAAAGAGAAAGGGTTGAAACAAGAAAACAAAGGAAAGAAAAGAAAAGACAGGGATAGGAAGGAAAGATGGAGGGGGCTAAAGAAGGGGGATTTGGGGGGGGGGGGGTAAATTCGAGGTCAGAAGGTGGAAGGTGGGCGGATGGGCAGATGGGCCAGTGGATGGCCAATAAACCTATCATCAGCTGTGGTAGGTCCAGGTTAGGAAAGAAAAGGGAACTCTTGTTTCAACCCTTTCTCTTCCTTTTCTCCTATAACCTAAACCACCCACACCCCACCCTTACTTCTACTTCTCCCTTCTCCCCTCCTTGTCATTTCACCCTCTTTCCACACACCACCTTCTCCTTTTCCTTTTTTCCCCCACCCCCCACCCTCCACCTACACCCCACCTTTACCTTTAAACCTTTCCTCTTCACCCATTACTCCCCTCCTCTTTCTCTCCCTTTTCTTTTCCTCCCCTGTTCCCTTTTCTTTCCCATCCACTTTTCTTCCTCCTCCCTCTTACATACCCCACGCCCCCCCCTAGACTTTTTTCTACCCCACCCCACCTTCACTCCCACCGCCTTTAACCATTTTCAAATAGAACCAGTAAATTATGATGCCTCTTAAAGTTTTTTTTCTTGAGCTTGTCATACACCACACGGATAAAAGCTTCTGGAAAACTTTGGAGCGCATTCCGGTTCTTCTATTTTCTGTGTTACAAATTAATAAAGTAAGATGTCTCCCTATATATTTATCCATCAATTTGTTTGCTCTGTGGTTTTATAGACGAATGGGACCTGTCTCTCCTTTTTTGCTTTCCACATGCCACATGTATGATTTTGCTTCCCCTTTACACACGTGAAACTTATCATGTACGTACGTGAAACGTATCACGTACGTACGTGAAACTTATCACGTACGTACGTGAAACTTATCATGTACGTACGTGAAACTTATCACGTACGTACGTGAAACTTATCATGTACGTACGTGAAACAGATAACTTATCATGTACGTACGTGAAACGTATCACGTACGTACGTGAAAAAAATAAATAAATGTGTGGCGGTAATACGTTTCCGTACTTCCACGTCCAGTTGACAGTAAACACAATGCAATGAAATTGAATTACGGACTATTGAAATGGCGCCCTCACTTTTTCCAATTACAACCAGAATTAAATATTTCATACCGCGCGGTGGCGCTCGACTACAAGAACAGTTTCTGACAGCCAGCTGATTGATTGATTGACGATGCAGTAACAGGTGTAGGACTAAATCCCGGCTGACACTAACAGGTAGAATGACACGCCCACACTTTGTTATAAACTCTAAAATACCGTAAAATGCCGTTGTTGTTTCATAGTTAAAGTTGATGTCTGAGTTGTTTACATTGTTTCTTAAAGGTGCAGGCTCGTCGATGCTCGACGGACAAAATTCGTGCCACGAAAAGTCACCTTTGCCATGGCGGTTACCAGCTCTTACAATCCCGGAGGGCGAGCGCCAGCCGGTCTAAAAATAGCCCTGTACGCGCGTATACACTATGCGTGCGTGCCAGTATGCATTGTATTATATTGTACACGATTGATATTGCTGGACGACGCGATGGTTTTGAAGTGGACACATCCATGCCTGTACATGTACATGTACATTGAACATAATGTACATAATTATGTACGTAAACTACGTATAGGCCGTTGTGGTATCTGCCCTCGAATTGTGTGCGTTGTGGGATATTTCAGGGAGCAAGAAAAAATCACTCCGTTTGATAGATCTTAAAACAATTCATTAAATTTTCCATGCTGGCACGTCAACATCCCCGCAGTTTTTGTGAAAAAAATCGATTCAAATTTACCGATTGAAATCAGACCTAAAAGTAACCAACACCGCCAAAAGAGCAGCAGCAACATATCGACAATGACGAATTGCAGGAACAATGTCCCATCCCAAAGTATTCATTATAACCCGACTTGTATGAAAAAAATACATCATTGTGTAATTCCTTGCAGGCCTATATTTTATTTGATATAGGGACTAATTTACCAAGATTATCAAATTTTTAAGGTGAATTTCACTTGCATTATACTAGCCCCCACGTTGATATTTAGGCCTACGTCGTTATGGTCATTTTTGTAGAAAGTGAGGTTTATAATAATAGTATATTGGAAGATAAATACAAGCTGATACACAGACACAGAGACTTGAAACTAAAAGTCACTTCTCATAAAATATAAAATGAACTGTTTTTTTACTGATAGCATTGAATATACAGTTCATGTACTGTAGTTGTATACATGTGGGTGTACATGTGCACAGCACGCACTGTACACGTACATAATACACAACACGAATGCCGCCTAGCGACTGTGGCGCTCTACGCGCACAGATATGGGCCGAGCGCTCAGTGCGTATCTAGGTAAACAGTAAACAGTATCTAGGTAAACAGTACGCGTAATGGTCCAATCAGAGAGATGTATTTGAATGGCGCGGGCCCTGTCATGTCCGCGAACTTGACGAAGTGATTCACTATGCACACAATGTTTTGTTTACAAAGTATTCTTCAGCGGATTGATAGAAAGACGAGTCAAAGCTTGTTTCACTATTACAATCATGTAAATGTGCCAATTCACGTACACCTCACATAACCAGTTCAGCATGAATACGCGCCTCAAAGACGTTCTAGAAAACCTCATTTTTTCCTAATTTCCTTACATTTCTTTGACATAATTGCCAACACAGTTAATCGATCTTTGATACTTTTACTATCCAAAAATACAAAAAAAGCAAAAATCGATGTTGGAGTAATTTTTGCCGATTCGGCAACTTCAGACGCCGATTACGCGATATCGACAAATGGGGGAATTCATTTCGCTCCATTCACGGTGTCACTTGTCATTCAAAACCCTGTGCATTCCATAAACCCCAGTAAAGTTCAAGACTTTGAGTTTTTGTGGAAAAACATCAGCATTAGTAAAATAATAGTAATTTATGTCAAACTCGCACATGTAACAGATTCCCCTAGCATATGGGGTTGGGTTAGGCTCTGCCTCCAGATCCGCGAAGGATTCCATGATGACAACTGTAAAAAAATAATGCCTAGTAATATTGTACTAGTTGTACATGTACATGTACATGTATTATTATATACTCCGAGTGCATGTACGCACTGATACACGTGTGGCACGTTAACAGGGGGTGTAACGAGCCTTCCTAGAACAGCATTACAGCATCGATAAAGCTACAGAGGGCGCTATTGTAAAAGTTGCTCTATTTTTCGACGAGCCTGCGCCTTTAATGGGGATTGGGTGGTATTTCTTGTCTAGGCCCCCCCCCCATCAACACTCAACAGTCACATGAGTGTACAAAATTCCCGGATGTCAGACAAACATTGACTCACACACGTTGTGTATATACCATGCATGCATGCGCATGCACACACCACACATTTTGCATGGTTGCAATGTTTGTTTGAGCTAGTGTGCTATTTTTAGCGCAAGTGCGGAGTGCTATTAGTGGAGAACATTTTCCTGGCATTATCAGCCCATCCATACTGCTGTGCAGGGCCCAATTTCATGGAATCTGTTGCAGCCTGTTGTTGTGCTTACGGCAGCTGCAACATGTGAAATCTACTTCATAGAATCCATAATGCTAATCAAGATCGACTTTTGGTTAGCGAAGAAATTCTTGGCTTTATATAGCTAACCGGGACTATTTTCTGCTAACACGCTGTCATAATATGCATTCTGCAGAAAGTCCTTGCTTACCATTACCAAAAAGAAAACTCTCCCGTGAAATACACTGACCATAAGCAAAACAAATCTGCTACCGGCATGACCGGTACCGTAAGGCGAAGATTTTTTTGCTTACGGTTATGCATGGATTCCATGAAATTGGGCCCAATTCAGTTTATAGTACTGGTTTTGTCACAAGTGTTGCTCTAATACCATACTTGACGGGTGAGGTGTTGCTTGTACTCTTTTTGAACGAATTTCAAAGTGTGCTTATTAAAATATGTTTTTTTGTTTCCTCCCCCATATTGGATTCTCAGTTTTGTTGTTGTTTGAATGAATGATACTTGATACCTGAACGCTGAATTGGTCCAAGTATGTGGGCAGATGCCAAAACTTTTGATTCTATTTTCCTCAAAACATTTGAAGCAGTATATTACAATGTGTAGTTAATTGAAGGTTTTATTCTTGTTAACAGTATACCCTTTCCTGACACCAGTCACCAGACTAGACAGCGACCAGTATGGCTGTGTCTACAGGGAGATTGGGTTCCAGACTTTTCATATCGGCCAAAAGCTTTGCCAAGAGACGGCCAGCTATCACCAACTCCATCACATATGGAACCATCCTGAGTGTAGCTGAAGTCATGCAACAGACTATAGCAGGATATGAGAAGTATGATTGGGCTCGTGTTGGGCGTATGACGGTGATTGGTGGGTGTGCCTATGGACCCATTGGGTTCTTTTGGTACAGATGGTTGGATAGGGTTCTGCCAGGAACAGCTAAGTTGACTGTTGCAAAGAAAGTTATTGTCGACCAGCTCGTTTCATCACCTGTATTCATATGCATCTTTTATACAGGTGAGAAGACATGATTTCAGTCCACATTGCTATTGCTTTGGTTTAAAGGTAGTATCATACTTTGGTTTTTTTATCAAAGAAATACAGATTTGTGGACAAAAATATCAAGACAGATACAGTAACAGTCAGCTGTGAAAATTTCAGTCCCATACGGTGCCCACTTTTTGAGAAAACATTGAAAAACAGCCACAGTATTTCTTAAGTCTTTTCTCTTTTATTTTTGATCTTTTAAAAGATCAAAAAGATTTTCGGTCGTTACTAATTTCTGGATTAATACACCATTTCAGGCGGAAACATTTTAACGGTCTACTTGCATCATCTTCATTCCCTGAAAGTTATATGTATATGTAAATTTGTGAACATTTCTGTTTTCGTCTCTTACCAAAGTATGATACGACCTTTAAAGTGCTTAGTCAGGTTCCCAGACCCAAGAAGCTCCCGACTATTGTCTGTCAATTCTAGGGTCCGGTATCAGCTAAATATACTGGAGGGCACGTGACAAAAAACCCCAACATTTTGGCTTTTTACAGAAAATTCCAAAACATTACAAACTCATTTTCGTTCAACTTCGGATAGTTACGTTGACTGTCGGCTATTTCCGACGGGTCACGCAAGGGCACAGGGAAAGACTTGTCATTTATTAAAATACGTTTCATCCCGTGCTACACTAAGCCAAAATGGAGCATAATTATTGTCCACATACAACAGAGCACTCTTCCTATTATACACTTTTGGGGATTTTGTTATGGTTTTTCCCACTCTTTGAACTCTTATTTTGCCCAGGTAAAATTGCATGTGCTTACTAAAGTGCAAAAATGAATGCTAAAATGGACACTTGCCAGACTCTAAAACTAGCCTTCGCGCAGGCGCAGACATGACAGCTGTGTCATGTTCTATTTTTAACCGTAGCTGATAATTTACCTAACAATTTTAATAAGAGTCGTCAGGGAATCTTTGTGCAGGGAACCAGACTAAAGTGGTTAGTTTGGTTTGGGATGGATTTTGCGGGATGGATATGAATGGGCAAAGGGGGATAGGTTGGGCTGGATCGAGGGAGGTCTGGTGGATGGGTGTTCTTGTAGGAGGGTAATTGTAGGGTATAGAAAATGAATGAGTGCTGGCTGGAAGAGGATGAAGGTGGGTTGGGCTGAGTGGGTGTGGTTTCAGGTGGGATGGTCTAGGTAAGGGCAAATTTGGCTGAATGAGTGTGGGTTGGGCTGGGCGAGGGTGAATGTAGGTTGGGCTGGGTGGGTGTGGTTTATGTGAGGATGGGCTACTGGTGGGTTGGGCTGAATGAGTGCGGGTTGGGCTGGGTGGGTGTGGTTTATGTGAGGATTTGCTACTGGTGGGTTGGCTGAATGAGTGCGGGTTGGGATGGGAGAGGTTGAATGAAGGTGGGTTGGGCTGGGTGGGTGTGGTTTCAGGTAGGGTGGTCTAGATGTGAGGATGTAGTACATTACATCCGATGTACTACTGATTGGAAATGTGCTGTTCTCTATTGACGTATACAATGTAATTTGAATTTGTTTTTGTGGGTTTACTAGTTACTATGTCAACTAAATTATCTTTGAAGGTAAAGAATTGGTCATGTTGAAAATGAAAATTTCATCAAATTATTGATGCTGTTCATTTTGTGGAGAAAACACGTTTGCACAGTTTCTTTATTACATGAATTTGTTCACATTCCTATTGTATTGAATGTTGATCACTAAATCAGCCAATGTGTTTTGCTCTTGGAAAGTTTTTAGATCCAGTTTTGTCCTATGATGTCACTATTTCAGTGGGAACAATTTTAAAGAAAGATTGGAATTACCAGCTTTATGAAACAGTAATCGTTCACAAAGAAACTCAACATTCTTTTTAGGGGGTCATTAATAATTTGTTATCTTACCCATACAACTTTTTTTTTTTATTTATCTACTAGGCGCAAGTATTATGGAAAGGAGGCAGGATATCTTTGCTGAAGTGAAAGAGAAGTTTCCACAAACTTATTTTGCTAGTTGCTGTTTCTGGCCGATCGCTCAGGTAGAAACAGTCAAATGTCTTGTATTTGTGGTACTCCCCTTTTTATGATTCATGATTAGCAGTTGATTTAGCAGTTGATCAACTATTTTTTTTATATATATACACATGATATGCAAATTAGGCTTGCCCTTCACCGGCAACGTGGATGAGCACTGTGTACTCAGTGCTTGTGAGAGCATGTGAGAAAAAATCACATGCTTGCTCAGGTGGGATTTGAACCCACGACCTCCTGCTTACTAGTGCAGATGCCTTACCTGCTAGGCCACCGAGCTAGCTGGGGTCTGCAGGGTGGATCAAATCCAATATCGCGGCGGGTACCGCAGTAAATCATGAATATAAATGATTTTGGTCGGGAAATAGATAATATGCAAATTAGGCTTGCCCTTCACCGACATGGATGAGCACTGTGCTTGTGAGAGCTTGTGAGAGCACGTGAGAAAAAAATCACGCTTGCTCAGGTGGGATTCGAACCCACAACACATGGTGTCCCATATAAGAGCAACACTGTGTCAGGACCCATCATGTTAAAATGAAACTGTTTATCACTTCAAGATTCAGATATGTGATATAGCCATGTCTTGGCTATCACCATGTAGAATTTAAGCATAGTGGGGCTGAAATTGGCAAAAATATGACCAATTGAAAGAGTACTTCTCAAAAACAAATTTGAAGGATAACACGCATAGTGGTCAATACACACATAATGTGTATGACAGAAAGATGAACATTGGGTTTTGTGGTTGGATAATTCAGTCTTAGTTTTTCCCCTCAATTTCAGTCAAATTTTGCTCCAATTCTACATGGTGATAGCCAAGACAAAGCTGTATCACATATCTGAATCTTGAAGTGATAAATAGTTTAATTTTCATATTATAATTCTCGACACAAGTGTTGCGTTTTTTGGGACACCCTGTATATCATGAATATATAAAAACCTCCATAATATAAGAAATCCCCAAATTACTTCATCCTGACAATTCTTTTAAAATGACTTTTTGTTATGATTATAGACATTTAACTTCGTCTTCCTGCCAAGCCACTTCCGAGTTGTTTACGTGGCCTCTGTAAGTTTGGTCTGGTCCAACTTCCTGTGTTTCATGAAGAGAATTGTGAGTAACAGAACAAAGATCTTGATTTTTTGTACATAATTTGGTTTCCTTGAATGACTTACATATAATCCAGGGATAGTATTCCAAATTTCATTTGGAAAGTGGAAGAAAAAACATGTCAGATTTGCAGATCTGTAATCCATGATAATGAATTTGATTGTGATATTTCTTTTCCTGATTTTTAAAATTTCATGATTTGTAGGGAGTGAAGAAAAGTGATGATGTGATTGCAGTTGATGCTGCAGGACCGGGATTGAAAGAAACCCAATAAATGCTCAAGATTTGGGTAACTACTACTGAGGCTGATGACTATGGAGATGATTATTTTTTGAATTTTATTTCAGAGGGATTTTTTGTTAACATTTTATTTGTAAGCATATTTTGAAAGCCTTTAAAATTAGACAAGATTATAATTGATTTTATTTGGAATCCAGTTATCATTGGTGTTGTGAAACATGCATTGTTTGGGGGAGGGATATTTTACGTGAACTTAGGTTTTAATGGAAATATAAGGGTTAGAGAAAGAAAAAAGTGATCAATGTCACGTGATGTCTTGTTGTTGGTAGCGACGTTTCGGCTGCTGGTACTGCTAGCCTTCATCAGGCAACTGAAGAACTGGATGCTGCGGTGTCTGTTATATCTTGTTGGTCTGCGTGTGTGTTCACTGTACCGTGTTCAGCAGACGCCGAATGAGCCACTCTATCGGACGTCGTACGGTTCACTTTGTAGCGGATAGCAGGGGTGTCGTATGGGTCATCACACTAGCGGTTATAACGGACACCGCAGCATCCAGTTCTTCAGTTGCCTGATGAAGGCTAGCAGTTACTTCCAGCAGCCGAAACGCAGCTACCAGAAATACGCGATATCGTGTGAAATTGATCACTTTTTCCCCTTAACTTTTGTTTTGGGTTGGATTTCCAGTGCATACAATCTTTCCCTTCCGTTGTATGTGCCTTCACTAAACTGTCATTGTATTTTTCTGAAATCAGACTTTTATATATTGACTTGTCTTATAAGATGTAGACATCATTGGTAATTATGTGCCTATTAAAAATGAACTAACATAGATATGAAAACCGCTATGGTTTTTTCGAGACATATCTGTTCCGCTCAGAGCTTTCCAAAGATTCCATCCATACTCAGAGTAGCAGTATTGGCTGGCACTATATGTAAGCCAGCATACAATGGGCAGTATGACATGCAAAATCAGCATGAAAACTTTATGAAACAGTATTCAAACAGAATATTAAACTTTCTATTATACAGAATTGATTTGTTGGCTTTTTATCCAGATATTGCAGCAATTTATCCAGAATATCTACTTTGAACGATTGGTACAAATGCAGTTTTCAGACAAGATGAAGTTGAAAAGATCATCAGTTGTAATTACAAAGGAAGTAAATTTTACAAAAAGTAATAAACTGCTGCAAACTTCTCTCAACCAAACAAAATTACCTGAAATATTTAACATGCTTAGAGTTAGGAGGACCTGGTTTTTAGATCCTTGTTGGATCTCTTTTAAGCCTTTGAGAGAGATCCTGCTAGGATTGGAGCGTCAGGCCCTCAAACTAAGCATCTTATTAGCAGTAAGCCAGTATTATGTCAGTAACTAGTATACCAATTACTACATGTACTAGTAGATATGCCAAAGAAATAATGTGTTTGTACACAAATTACAGGACAATTTAGCAAGTCTTGTAAGCATTATTTCACAGAGCTGCTTAAGCAAATAATTTACTTAGCATGAAAAGTCTTCCTTGATCAAATTTGATTACCAATCATATGCTCATGTGATATTTACTGTTTTTAGTTTGCATTCGGCCATTGTTTGCTGAGCATAACATTCACAATGTGTTTTTGCTGGCATACAAATTTTATTTACCAAGGTGTATGGTGCTAAAGCAGCTCTATGAAATTGGCCACAGACATTTAGTGGAATTTAGCACCACTTTCCTGATGTCACAACTTGTATTACAATTTATCCTACCTCATGGAATATGTTGTAGACTTTGATAAATAATTTAGGAAATCCAATTCCCCAAATATTACTATTTTTGTAAAAGTATTTAATAATTATGGAAAATGGTAAGTAGTAATAGAGGCAGCTTCGTAGTATTCAGAGAGCTCAGTAATTATTATAAATTAATTTGGTGAAAGGTATTTACATGTATAGGATATTTGAATCTATATTCTGATAGTACCTTTAAATAAAATTTTTTATAAAATATAGCACTGGAAAAATGACAATGAATGAGCATATGCAGGCCAGATATAATTTTAGGAATACTTTTTTATTCTTTTCAATCAAATTGACAATATAATTTTGAAATATAAATTTGTAAAATAAAGAATTCTGAAGAAAAAAGGCAAAAGATTTAATATTTTTATCTATTATTTTGATGTTAAACACAATTTATAGTACTGAACCATTACCAAAATTTGAAAGCATTTTCTTGGTATATTGGCATCATTTAAAGACTTGTAATGTCACTGCTTCCGAGATGGTATCTCACTTCATGCTACACATGGAAAATTACATGAACCATCTTAGTATTAGAGGCATTTACTAGTTATTTGATTAGTTTATATTGCTGTATATAAACAATGTCAGGTAATAAGGCGAATTAGTAACTACTGTATATCTTTTCAATAACCAGTGATAACCATAAATCCAAAGAAAAATCTAAATTTCAGATACTTTTCCTTATATTTTAATAACACAAAGTCAAGGGGAACGGCAAGTTATTGTCATTTTGCACAATCCCTCAATCAACATTATTTACGGATAAAAGAATTGTAACAACATTTTAAATACATGCTTGATCTTGAATATAGACAGAAAGAACATGGAATGCTCG
This sequence comes from Astropecten irregularis, assembly GCA_963971285.1. Classification (NCBI taxonomy): domain Eukaryota; kingdom Metazoa; phylum Echinodermata; class Asteroidea; order Paxillosida; family Astropectinidae; genus Astropecten; species Astropecten irregularis. Next base: position 18,566,568 of record OZ020248.1, read on the forward strand.
ACTTGTAAAGCAAATCTCTCTGAGATAGCAGAATTTGGTTTTATCATCTTGAATGTCGGACCATACTTCTAGCAAATTATTCATGGGCTTTTTGCAAGTACAACAAAAATGAAAGACAATTTTGCAAGATTCTTACAATTGATATCTCAGGAAAGACGTTCATATGTTTTCAGTTAAGGGATGAAATGGCTAGTCCTCTGAGAAAATTGCTGCCACAGCCTTGACATGTGATGACTTAGTCAGTTAGACAATGACTACATGTAATTTGAGAATTGTCAACAATTTTGCTTTCAATTCCTCATCCTCATGTAGGGGGCCAAGTACATGTGTACATGCACATTTAGATCCTGTAACAGAAAACCTGAACCATGGGTACCATTCATATAAAAAACGCATGATATAGTCACACTATCAGATATTATGCAGTCAAGCCGTGGGTTTGGGCACAGCAGCAAAATGTACCAATGACAGGGATATTCAAGTTTTATTAAAAAAATAATATTTGAGTGACGCAAAATCTAGTATTAATCACAAGCGCAGGTATTTAACATAAATGTATTTGTAAAGTTATATTGCCATTAATAAATATAATCATACTGTATTATTAAATTAGGAAGTGCCTTTTATAGCCTTTTAGACAATAATGAATTATAAATTATATCTTTTATATAAATTGATAGTTGGACATTTCATGACTTTTTTTGTAAATAGATGTAGTTCAATTTGTGAGCTATTTAGAAACTCTGAATTTCTTAAAAAAATTATTTTAAATACTTCAAAAGCAGAGCATGTATGTAGCTGCAAAACTTTCAAATTTATGTGATCTTATTTTTACTTTTTCATTTTTAATTATTAAATGTGAAAACCAATATAAATCTTGTTATGCTTCCGTCAAAGTAACAATTTCAAATGTAAGGAATCGACACATTATAAAGTGCCATAAATCATACTGTGTTTTGTCCTTAAACATAATAAATAAATTCTCCATCTCTTACTAGAATAAATTAAAAGGCAATACTGGAATCAATTGGATAGTAATAAATTATAAATTACAAACATCTTCAAATGGCAGTAAATTAAACATACTTGAACGGGTGTGAAAGTTTTGTACACCTAACCAAGAATTGCCACGGAAAACCATATTTGGCTAGAAATGAGTTCAAACCCACATAACCCACAGTTCAGACTTGATAGAAAGACATTAGTTACCTGTAACCTGGTACAACCAAGTACATGATATATGTAAAGAAAGCTGTTTAACGCTAACCCTCTGCACCTACCACACAAGGCAGCTGTTTACCACACATTACCAGTCTCCACTAAGGGAGCTGAACCATAAACTACACATTACCACACAAACCACACTGTGGTGTGGTTAACCATGGTATGCAAGTGGGTTAGGGTTAATGAGCTTTACCAATCTCCTGTAAATTGCGACAAATGTTCCTTAAAAATGACTATAACAAGGCGTACTTAATAAAAAAAAAACCACTAATTGATATGGATGTCACAATATCAATTTCCCTTTCACTCCAGTATGAATATTGTTAAAATGGATGAATAAAGTGAACTGAATTTTGAAAGTTTCAAACAAATTATGCTTTCTTTGTGTTCAAAATCTATCCCCAACCCTTTGAGTGAGTCCAGCAAATCCAATGTAAACACTGGTAAAGTTACACTTAGGGCCTGTTTGTTTCACGCAAAGGATCATGAATCCTGCGGATCCGGATCCCATTTTAGCGTACCCTGCATAGGAGGTGGATCCGAAAAATGGGATCCGGATCCGCAGGATTCGTCCGAAACAAACAGGCCCTTAGTGACATGGCTGAACACATTTTATGTCTAGATAGTGTCTTTTCAAGTCAAACAGCAGCTGTTGACTAGCTCTGCAGCAAACCTACTATTTTCTTTGTTCAGTGCAATCATAATAATTCTGTATTCTGAAATAAAATAATTTTCTTTGGAAGAAAAACTCTGAATAATGAATATCAAGTCGAAAATATAAATTCTACCTAAAAGCACTGTACATTTCTTCATTGGAATGTTCTAATAGTACATGTACATACACAACACACTAACATAAGATAAACAAACCAAAACACATCACACCCAAAACACAAATGACTCAAATGTGCAGCCTAAAGAATGTCAATAATGGTTAAACAACTACATGTAAATTCTGAGTATTTCAAACTGAAAAGAAAAATATGGAAGTACTTGAACACTTTGAAATTTAACAAATCAATGTACAGTGGAAATCAAAACCTCAATTCAAAACATGCAACTAAGGCTACTTTACTTTACTCTCTGCTGTTTGGAATTCGGATGATGAAAATTTATGTACACTAGTTTGCACACTTTACCATGTTTTAAGCAAATTAGTCCATTATCTTTACCATGAGTATAATTTGTCAATAAACCATTTTCATTTGCAATGAGCTACATGAATTAACTAGTGTCAACTGTATGCAGTTTCCTCCACACTGAGTGTACATCCATACATTACTCCATGAAGGATATACAGAAGATTGCAAAAGTTACAAACTCGAGGAAGAGCATAAAATCAAAGCCACATTTGTTTTCTTAAGGAAAGACAGAAACAATTATTGTTTCCCTTGATTGTACATTTTTCTTCAAAAGGTGCATTTTTCAATAAATGTACCTTTTCATAAATATACAATTGACATGACTGAAATACAAAGTATGCTAAGTAAAACACTAAATGAAAAACACTTTGTGAACTGAACAAGGAAACTTTCTGTTTTGACCAAAATATATTCAAACACATTTTTGCAGTTTACAATCAACATGAAGCTTCAGACAATAATATGGGGCAGAAGAATTGCTGCTTTACTTCTCAAGGATCCAGTACAGAAATCCAAGAATCATTGGATTTTGATTGAATCAAAAAAGGTTGTTTTCCACATGGCGTCAACCTGTAATACACACAAGCGACCACCAGACTTCAGAATTAACCAATGATGATAACATTTCTGGATCCATCAATATGGATCAAGACAGATGTGAACTTGAACTTTTTTTGGCTTTGACTGATAGCACAGGCAAATAGGTACAGAGGCAGCATTGTGAGTCTGTCACTACCATAGTTACCCTTGTAGAAACTCAGAGGCATGCATGATTTTCATGGCCTCTTTGCATTGCAGGAATAATGAGCACTCAGTATAGGATACAACACTTTCTGAAAAACTGAACTCAACAGATTTCTGTACTGATGGCAACACAGTAACAAACTTTGTGTACATGTGTACTTTCCCTACATGCATGTAAGGAGCCCAAGAGGTGCCATCTGACTTGTTGAGATCCTGAGATAAATGGGATGACGACATATAACGGGCAAGATGACGACATCCTGAGATAATTTATCAGGGAATGACAACTTCTTAAAATCAAGATATCGAAATACTGAGATAGTTCTGTTAATGTTTGGATCGCAACTTTGGACATGTGCTAATGAAGGGCCTATATTGAACCATTCGATCCCATTCCAAGGGGTAACCTTATGATCTCAGTATGTTATCAATCATCTTGATTTTAGGATGTCGTGATCCTGTGATAAATTATCCGAGGATGTCGTCATCTTGATTAAGGAAGTCGTCATCCCATAATGAATTATCTCAGGATGTCAACATCTTGCCATAAAGTCGGCATCCCAAAATGATTCATCTCAGGATCTCATTAAGAGCACCTCTAGAGCTCCGTACCAACATCCTCAATTGCTTGATTGCTTGATAAGAAAGTGCAAGTTGACAAAGTTTAATGTCATCAATACATCTAGGCTCATTTAACTCTAACATCTAGGCTCATTTACCTCTAAAAATCATCTTTCAAAGCTTTAACCAGCCAATCATTACCATACACCTCATCAGAGTCCTCGTCACTCACGTACTCTGCGTCCCCTTCTTCACGACGGAGCAGAGAGGAATAATGAAGCTTCCTCTTTTTGGGTGAAAACCGTGCAGCTACAACAATCACCACGCACCATACAAAGCCCAGTGCAGCTGAGGAGCCATACAGAACCTGCAGACCTGCTAGGTCATAGATGAGACCACCTAAAGCACTGCCAATGGCAAAGCCAAGACCATGGTACAAGGAGTTCAGGATGGATTTGACTGATCTCTCCATGGCTGGGGGAGATATCTGCTCACCGTAGGTACTGACTGTCTGCCACAGAGCTTGTTGACTGAATGCGCACAGAATCTCCACCGGAATCACAGCCCAAGGTGTCCACAAGAACGTGAAGTAGAGAAGACGTACTGCCAGGCAGAGTAAGGCTAGCACCAAGATACCTGTCTGACTGAGCTTCCTGGACAGCCAGCCAGTTATGAAGAGCATCGGAAGGTGTGAGGTGATTGAAATCAGGACTGCTACTCCCATGACCACCTCTGACCCTCCTAGGTCCTGGACATGCCAGAAGAGGAAATTGTGAATGTTTGAAGCCAGTGCACCTGCTACGACCATGGTCAGGGTGACGACTGCATTATTTGGATCTCCAAGAAGCAGTCTGAGCCCCTTGCAGAATCGGAGTTTGTGAGTGCCCTTCTTAGGGGCAGGGATGGGATAGAAGAATGCCAGGAGGAAGGTAAGGCCCAGCAGACAAGCAAATGAGTAGAAGTGAATCATGAAATGACTGGCTTGGAGGAAGATTTCACAGTTTGTGTTATCCACAATGAGGGCGACGATAAGAGCAAAGAGCCCATAGCCAATGACACTTGGCACATTGTGTCTCTTGTACTTGTCAAGTTCATCGATGGCATCTAAAGTCTCATACAAAGAGCTGTCACATATTTTGTCCACTGGACAGGAGAAACTCTCCCCAATGACAACAATCAACAAGACAAAGGCAAATAAGAGTTGCTGGAATTCTAGGAAGCTGGATATGGTCTTACTCAGACTATCCTGAGCTATCCCCAGTGATCTTGGGAAATTATCAGTTGAGGATATATTTTCAGGATCATTTTCAGGATCGGCTTGCTCAGAGCGCTTAGCAATGTGGTTATTGATTGAAAAAGGACGGTGTTTCTTTTCAAACTTTGTTGTAGATGTGTGGACCTTCGGATTGGTACTTGGTCTGATTTTGTGTTTCTCGCTTACAGAGTTATGTTCCATCTGATGTTTCCAATTCAGAACATACTGAGCCTCTTCACTGTCCTCAGTTCCCAATGATGCACGAGTTGCTCCACCACTGTCATCATCATGGGATGATATGCCTGTATTTATGTAGGGATTGCTAACTTCCATGTTTGTGGTCTTACTTACAAATGGTTGACGATTCTCTGATATGTCTGTAGATGTCCTTGTGTTTTCATCCACAGGTGATTTCAAAGGACCAATGTGTGTGGCAGGAGTAACAATATTGGTCTCAGTATCCAAATCCAAGTCATAGTTGATGTCATTGTTCGATGGAGTGTCTGACGACAGTGACAAGTCCTTATGTTTTGATTCTTGGATCGGTTTTGCACTTGGCTTGTGAGGTCTGTGACTTTTGTGTCCATTTGGTTTGGAGGAATGGAAGCTGGGAGGATGAGTTGCAGACAATCCATGACTTGTCTTGGGATGGCGTGTCTGTGAAGGAACGAACTGCTGTGATGTTGTTTTAATGTCACTCATGAGGTTCGATTCAGTGGTTAACTGTTGTTGAGTAGACTGGATATTGGATGAAGTGACTGGTAGAATTGGAGTTGAAAACTGAATCCCTGATGATAATGAGTTGCTGCTTGTACTGGACGGAGAAGTCTGCATAAAGTTAGTGTTGCCAATATTATTGTCAATTCTTGAGCCGTTCAATGATGGCATGCTGTTTCTTTGGATACAGAAAGCAAAATAGAGACTTTCATCGGTGGGTGGCAACAGAGTCAGGCCAAGGTTGGATGCTATCGTCATGAAAATGGCCACCATTAGAACGATGCGTTGGCGGCCATACTGTGTGGCACAGGTGCTCCAGACTGGTGCAGCCCAGAGAGCTACAAATGCCTTCAGGCCATAGATGATACCGGTCTGGGTGGCACTCAGGCCTAGCTGGCGGAAGTACAGGCTCAGAAATGGGAAGAGGCAGGCTTTACTGGCAGAGTAAGTGAAGTAAAAGAAACTGACAAATGTCAGGGTGTGCTGCAGGTTGACCTGTTCTCCTTTAGACATGGCTGAGAGCTAAACTGTCTTCAGCTGGAGGTTTCAAGTGCGGCAACAGTTGGTGTAATGATGTTACATGGCCAACCACTTTCTGAACTTCATGCTCGAATCTGTTGGAAACAAAACAGGTGGAAAAATGGTATTCAAACTTAAATGAAAATGTAATATGCTCTTCAGACAATATGAGCCTAGATGATCATCATCTAGATATTTAGTTGCGATGATCGTAACCCTAGGTCTGACATGGGGACAGGGACCTTAGGTCCCAGTGTCAGACCTAGTATCATAGCAACTACTACTACTAGATATTGTTCATGGATATAGTTCATGGGGCTTTTCAGCTGCTTTTGTGGGCCCAGGTTTTACTATGTAATCTTAAATCTTGTGGGATGACTTCATCAAAACTGACAGTACCACAACATAATGTACCAGTTCTTTTCCTTGGGGTCAGATTAGAGACAAAATAAATGAGCCCAAAACTACAACCTTCATCATGATCATTCATGCTCAATATAGCTAAATTTCACTTAAAGGGACCACGATATAGGATTTAAATTGCATTATTCCTGCTTAAAACAATAAAGTACTATATCTACAATGATATTTTGTGTCTCGAGCTTATTATTTCCTGGATTAAATATGAGAAAAAAAATGTTGAAAATGTTTGTCCAAGCTACTACGCCCCTTGAGTGGGACCCTCATTAACATAAATCTTCCCAAATGTGTGACGCAGCTGCAGCCGCTCGCGCGCGAGCCGGCGCCCCATTCACCGGCCGGTCACATTGTATACATGCATGTCCACGAAGCCTAAAATCGTTCAGCAAAAATACTTTTCGAGAAAAAAGGCTTCAAAGATTTTACACACACCAAGTGTCGTAGTGCTGACTGACGGTTTTACGTTGGTCTGTGTGCGAGACGGATAACAACAGAAGCTTGCCCGGGGTCTGTGATCATGCGTGGAAATAAGTACGACAAACCGGATGTACCATACGCGTACCCATGCGCTTGTCTTGCACCCAGGCGTCATTTACGGGTCCAGACTATCTAGACCTTTGATAAATTTCCGCGCCTCGATCTGCGTCACGAACAGCGCCCTCAATTTGAGTCGCGGCAAATTCCCAAAAGGGGGCCGGGGGAGGCAATTTTTGGGCGGCAAAAAATCAAATGAAAAGTTCACTTGCACCAGTTTGGCTTTTAATTCACATTTAATACATGTAACTGAGTTTATTTATGAAATAAAATGCGATAGGGCCTACGCCAAGTTCAAGCAGCTTGTTTCCTGACCTTATTATAGTTAGGCCTAGGCTAGTTTAATTTTAAGTTTAACTTAAGTTTAACCAGTGGAGTTTGCTTTGCTGGTTTAAAAACCAACAACGAATGCAACAATATATTTAAACATTACCTCTAGAAATGTTTTTAAAACAGCTGTAAATCTTCAAATATCAGATAGGCCTAGGCCTATTATTAGTTTTGAATTTACTTTGCAAGTTTGCTTACCACGTCACTTGCAGTTGCACACAACAAAGTCGCCATAATTAAGTCCAAATACGTGTACATAATTTGCAAGCAGCAGAATGATGTAGTTGTACGGTGGCCTATTTCTACCATTACCATCTGCACTGACGCCAGGCTGGAAAAACCTTTTGAAACATTTTCATGCCTGTTTGTTGTTCTTTAAAACTTTGGCAGTTTGTACTTAGTCGATTTCAGACTATTATTGTCAAACAAGTAATCATTTTCATGGAGAAATGACATTTTCAGCGAAGAAATTATTTTTGTACCGAAGGATTTTATGCCAAGAGAGGGCGCTACACTTAAAATGTGTGCCGCTCAAGTTACTAGACTTTAGCCCATTATGTTGTATGGGGTCGCAGGTACAGTCAGTGTTTTGGACAGAAAAGCAATCATATGAGTCACTGATTTTCTTTTATATTCCGGTGATGCCTACTGCTTAGTACAGAGAGCAAAGTCAAAACACAGAACGAGGATATTAATAAAGAGAAAACAAACCTTACTTGAGAAAAAGTGATCAAAAATGATTAAATTTGTTTACTTTTTTTTCAACAAGAAAGGATAGCATTAGCAGTTTTTTATTAGCACACAATCCCTCCCTTTCAACCCTGTCCCTCCCATTAATGTCATGTTGATAATATCAAAATTACACTCTAATGAGAGTGACACTGGTAGTGATGTAGTGTGTAGAGGTGAATTATATCATCATATTGATAGCATTTTGAGAGAATTTCAATCTTGAAGATCGATTGTAAGAAATGAAGACTGACCCATCCAAACCGGCCACGCCCCCATTTGTGATTTTCTCCAGTAACCTAGAGGTGCTCATTTCTGATTTTGCCAGCGTGGAAAAGTCCAACATGGCAGCCAGGGTTAGTGTGGGTGACGAAGTTATTCCTTCATCTTCTTCGATTCCTAATCACGTTCCTACAGCTCAGCCAACCCCAAGGAAACCAGCAAACATGGAGAGTGGTGCACCGAAGGTAAATCACGACTTGTTCCATATTTTTTACTTACGGACTTGTGCGTTTTCAGTAGGAATGTTCGTTCGCAAACTGGACCGGTGTACAACATGAACCTGTGTGTACAGTACAGATGCAAGCCACTGATTGAGTAATGCAGCAATAGCTCTATTGAGTTTGATGATTTGATATTTTGTCTCATTCATTCATGCTTCACTTGGCAGTCACGGTGTTTAAATTCACTGTGGTCAGGTGATTTTACAGTAAGATATTTACTAAAATAATCCGTAGGGCCTAATGACTTTCATTAACGTTACAATTACTGCAATTGTTTTTATCTTTTTTTAGAATTGCCTGCAGCTTATGTTTTATGCATTTTTTTTTTACTGATTTAATGATTTTTAGTAACTTTTGTCATCTGTATCAATGTTATCATTTTAGAAATGTTAAAAGTACATTATTGTTTTGTATTTATATCTATTTATCTTAATCTTAATTTTGTTTTAATTGGTATCATCTGTTATGTAATAAAGCGCCTTTGATCATTTTGTAAGTGGAATTGTCTGTGCTCTATAAATTAAATTATTATTATTATTATTATTATTAAATCATACCTTTTCAAATTATAATTTATTGGCTAAGTGTGAAATGTAAGGTAGGTTACTTACAGTAGTACAGTACAACTACAATCACGGTACGAGGTTAAGGTAGGCCTAAATGTTACATAGCCTCACCCTCATCATCTCAGCAAGTCTCCTTAGGTCATAATTCAGTTTATTAAACCAAGAATGAAGTATGTGGGACACTGTTTTTATTGAAAAAATGAGTCTTACTGTAGGGCCTAAATCAAAAGTGAGTGCAATAATTCAACTGCTTAGATGAAACTTTATACATGAAGTTATATTTCTTTTTTACAGTGATTACAGGTCAACTGGCCTCCTAGCCGACTCCCCCCTTACAAGCCTGCCCCCTTGCCAACTTGCCCCCTTGCCAACTCGCCACCTGACCGACTCGCCCCTACCAACTAGCCCCCTGACCGACTTGCCCCCCTTCCCAACTCACCCCCAGATGATTCATTCCCCGACCGACTCGTCCCCCGATTTCTTCAGAAATGAGATGAAAAATGTGAAGATTATATCCGAATATAATCTGTTTGATTGCTTTAAGCAATTTATTTGCATCACAGAATAAAAAAAATATAAAAAACACGTGTTATTGTCTAAATTCATAGGCCTAACTTCTTCAAAAACGAAACCCTACCCACTTTTTATGAATTTATATTTGAAGTATGAATTACAAAAAAGCTGTTTGTGTGCGGCGTTGTGTGCTTAAATTAAAATTTGGTGGTCTTTTAAACTTTTTTTTTTCAGAAGAAGGCTCTTTTCTGAATTTGTATTCAGGGAATACATTTTAAAAAAAAACAAGAAAGAAATCAAAATCAGAAGTGAAGATGCAAACTTTATCTTTTTATTATCTGATCCTAAGATAGGAAAATTTTTCTTCATATTTTTCAAATTCTTCAAAAAGTTATATAGGAACATTTGTTGAGGAAGATTCCTAAGTACTTTTTATGAAATAGAGCCCTGGTCTTAACTGGGCAAGTTGACTTTAAAGGAACATATAAATGTAGCAGGGAAAATCAAGTATGAAACTCATGATATTAGCTCAGCTATTAAGCACAAATCAGTTCTGTTTCTGCTGAATGTTTAAAGGTACGGTACAGAATTGTTAATGATCAAAAATTATATTTCTCTGTGAATCTTTTATGATATTTATTTTATTTGGTAAAAAACCAGAACTTTATTATTTTGCATGCATTAATTTAAAGGTATATTATTCCTAAATTGCACACATAAACTTGCAGTCACCTTATTATTACATACAGTAGTGAATTACACTCCAAGTTAATGATGTATTGATTACAACAGTAACATTGAGTTGAATTTACACGCATGTACATACAGGGATGTGGGGGGGGGGGTAGCCTAAAATGTATTCATTTTATGGGTTTAATTCCAGAATCAAAGACATACATTTATCCCCAAATTTAAAATGTTGGTATAATTAATTTGAACAGTCCAAATTTTAAAATTTATAACCCTGCCACATGTTGGACTAAAGCATGACAAACAGAGGGAAAGCAATAGCATGCAATTAATGTATGCAATTTTGTATTTGTACAGATGTTCATTGAGCCATCACTGAGAGACATGTCAGCTGGCTTGACTGAAATCATGGAGCAGTTGGAAGCATACAGCAGGTTGGTACAGGGGTGTATGGGGGAAACTGGCAGATTAGTACCATTGATTCTTTACATCATTGGAAAATGGACATACATTTTTAGAATTACCCAGGTTGAAATGGCATTGCACTTTAGCTGCAAGCCATGGTATTTGCGTAATTTGTCTTACCAAGAATGTTTTAATGATTCCTATTACAGTTCATGGTTTCAATGCTTTTCTATTGCCAAATTCTGTATCATTATCACATTCATGTATTGTGTTATCGTGTAGTTAGCATGTTTTTAAAGACATGATGTAAAAGTGATTTGTCATCTCATTTACATGTAAATCTATTGAGTGAAAAAAGAATTAAGCATACATTCAGTTTAGTTATGTATGTGTTTTTAAAATGGAAAATGTGTGGTTCCAGTGACTTGGGAATGATTCATGGGCAATATTAAAAGTGTTGGCCTTTTTGCAGTTCATCATCATTTTGGTTTTAGACTTGTTGAAGGTCATTGAAGGATTCAAGGAGTTTTAAAGTTGAGCACTATGGTCATGGGATTATTAACCAGAACCATTCCAATTCAGCTAACTTCTATGTGTTGAAATTGTAGGACACTTAATTAATGACTTGGGACATGCCGGGCCCAGGCTCCATAACCGTATGGGTTTTAGTCGTCAGGTTTGGCAAGAATGTGGCGAGAGAAAGTGTTTTATTTGGAACAATGAAAGGATTGGGAGGGTTCATCGACTGGCGATAGCATTTTAATAAAAGCCAGCATGGAAATACTGTAGAAACATCAACATTTTCATAAACTGTTCTCATCTTGACTTTTCTTGCTAGATGTTTTTCCTGTCAATTTCCATAAGAAAATAATTTTGGCTGATTATTTTTATTTCCACAGTTTGTAAAGTTGAATGACCCATTTGTTCCCATGGACATTAATAGTAGACTTCAGTACACAATTGAACCACACGTACACATTTATTTTATGTTTACTACAAGTGAATGAATATACTTAATCAGATCATTGAACAAATCTGCATTTCTTTGACAAAAACCAAAGTATGAAATTACCTTAAATGAAATTGAATATATCCATGCTGCAGGAAGCCACATAGAGATAGATTGCTGCCATTGAAATTGTATAACTATAAGGGAGAAGACTTGAGCAGGAATTTTCCTCAGCCAATAGCTGAAAGGTTGGATACTCCATAGTACAAAATTTCTCGTGGTGAAGGGACTTTATGCTCATTTTTTTTATGATAGTGGAATATTGTATGCTACACCTTTAGCACTCTTTTGTGGCATGGTTGAGTGAATCAAATTTCTGTGGTGTCTGAACTTGGGTAAAAAGTTTGTATGGATGGGTGATGAATGAACTGAAGCTCTGGGTGTGTGAAAGGGTGATTCTTGAGCTAAGCGTCGTTCTGTCTGACCCAACAAAACCCGTGCAGACTCGGACTCCCTTCTACTGATAACATTATTTTATGCTGTAGAATGTTATTCTGCATTAGGTGACTATTATGCAGCTTGTGTATTTAAGCTAAACACATCTTTTATAGAGCATTATTGGCAAACTTCCTGTCACATATCCACATGCTGTATGTACATACATGTACATGTACTTATATGCATAGAAGTTGTGTTGTATTATCTTTGGTCAAATATGCACTTTTAGGCTGATGTTTGTGCTGCATTAGTCACATCAATAGAAATTTGGAGCTGGTAAACCCAGATTGTAAAGGTTTGAATATACGGTAATGTCACATTTTTGGAGGGTTCTCATATGCTTCCACAGTGTGACCACCCATGCATTAAACATGTTAAATGAAGGTGGAGGGTGAACGTGAATGTTGTTTGTCGTTCAGCCTGACTGACTCCCAAATCCCGAATGTGTAGACTTGTTCAAGTCCGTCCTATTCTTTTTGCCACATTGAAGTGATTACATGTATATGTAAGATCTATCGTCAAATACATGATAAAGAACATTTATAAATGTAGGTATTACATGTAGTGGATAAGTATGTACAGCCATGCATACTGCTTCTGAGTAGAGACCAGAGGCCAATTTCATTGAGCTGCTTATTACATGTACATGTAATTAAGGCACAAAATTTGCAATGAACAATTTTTCTTGATCAAACAGGACTACCAACCAAATTTGCATGTGATGTTTACAGCTTTTGACTTGTATTCAGCCATTGTTTGCTGGAATACTGATTACATGTACATGTATATTTACCTAGGTTTTTATTGCTTAAACAAATTTTGGTGCTTTAGAGCAGCTCTATGTAATTGGCCCCTGTCCTTTCCTGAATTCTGAATGGGATCGCATGCCTGACTCAACATTGTAGTTGGATTTTTTCAACAGTATTAGACTGGGTTCTCTACTGGTGGTGTTGCTGTAAACCTTGAACTGCATGTTTACTGTACTGTCACTCTTCATGCATGCACACATTATACACCACACTTAATGAATACATGTAACTCCAATGAAAACATTTGTATTAGAAATGTCAGCAAGCTAAATATTGCACTGGCAGTAATACAGATGTGTATTATTTTAGTATCCGATGCTTTTGATTTTCTTGTTTATGTGCATTGTGCATTTTCCTTGAAATAAGAATATGTACATGGGTCATTTCAATTCAAATCAACCAATTTTCTGAAAACTTCGGACTAAATAAAGTCCCAAATTTGGAGGACCTTGACTAGAAAATAAAAGGAGATACACTCAATTTGAGTTCAGATTCTTACAATTTGACAGAAGTAAGCAGGCATACCAGATTTATATCCAAACCTTATATAAAGACTGAGTTATAATCTTCCAAAGTCAGAAAATGTTACAACAACCATTTTCTGTTACTGAAGCATGCTGTCGCCTCCAAATGTGGACGAACCATATTTCAAAAATGACTTGGAGTTTGACATACATTTTTTGGAAGTGTTCAATCTGGATCTATTACATCGCTCTGATGAAATTTCATCAAAATCTGAGAGGGTCACCTGGGGACCCCTGGTTGATTTGACACGGAATGACCTACTTGACATATTGCATAGATTACCATTCTAGAGTAACAGTAGTATACTTTAAATGTTGTGCATGCTCAGGGTTAATAGTCAACATATTAGGAGCTCAAGTACCTTTCATCAGCTTTGATTATCTTGACTTCAGATTCTTTGTATATTACATGTATTTTGGTCTTGCCTGCTGGTCTGTATGCATGTTGGATACAACTTTTGATTTGTTAGGGATTTACCTCATTCAATCTTTGCTTTCCTTACAGCGGTCAGCAGATGGATGAAATTGTACGCAAGCTGGAAACCATCATCATACAAGCAGATACTGAAAGTCAATTGGCCATGTAAGTCTATAAGGCCTGACATACACTAGAGATGAATATGTTGATCTAGTTAGCTTGTGATTGACAATTTATTGTACTGCCTGAAGCATTCACATACATGCACTGCTACAGAGATCTCCAGAAACTGTGATATATACATGTACATGAATTATGTTCCCTCATGCGCGATGTATAATGAATGTGCATTTTCATACAAACTTTGCTTTCATCAAACAACCACAAGGGAAACTGACTGGATTTTAAGTGATTTAAACAAAGAAAACCATTCACCTCTTGAAATACCATATCGGTGCTCTCATATCCCTAATGGTCAAAAAAAGAAATTTTTGAAAAAAATATGCTAAATTTATTTGGAATACTTATCACGGGCAACAACAACCACAAAAGGTGTTTTTTTATGAGAGAATGGCTGATAAAAACTTGTGACTGGAGGATAATTCTGAATAATGTATGTTGTGTTCATTGTAGCTGAGAATTCAGGCTGCCGGTCTATTGAAATGTTATCTAAATACATGTAATACACTGCTACAAACTGCTCATCAACCAAAATAATGACCTGAAATGTGCTATCTTTCCTCAGGTCTCCATCCCCAATGCTAGATAAAGCAGCCCAGGTAGCCATGTTGGGTCAGAGCATTGCTGCCTATTGTAACACGTTGGATCCCGTGCAGCTGAGGAAACTAACTACAAGGATCATCTCAGATACCACATTGTGGCTGTCTAGGATATTCAGGTGAGTACACAATGAAGGTATGAGATGCCTCCCTAGAAATGGACATGGGTTGACCAAAGATGGTATAATAAATGTATAGGCACTCTTACCAACTGAGCTATCCTGCACTATGTTGACGGTGTCCCTAATAGTAAATTATCTTTGTTCTTTTGGCAGTCAGAAGCCATGTAACCACTCACATAACGCTACATCCCGAGGATCATTTAAGATTGCTGGAAAACAGTACATGGGGGATCACTCAAAGAGAATGCGCCTTTGTAATCAATATAATCAACCTTAAATAAATAAAAGTGAAAAGAAACAAAATTCCTTGCGACTGTATGTTAGAATTCTTGAATATATGAACTGTACCCAATCCAAACCACCATGAGATCACATAAAGATTCACACCATTGTGTTATGATAATTGGAGGTACAGCTAGTGGAACGCCACTATAACTAACATGGCAGGATGCACATATATTGTCTGTTATAGTGGTCGTTTGTTATAGTGATTTTTAAGAACCATGTTAAGTATGTATTGTATAGTACACAAACATTTGAAGCCAAGGATGATGTTCGGTATAGCCAAATGTTTGGTATAGTGGTGTTTGTTATAGTGGCGTTCCACTGTATTTTCGTATTGGTCTCTGCAAACATGCACCACTGAAGGATATCAGTGGATGAAGGTGTTGTGAAATCGTGTGGGTTTTTTTTTTTTTTTTCTGCATCAGGTTTGATGACTCGTCAGCATACTTCCACTCGGACAGTCGGGATGGTTTGCTGAGGGTGTGTCGTCTAGCTCTTACTAGTAAATATGATAAATATGGCACGGATGGATTCAATGCCCTCTACACCAAACCACCTATCATCTACATTAGTGCTGCTGCAAGGCCAGGCCTGGGACAGTATATATGTACACAGGTAATGAAGGCACAAGCCTTTGAATGTCACTGTGGCATTATTGTATCAGTTCTGCCCATGCTTTGAGAAATTTGGTTTAGATATCACGGGCCTATTTCATGGAGCTGTTAAGCACAAACAAATTGCCTAGCACAAAATGTCTTGCTCATTATTTAAACAAACCACCATTAAAAATTCCATTTGATATTCATGGTCAAAGAACAACAGCCAAAGAACAACCACAAGTGAAACACAACACATGAACATTTTGTTGTTAATCCTGTTTTTATTAAGACAGAAATTTCATGGTTAGCAATTTTGTTGTGCTAAGCAGGGCTGTGAAATTGGCCCCTGTTCTTTCCAGAACCGTAATTACAAAAGATAAACATGTTATTAATTAACCCTAATCCCCTAGGCTCTTGCACTATGGAAAAGGAGGACTGAATGAATCCAACATACTTCAACATTTGGTCACAATGTACTGAACCTGACAAGGCAAAAGGCTCCAGCTGTTGAAGTTTGATTGAATTGGTATGGATGTGTCTATGCCTTGATGTGTGACAGTAGAAAGACTGTCCCAAACGCAACAAAATGAAACTTATGCTTTTGAACACACAAATGTGTGCCAGTGCACTACCACAGATTCCAACAGCAACTATACTACATGTATAGACCATGAAATAAAGTGCTTTAGAAAAATAGGTGTAAGAGACCAGTCTGTAGTGTGTTGTAATTTGAATCCACTTTTTTAAGCAGATTCATTTATCTATCAACTAGTCCAAGCAGCAGATATGTTGGGTGAATTTTATGCATTTTACGTTTTGTTGTGTTTCAGTTGGGGCTTCCACTATCCAGTTTATGTACTGTTCCTTGCAACACGGTCTTTGGCTCACAGCATACAATGGTAAGTTCTCCCTACTCATCAGTAAGTTCTGTCTTCACACAACGTCTCAAGTCCAGTCAGGCTTTCTCTAATGTCTGTCATTTACATACCTTTTTAAGTTAAGTTTTTGAAGTTTAATATTTTCTAGTATGTTGGAGTGATTTGGTTCCCAAATATTTATTGCATACAGTATTTGTATGTAACACACATGACTAGTAGTCATGTGTGTAGTTGCACATGTATTGTATCCTCTTGAACTTATTCAACACAATAGTAAAGGTACCATGCGAATCTAGAATGGATGGTTGCTATGCAAGAGCTTCTTTTGAGTCACACGACATAGCAACTACCGGGTATAGCTAAACACTATGTTTTTAATTTGTGCTTCTGTCCTTCCTGACTCTTGATTTTGATTCGAACCCCCAATTTGTGCCTTTCTTTACTTGGCAAATATCTGCAAATTTTCTGGACAATTAAACAAATTTGTTGAAAATCTGTGATTGTAAGGACAGGACAAATTTCACTAAGCTGGTGAACACACCGATTTGTTAAGCATAGGAGAGTGTTGCTGAAGAAATGCAGTGTTACCAGCTAAATTTATATATTACCTACAGGTCCATTGCTTGCTGCTGGTATTCAGCTGATTTCTGCAACATTTTGTTGAGTAGAGTTTCTTGATGACAGTAAGGGTGTCTGATGCACTCAATTTCTTTGTGTTGTTCATTCAGGACATAGCCACCTTGGAACGATTAATCAAAGATGATGAGGGTTCCTCTAAGAATCCCCTATTGGTAGTTGCTAATGCTGGCACACCATCAGCAGGACACACAGATAATCTCAACCGCCTTAGGACCATCTGTGATGAGTATGGGGTGTGGCTTCACGTGGAAGGGTAGGTCAAGATCTCTCTTACCTTGGGTTAACTTAGTTTCTTACGTTGGGTTAACTTAGTCTCTTACGTTGGGTTAACTCAGCCTAAAGCCTTGTTCAGACGTCACAAGAACTGTGGAGCTTAGCGAATCCTGAGCCAGCTGCGCTTCCAAGACTTCACCGAGCTAATTGTCTTCACAGAATCTTGCACCAGCTTACTTGATTAACTCATTTCACTGTGAAATGCGTGCACAACCACGTGCACAACTTTGTGATATGAAACTTGCTCAACCACTTTTTTATTTGCATATTATCTATTTCCCGACCAAAATCATTTAGTACTCATCACTATTTTATCCTTAAAAATACACCGAATTGAATCTTCTTTTATTGCAGGCACAATCTCGCAACCTTGGCTTTGGGTAAAGTTCCTACCTCGGTTTTAGTAAGTATTATGACAAATGTTTATTGGGGGTAAATGTACCACCATGAGCACATTTTGAGGGACGATAAAGGTTCATTGAACCTCTTGTTTCAGACAGTATCCCCATTCAATGTATTTCAATGGAAATAACAAAGCAGTCATGAATATTCTCATGCCATGAGGCAAACTGCTAAAGATGCTTCCTGGGCAGAAGGGGTTAATAGTGTTTGCTGCTGACTGTATCAATGTCATGGTTAAAACCATTCATACTCTAGTTCATGTCTTATTGTTGTGGTTATTCTCCACACAGGCAGCCAAGAGAGTCAACAGTCTGACCCTACAGCCTGGTGTGTGGTTAGGTCTACCTGGTATTACATCAGTTGTATCCTTACTGAACTCATCATGAGAAGAAATAAGGCCCAGTTTAATGCTGCTGCTTAATATAAGATAATTATCTGTATATGTTTGTTCATAGCACCAGTCAAGGCCTGATGTTTCGATCCTAGCAGGATCTTTCTCAAATGAAAACACCTTTGAAAAAGATCCTGCTAGGATCAAAACGTTAGGCCCTCCTAACTCCAAGCATATGTTTCTTCATTGTTTTTAGTACAGCTCTTGTTATGTCCAGTAAATTACTGTTTTGAGCAACATTTGGAATTGGGACCAGGGGTCGATTTCACCAAATTCATTGTAACTTACTATGAATTGTAGGACTTATGATTCATTGCAACCCTACATAGAAGTCGTAGGATACGATGGGTTATGCTTCGTAACTCGAGTTACGATCAAATCGTAGAGCTTCGTGAAATTGATCCCAAGTTATTAGAATTCATTTTTACGATCATATGAATGAAAATGTCACAGATTAAATTTTCAATAACTGATCTTAGTTTCTATTGCTATATGCAAACCATATATATGCATTAATTAATCATATAAAGGTGTGAGTATGAATTGGTTATATACCTGCGCTAGCAAGCAGGATGTTATGTGTTCGAATTCTGCCCAAGCATCCTGCAAATAATTTCTTGCTGACAATACTGATAATATGCTGCTACAAAAACTGTTTGAAATGATCAGTATTGTGTGCATGCAGTGGAGCAATTTTCAGGCAACCTGGCAATTTTCGCTCTATCCAGGCATCGACATAGGTTGAAAAGGCTGTTATTTTATTGAGGCAAATTTTATTAGAATTATCTAGCAATAACTGATTAAAAGAACGACATGGCCAGGATAGGGGTTGGGCATAATATGACCTGTGAATGTATTCTTTCTTTTGTAACATTTATGCTCATGTTACTTCATTGATTGTGATTATGAAATCCTTGACGCTAAATGAAACAGACGTTATACAAAACTGCAGATCCAGCCACGGTAAGTGTATTCACTCTCTGTTAATTCTTAATAATGTCATTCCAACAATATTTGGTCTTGAGGCCCGAGTGGGAATTAGGGTAGGGAGACACATGCATTTGCATAGCTAGAATTTTACTAATAGGGGTCACCGATGGGGGTGGGGGCACCAGTGGCCATTACGATAATGTGACCAAGTTATGTATACTATAAACCTACTACACTTACTGAGGCAATATATAGATTGATTGGGGCTCCAGTAATATTTTTTTAGGGGCAAGATTTATGTGATTTACTCATTTTATTTCTCTTTTTGACAACTTTTTTCTCATAATTTTCTGTTGTTTTGTGTATAATATTAGAGTTTAGCAGCTGGTGTTGGCTCATCACAGCTCCATGATAAACTCAGTGCCTTACCACTGTGGCTTAGTATGCAGTGTCTGGGCCATAATGGCATCCTGGCTAAACTCCAAAATGCTGCACAACTTGTAAGTACTCAGTCAGGTCCCGGTTAAAGATACAGGACAGGATTGGTAACACCCAAACAGAACTGTTCACAGATTTACGTATATAGTGTATCTTTCAGGGTATGAAGAAACATACATGTACCTTTAAAATATTTCCGCATGAAATGGTGTATTTATCCAGAAATTTATAAAACAAAGACCGAAAACAGTTATGATCTTGGGGTAAGATCAAAACCATTCTTTATGTTTTATAAGAAAAATTGAGTCAGGTTTTTCTCTTGACTCGGATGTCGGATTGAGCTCAAATTTTCAAAGGCTTTAATATTTCATGCACATGTTTGATCAGACAAGTGTGAGTGCTGTTCTGTGACCTTTACCAATCATGTATTATACCTTTTAAGTTAAAACCTTTTCAAGCTGTTTCAGGTCTTCTGATTTAAGGGTTAAAGACTCTATAGACCTCTACTTCTGTAAGGTATGCCCTGTATGTGGCAGATTTTCTCATAGGCTAAATATCTGGACAAGGTAATTTTGAACATGGATGACATCTACAGTATTGTTAAGCAATGTTTATTATTTGTGCTGTACTGCTGTTAAACATAAGAAAAGGTTAGCTTTGAGTATAGAGACTGTGTAATATGTATGACTGTCTTTACTTTCAACAGAGCCAGCACATGCAGCAGAGGCTCAACTCACTGGGATCCATTAACCTAGGGGTAAGTCAAAGCAAGGTGCTGACTTGTGTTCACACTGTCAATGTGCGCAGTTTGTGCGACCACTGCTGCTACAAATCCCTCATGCGGTTTGTACATCTTGTGTTGCAGTTGCCGCTGCTGCGATTACCCACTGCAGCTTTTGCAGCAAATAATGCTACTGCAACTGCAGGTGTGGGTTAAGCCCAAAACTATTGTCAGTGTCAATTAATGTTGCTGTTGTAAACAATGTCTCTAATAAGCTATTGTTATCTGTATGTCAGTCACATTGTTATTTTTGTCATAATTGTCAATATTTTATCTGTTTTCCGCTTATATTATTTCATTATGGACTTTGATATTACTAAATGCCTTTGTGGAAAATATTTTATAAGGAAGCAGAAATGAAACGATATGATCCACATTGTTGTAATTTTATGGAGCTTTTCAAGTTTACTTGAGGTTTATTTATTGACCTTTGTCATTCAGGGAAAATATCCGAAAGGCAGCAACCAGCTAGTGCTAGAGGGCTCTATCAAGGAGATATTCACAAAGACTATTCAAGTATTGGTAAGTCTGAAGTCTAAAGATCATTCATTAAACAACTAAGGAAACTGTCAAACTGACTAGGTTTTTTCTTTAAAGTCATCCTAAGGTGAATAAAGGAAAACTGACCAAAGTAGGATTCAAACCTGCAACCTCCAGAATACTGTACCGGCACTCTACCAACTGAGCTATCCTGCCCTTTGTTGGTGCTGTTCCAAATTGTCAATTATCTTTGTTTGTTTGACAGTCATAAGCCATGAAACCACGCACATACCGCTATATCCCAAGGATCATTTAAGATACACGAAACATTAGCAATGCTGCAACCTGAGAAACAGTACATTGGGGATCACTCAAAGAGGATACATTTTTTAATCAACATGAAATCATCAAATAGACCACAAGATTAAATTACATCTCTGGAATGGTAACTAACATCTGCATATTTAACAGCTACTCTCACTTAGGTTTTGTTTTCAATATCTTTGTATTTTATTATTGTATACAGAGAGGAAATGTGTAACTTTGGATTTTGTGTATGTTTATATCATAGGCCCAGGTGGATGTAGTGTCCACAGTCATAGTATTCAAGTATGGTGATAGGCAGGAGGGTCCGGACCCAGACGATGGGCCTTTTGCTGATGGGCCTGAGGACCAGCCTATTAGTAGTCTGCCAGGTCCACTTCTAGATGCTTTCAATACATGGGTATGTAAAGAGAATTGAAAACCTTATGGAAAGGCTAAGGTTGTTCTTAGCTTAAAGAACCACAACAACTGTACTTCAACCATGGACAGTTTTTCTCTTATTGAGGGCGTCTTCCATACCCATTCCATAACTTGCCTGAGGCTCGGCCTTTGTCTCTATCATAAAAAAACAATGAATATACAGGTTGTAGTCTTACATTGAAGTTGGAACTTTATTTCCTTGTTCATACAGAGTATCTACTTGAAAGCCATAGCCACAAGTCAGTATGTTGATACCTGTGTCTTTAGAATGGATTTACAGAATGAAGCCTGAGCCAGAGCTGAAGCCTGAGGTTTCAAACACAGCCTCAGTTTAAATTTGTGTCAATGTTTTGGCCAGTGCTGTACTGGAAATTTGTCTCCATCTTACCTGAAGGGTTGAATTTTGAGTTGGATTGGAAGGGAATTAAACATCTTCGCTATCTTCGCTTATGATAGCAGACTTTTTTGCTTATGGATAGCGTATTTTACGGGACAGTTTTCGTTCTTATTACGCTAAGCAAGGACTTTCTGCTTTCCTAGAAGATCTTGTAAGCACAAAATTTTCTATTTCTGTTAGCGCTGATTCTATACTTACAGTAAGCAAAGCCATAAAATTAAGGCCAGATCCATTGCAAGCTTGGTTGAAGAGATTCATAGTGTCGCCCAGCACTGAGTAACCAAGTGCTTGGTAATTTGTAGTGATAAAGATATGCATATTTGATGATGTCATTGTTTTTGTTGGTCGTAGCTTGGTGGTGAGTTGAACAGGCAAAATTCCCGTGTGGCCGTGGATGTTGTAAATATGGACAAAGATGGTGTGTGCTTGAGATTCAGTCCTTTACAGTCAGCATCATGTAAGTAAATTGGGTTCAGTCTCTGTGAAGATTCTGTGAAATGAATCGTTTTCATTCAGGTTAATTCGCTGTAGTTTTCAGACAATCTATCTTCGCTTATGATAGCAGACTTTTTTGCTTACGGTTAGCGTATTTCACGGGAGAGTTTTTCTCACTTTCTCACTACGCTAAGCAAGGACTTTCTGCATAATGCACATGACAGCACGTTAGCAGAAATGAATCAAGATTAGCCTAGAAATTCTTCGCTGGCCGATTAAGTGCTGTAAGTCTTGCTTACGGATTCCATGAAATAGATTACACGCGTAGCAGTGCCTGTAAGCACAAAAATAGGCCGTAATGGATTGCATGAAATTGGGCACTGTTCATAAGTACATTCCATCTTGTATGTATTTGTACACGACACCATGGTATCAATAGTGATACCACTCAGTACTCGTGTGATGTTTCCAGGCTGTAACTAACCCATATATTTATTTATTTTTGCGTCATAATTTCAGATAGGGGAACGAATGCTGACGATATTGACAATTTTATGGAGTGTCTAAAAATACTAATCGTGAGTTGATGTACAATACTTTTTCCTTTTTTCAAAAACCTGTATATGCAATTTAAATAAGATACTGACCAAGATAAACAAAAAAGGAAAGTTACTTGGTCAAATTTGGTTGAATCATGTTGGACTTGAACCCCAGACATCTGAAAATGATACCAGTGCTCAATATCGGGTATCAATCTCAATGTTGAAATCTTCACTATTGTCAAAACTTCGCTTGGAATTCTTGTCAGGAGTAGTGCTGTGCTTTTTATTCGGATATAGAGTAACCCACACGGATCGAACGTTTCCGTTTACCAATTTTCAAAAAAGATTAACCGAAACCAACACCAAAAAAATATGGACTCACCGTAGCTCACGTTTGGTTCATGCTAAAAAAACATAACAGTCGTTTATTTTGTCCATTCCGCCAAGTAGAAACACACTGTTCTTATATTTGATCTAAAAAACATCGTAAGAAGCCTTCCGATCGCGATCGAGATCCCTATTCTGACCGTCCATGTTGAAGATGTTCCAAAGTAGGCCTACCGTCATGACGCGTCAGTTGCATTTTCCTAACCAATCTTACTTGAATTTCAGTCGGTTACTTTGTCCATATTTCAGGTAGAAACACACTTTTACGAACTTAATCTGAAAATATATCGTGCAAAAACCATCCGAAAGCGACAATCACTTTGAAGAAGACGTAAACAGTCAGCATGCTGTCTGATAATTTCCGTAACTATAGTACCCAAGCCCATCGTATAGCGTAATAGCCACGATAATTAACATGCACTTAGCGAAATACATACCAGATCTTACTCCATGTAGTCTGGAATTATTGCGCCCATGAGCCCAATACGCTGCTAGCTTCAGTCCTGTTGGCCGGAAGTGGTAAGCATAGTCATTGCACAATGTACATGTAATTGTGTGCAACGCAGCATCGCATGCACGTGCTCACAGCACAGTGAAGTCAGCACGGCCAGCGCACGTGTAGGCTTCAGTCGTGAAGGCCGGAAGTGCAGCGTACGTACATGTACATGGACATGACTTGTGCTGTCAAGTAGCGCTCTGGATCATGGACAGCATTACTGTCGGCTTCTGTGCAGATTTTGCGGTAAGAAATCTGCTTTTAACGTCGCAACCAGCAACAAAATTTGCAGTAATCTGCTTGTTTTGGTCGTCGCGAAAAGTGTAAAAAGTACCTCTGTTAGCTCATGAGCTACTCTGATTTGTTTTGTATGAAGTTGCGCCACCATAAAAATATCGCGATATTTCCGATATTTCGATTTTTTTCCGGGGCCCGATACGATTTTCCACATGAAAAAAAAAATCGCGATATCGATAAATATCGCGGCAGGTACCGCAGTTAATCATGAATATTAAATGATTTTTGGTCAGGAAATAGATAATATGCAAATTAGGCTTGCCCTTCACCGACATGGATGAGCACTGTATACTCAGTGCTTGTGAGAGCACGTGAGAAAAAAAAAAAAAAATATTGGATTCGATTCACCCTGCAGACCCCAGCTAGCTCGGTGGCCTAGCAGGTAAGGCATCTGCACTAGTAAGCAGGAGGTCGTGGGTTCGAATCCCACCTGAGCAAGCATGTGATTTTTTCTCACGTGCCCTCACAAGCACTGAGTATACAGTGCTCATCCACGTCGGTGAAGGGCAAGCCTAATTTGCATATTATCTATTTCCCGACCAAAAAAAATCATTTAATATTCATGAGTTTCATGAAATCGACTCCTGAGCCTTATAAATGGAGCATTGCCTGAGAAACAAATATGAATTTATCTGTTCCCTTTTGGCACACACATAATTTAATTTTGTAACCTTGTATAAACCATTCTAAAACTGCAAGCTCTGGATTTTGTTTTTCTGATATTAGGAACATCTGAACTTCACATGTGAACACCGGCTTGAGTTCCAAGAGGCAGTAGAATCACGAGAGAATGTACTCTTTGTTGATATGGTGTCACATGGTGGCCTAGGCGTTATGCAGTAAGTGCATCCAGGTCTCATCTCAATACGCTGTATTTATTTATATCAAGAAATGTTCCCTGATTGCAAGATAACGAGGTAGTATAGCTTTGATTCAGGTGATTACAAATAGTGTGCCACCAAGAATTTGCAACGCGTTAGCCAATTACAATGCACGGAAATTGTCGACCCAATCAGGAGGCAGACAACAGATTCTGCGCATTGTGATTGGTGAACACGTTGCAAACCCTTGGTGGCGCACTGTTTGGAATTGCTTGTATTGTACAGGATGAGTCAAAAATAAGTTGACCGGGATTGGTGATGTTTTTATAAAGAAAAAAATGGCACATTTTAACAAGCACTCTCTCCTGCTTATTAGAAAAAAGATTGAAAGAAATTGATCATTCCTAAGAGGACTTATGTCTATTTTAATGAAGGTATTCATTTTGCATGCTGTCCACGGAATACTTGACAAAACCAATGAAGATGTTTAGATTCAGCCAAGCATTAACATTCTAAACATTCACCAATCTTGGTCAAGTTCTTTTTGACTCGCCCTGTGTAGAGTGGACATTCAAACAGGTTGAGAAAAGAGATATACTTGGTGTCTCACGTAACGTAAGATAAATATTTACCGGTACTTTCAATCCATCATTTTGACTCTAGGTAAGTATTGTGTTATTACATTTAATGAAAGAGATTTAATAAGAAATCGTAAATTTCAGTCGTAAGTGTGTCCTGACATTGTACAACCAAGAAGAAATCTTTCATTCAATCCTCCTTTGCATATGGAAACTGTTGATCAGTTTAACATCACTGGACTCTCTCCTGACAGATTCATCCCGGAGTATCTCAACGCCACTAAGAACAAAGAGACGGCCAACAAGGAACTGGATAAGATCAATGCTGAGATTGTCCAACGTCTACAGGCTGGTGAGAATGGTAGCTGCATCTGTGAGGTACAGACAGCTAATGGCACAGTGGCTGTAGGAGTAGGCGTTGTGACTGAGGGTATCAGTATTGATGACATAGTGGACCTAGTGTGGTCTACTGGCAAGGAACTGGAAGACTCATCGAAGGTGAGATTTGGTTTTGGGGGGCAAAAGAATTAGCAGAGCCGAATTTGGAATAAGGGATAGGGTTTTTGTTGAAAGCATTGGTTAGGCCCTCCTAACTCCAAGCATTTTATAAATGTCTCATTATTTTAACTGATAAGCAGTTTGCAGCAGTTTATTAAATTTCAGAGATGTGAGCCTTCAGATTTAAATCGGATTTCAGATTGTTTTGGTTTAATTTTAACTCAGAATTTCCGTTTTTTTGTACACCTGCTCTGTAGTTTAGGAACGTATACAATTTAAGCTTTTTTTCCCTAGGTGTTTTCCCGTAAGATTTTCTTATGTATGGTCACTCACATCCCTGACATTTGTTACTTATGTATTACTTGTATTAGTTTTTGTGGATGATTATTTTCATTATTTGCTTTGGTATAGTTCCTGGACTCCATGGCTGATGTTGTGTTGAAGGGCATTGAGGAAGCACAGAAGGAGCTACAGAAAGAGAATGAGAACAGACTTTTGGAAGAGGTAGCGTACTAAATCAAATCTTTCATCTTATAATTTTCTTATACTACAAGCAGTAAGCTGAGTAAATCTCTTGAATAATTAGTCATGTTTTTGAAATCTCACAATGGCTTATTATGAAGTGTGTAGTGTTACATTGGGACAAATATTTGAAGTTGGTATTTTGTATTCAATGTGTCTTTAAGGAAATGTGGAAAACTGTGGCTTAGTGGTCGGGCATGTCGTATTCAAGGTCTTGTGGTCAATTTACAGATTGTGGGTTCGAATCCAGCCATGGGTTAGTTGTGCATGCATCCTTGGGCAAGATGCTTTGTCACATATTGCTCCTCTTCACACAGGTGTAAATGGGTACCTGTGAGGGTAGAGATGGCTTTGTGTGCTTGATTAGCCATGCGCTTATTGCAGTCAGGGCTGTGTATACTCCCCAAAGATTTGAGTTGTATGAAGTGTCACAAGCGTCGAAACACGGAACATGTTCTTTATTATCACCATTATTATAATTATTATTGATGCCCTGTCCTTGTTTGTCAATACAGGGTGTGCTTCGGCAAGTCCCCATCGTTTCATCACTCTTGAACTGGTTCTCCCCACCTGCTAAGGAAGCTACAATCCGAGGAAGGTCTCTTAATCTGACTTCAGGTAAAGACACAAGACAAGCAAGTCATCCCTTGTGCTGCTACAGTAATAATGATAGTAGTACAAACTTAGTGTCCCTATTCACAATTTATTGCTGAATCAAATTTGAGATATTGAAAAACCAATCCTTCCGAAAACGTTCAGGATTAAACTTTTCTCAAAGCTTGCCTCCGGCTCCGGCTGCAAAATCTATTCTAAAATTACGGGTATCAAACTACTAAAACTAGACACTTTTGGCTGCAGTTCGGAAGTAGATTCTCTGGTTTGAAAAAGAAAACAGAGCTTCAGCTTCAATGAAAAACTACAACCTATATTTTCAGCATATGGATCATAGAGACAAAGCCGGAGACTGAGCCACAGCCGAGCTTTGAGAAAGGCCCCTTATTAGGGAACATTTTTGTATGTCCATGTGCACCCATTGTGAAGTTGCCCGATGGAATGTCATCATAAGGTTCTTTCTAATCCCCTACAGGATCATTGGAGAGCACTGAGCCCACCTACAAGCTCCACATGCAGGTTCAGAAGGATGGCTCTACCACCCCGACCAGGAAATCAGCTCCTCGAAAGAGTCCCTCCACGCCCACTACTCCACTGACACCAAACTCCATCCTGGGCACACAGTCTGCTGATGGTGAGGGTGAGGAGGGGTCTCCCCTCCAGGGTGAGGAAGAAGAGGAAGAGCGGAGGGTACAGAAGAGAGACTTGGAGGAGATACCAGTCCAGGGACAAGGAGTAGAAGCAACAGGAAGCAGTAGTAGTACAGTCACAACGACAAGGTAAGAATCACTGTAGCTGGGCCCAATATCATGGAATCCGTTACCGTTAGCAAAAATTCTTTGCTTACGAAGTTACGATAGCAGGCTTTTTTGCTTTCGGTAAGCATATTTCACGGGAGAGCTGTCTTTCTCTCTGTGCTAAGCAAGAACTTTCTGCAGAATGCATATGACAGTCTTCACGAACCGAAATTACTCTTGCTTACGGATTCCATGAAATTTCAGGCGTAGCAGTGCCCATAAGCACATAAATAGGCCGTAATAGATTCCATGACATTGGGCCCGATGAAGCTGTACTTTTCAGAACACCCAGAACACATGCACCCACCCACCTGGGTAAAAGTCTGCAATCATTGACCCCCTATTGTTCCTTTTTTGTTTTGGGATGAAACTTTTTGGCAGCACCTCCATTGGTTTTGTACATGCTTTCCAATTTTTTCCACGGTTTAAATACCAATACAGACTTGCATATCCTGTTGTGCGTTGTTATGTACATGTGCCACCACAATCTGTACGCTTCTTCCGAAACCTACACTGGCACAGATTTGGGTGTCTAAAGGGGTTTATGGAACGTAGGCTCCGGCTCCATTTCGTGAATCATCAAAATAGAGGCTTTTGGCTGCGGTTTTGAAGTAGATTTTCTAGTTTGAAAAGGAAAACTGAGCTTCAGCTTCAATGAAAAACCACAACCTATAGCTTCAGCATATGGATGACAGAGCTGGAGCCTGAGCTTGAGCCTCCGTTTCGTAAACGCTCAAGAACCCAAGAACCCTGACATTACATCCTTCATCTGAAAAACGAACGTTTGTTCATGATTATTAGGAGATTTCTTTCACAGCGCTGTGAAAAGTTTTTCCTTTAGTAGGTACTTGCTCTTGCTCTAAGTTATTATTACTATTACTGGTAGTATGTAATTATTATCATTTTCTTGTTTTGCATAGCAACAGCAGTTTCCAAGAAGTGTCCCCAGCTGACGTCAGTGAAGCCATCATGCAGAATGAAGCAGAAGACGATCTGAAATAAACTTCCATTCATCTCAAAAATTGACATTAGAATTCCACTTACATTCAAGTAAAATTGGGAAATATTTTGCAATTTGAAAAGGATTTTATATGACTCAACTGGTAATAAGAAAAATAGATGGAAATGTTTAGTGAGTCGTACTTTATGTCAGAACGTTAGGGCATGTTGGTTGAGGGATATTTGGTGAATGACAGTAGTACAGTGTCATTGTAGTCTCTGTAAGTTCGTGGTCATTTGGGCCCAAAGTACAGTGCAAACAGATTTAACACTTATGAATTGCTGCAGAAACTTCCATAGAGTTCCATGTGTATTAAGATTGAAGGTATATGATAACTTACAGAGGGAATAACCAATGTCCAGGTTTTTTAGGAACATAGTGAGACATTTTTAAGATAGGAATCTCATTTTAGGATAAAACCAATACAGCGATAAGAGCATGTCCAGTGATATACCAAAATTTGATAGAGAACTTACTAAGATAAAAGAATTGTGTTCTTTGATCTTGGCCAGTGCAAACCCTATACTGGAATAAGTCCATATCATTTGAATTATGCGTAGACCATTTCATTTGATACATTTTGTTTGAGGTCAGTCTATTTTTTAGGGTATCTGAAAGTGATAGTGGTTACTAGGGGAAATTGTGATAAATATAACAATGATGATGATAATCAGAATTTCTTTTGAAATAATTATAGAATATGAGTTTATGATATATTGATTAAGAAAACAAATGAACATTCCTATGATCTTAAACTCTTAGACCAGGAAACAGTCTTCATAAAAAGTGATCAGTGTTAATAACCACAAGTATAGATTAATGTACTTGGACAGGCATGGTTTTTTACGTGTACCTTGATTGTGGGACAAATTTTCATCAGTGTAACAGAAATGTTAATTGAAAAATCCCAAGATATCCCTTTGTTTGACCGCATCTGCCTAAATTTGAAGCTCATTTTGGGCTGGATGTAAAGAATTGTTGAACAACCTTGATCTGTTCATATTGTGTGAACTTTCCAATCTTCACTATGCTCACTACGGTTCTCTTACACTCTTCACTTTTTATTTTTGCCTTGAAAGTTAAAGGTATAATGCATGATTGGTACAGGTCACAGAACAGCACTTGCACTTTGTCTAATCCAGCATGTACATGAAATTGAAAGCCTGTGAAAATTTGAGCTCAATCTGTCAATGGGACATCCGAGTCCTGAAAAAATAGCAAAAAACCCAACTTTTTTTGTTATAAAACATAAAGAATGTTGTTAATCTTGTAAGAATTAAGACACATAAATGATTTGTTTTACACTTTTCTAAACAAATATAGCATTTCAGGCAGAAATCTTTTAGCAGGGGGTTTCTATCATGGCTATGTTTATACAGTGTAAGTTGTAGGTAAATCTGCAAACATTTCTGGTTTGATTTTTACCAATCCTGTACCGTACCGTATCTTCAAACATGTTGAATGTTGGGGATAATTCTGTGGTTACAGTTAAATGCATTTCAATTCATATGTAGGATGTAAATGGAATTATTTATTCTGTGAAATAGCTGTACAAAGTTGGGATAAATGAGCTCTTTTAGGTTAAACCTGGAAGAAGAATTCTGTATTTGGATAAATAGTTTCTGCTGTAAATGAAATATGCTACTAACATTTTATAAGGTCACTTGTGGATAACAGCGGTTGTATAAAGATTCCATACGTAACCCAGGCCCAGAGTGAGGAGTTTTTGTAGACTTTAAATGGGGAATTAACTGTGAATTAATCTAGATTCTAACAGGTTTGAAATTTGTATCATTGCAAATCCTTCTGTGATGATTCTGTGACATGCGATATCAGTATCGGAGTATTTCAGTATTTTTCTATTAGTAGCTCCATGGGCCATTATTTCTTGATGGAAGTCTGTTACGATTTCATTTCATTTTTATAATCTCATTCGGTATCTTGTGAACCAACCAAAGTCAAAATCTCTTTTAAAGGCATAATACAGGATTGGTATTAAAAGGTGACAGA
The DNA here is from genome assembly GCA_963971285.1 of Astropecten irregularis. Lineage (NCBI taxonomy): Eukaryota > Metazoa > Echinodermata > Asteroidea > Paxillosida > Astropectinidae > Astropecten > Astropecten irregularis. The sequence goes on from OZ020248.1 coordinate 18,597,751, forward strand.
ACGGCTGCAGACTGTTCATAATTTGATTTGTCATGGAATGAAAACAAACCGGAAACTGTAGAAAACAGTGAAAAATGCTCTCAGTATTTTCAAATCTATTCACAGGAGTTTTTATCTCACCCCAAGATCAAAACTGTTCTCGGTCGTTGTTTGACTAATTCCTGGATAAATACAGCATTTCAGCCGGACATATTTTAATGGTATGTTTCTACAATCACCATCTTCATATCCTGAAAGTTATATGTACATTTCTGTTTGGGTATGTTACCAATCGTGTACTGTACCTTTAAAGCTCACTTAAATACTGATGATTTCCGATTTTTCATATCTGTAACTTACCACCTCATTTTATGATGATGAAGGGGAAATAAAATGGGGGAAAAAAGAAAGGAATTAGGTGTTTGGACCGAACACAAACACCTAAACATGAAAAGAAAAGGACTGTTTAGAAATATAGTTGGTACTTAATTGTTTGAGGGAACTTAAGGTTTGGAAGTAAGCAAGAATGTCGGAGACATGGTGAGCCTGTGGTGAAAGATCTATGTATAAATATCTGCTTCAATGGGACTTACACTAAGCAGATAATGTCAGACATTGTTTCCTATTTCTTCTTGAGAAGTAAATAAATGTTAGCATTCTCAAGAAGTTGCTTAACAAGCAGAGATAGTGTATAAAAGCTGTGCAATGCTTTTCGTACATTTCAATTCATTCCATATTCCGTCACCTATTTTTCTACTTGTAAAAAAATTAAACCTATAAAGATTCTTACGAAAGCATAAATTAATTTGGTTCACATTTATCTATTATATTCTTTAATGGCAATCTATGATTTAGCTTTGATGATATTTTGTTTTGGTTTTGAACAGCTGGCAGTATTTGGTTGGAATAATTGACAGATGTTCAAGTTACAACAAATTTATTGTGTTGGGGTTATTTTATTCTCTTTTGTAGAAAGCAATACAATATAAAGGTTTTATGACATTGAAAATTATTTCATTGCATGGTTTTCGTTGATTTTTTGTAGCCAACAGACATTCACTTTTTTTTTTGTTCGGAATTTTGTAGCAAACCTTAGCAGTTTCAAAGGGAACACATGTTCAATTTTGACCACAATTGTACTCTTTATAAAGAGTACTATAATGGTTGCAGTTTAGTCTTGCATAAATTAATCAGTCAAGAATGTTAATTAAATATGTATTGTTCCTGATTGGCCAACATTTTGCATGGATATCTTCAGTAAGGCTAACTTTTACATCATTAAGAACTGTGCAGCACCATAAAAACTGTAAAAGTGAATTTGGGCTTTGGCAAACATCTATTTTGCTATACAGTTTTACTGCTTGAATGTTTCAGAGTGTAATTAATATATTTCAGCTGCAAGTTCATGTTGTGAACATTGAAATGAGTCTCCGTCATTAAAAATGGTTACAGAGTAATTATACCAGATATAATGTTATTTAATCAGAAAAATAAGGAAATTACTGTGTAACCATCTGTTATGGCTGTTGCTGGATTCGTAGTTGCCGCTGGGATATAAAATAAGTGAGACATGACTGGTGAAACAGGAAATTAGCAAATATGTACGAATTTAAATAAAGAATTATTAATTATTATGTATTAAAAAGGAATGTAAATAGACAGTTACATTTGGTATTTTGGCGGCTACTTATGTAAGACTATACCAGTCAGCAGAGAATGTTTCTAATTGGTTTTATTTGGGACTGGTTTCACAGAGCTACTTTATCACAAAATGTTTATTTGCTTGCATGAAAAATTGCTAAAAAACAACATTATCAATCAAATGTCATGTACCACTACCATGTAACTTGTATTCTGCTATTGTTTGCTTAGCAATTTTTGTGTTGCGCTTAAGCAGATTTTGTGCATAAGCAGCTCTGTGAAATTACCTCCCTTTCTGAAGTAATTCTTTCTTCTGATGTTACATCATTTTATAGTCTATTTTACTATATTTTTTTTCCAAATATTTTAGGGTTGGATATGTTTAGATGTGTAACTTTAAGTGATTATTTATGTTTATTTTCATCCAGTAGCCAAATAAGTGAAATGACTTTGTACATTTCAAACAAAAGAAAAAAATTAAGACTAGTAATGAGTCATTACTTGGCCCAGTATCAGCTGATGGATTTCTGTGTGTGATGTTTCATTTAGGAGCCTGTAATTCTCCTGGGAAATTGTGGTTTGGCATGACAGAACTGATCAAGTGGATATCATTACCATTGCTCAGCTATTAGTGCCACCAATAGTGGGAAACATTGCATGAAATTTTGCCACAAAAATCCAAACATCAAGATAGTGTAATACATGCTTGTAGATTCTTGCAATAAGCCATTTGTGAGTTAAATCCATAGAGATACATACTAATAAACTAGAGGGCGGGCTCGGCAAAATTTCTGTGACAACATGGGGATCGATCCGCCATTACTGGAAAAGGCACCGCGCCGGCGCTTTACTATCCTTGATGTGTATGTACGACGTAGGCCTTTGTACTGTAATTTATGCAAGTGCTCCGTCAGCGTATCATTCCCTGGTACGCATGCGTATACGTAATTCGTGCCTTTAATAGCAATGGCGGCACGGCCCATGCGATCACAGCGCCACAGTACAGGGGAGTATTGTGCGTCCACCCTCTAGTTTATTAGTATGTATCTCTATGGTTAAATCTGAAAAGTATCTGGTACGCAGACTCCTTTCATTGCATATACCCCAGTTTGAATTTCCCAGACTAAAGACTCTGTTGCTATATCACATGATTCGGGGCAAGCTTTTGCTTAGTAACATAGACGTTTTGCACCAATGCACTGTTCACAATGGATAAGAATGGCACAAAGGAATCAGTCCATTCCAGAGATGGGTATCGCTCAACGGTCCTAGTTTGTGCTATTCTTTTTAAATGTATGAAACACAATTGGTTTTCATTGGAAGCTAAGTTCAGCATGTTTTTAAAACCTACTAGCTTTTCCAAAAATCTTTGGCTCCAGGAAAGACTGATTTTGAGGAATGAAATAAGCCATTTGTGAGTTAAATCTGAATAGTTATTAGTATCTGGTACACAGACTTCTTTGTTTGCACATAAACACCCCAGTTTGAATTTCCCAGACTGAAGACACTGTTGCTATATCACATGATTCAGGGCAAGCTTATGCATAGCGATACCCATCTCTGGAATAGAATGATATAGCAACACTGAACAGTGTCTTTAGTCTGGGGAATTCAAACTGGGGTGTTTATATACAATGAAAGAAGTCTGTGTACCAGATACTGTCAAGATTCAACTCTCAAATGTCGTATTGGTGCAACACAGGACGAGGTGTACAGGACTGGGCTAGCCTTTCAAATGATAAGAGTTAACTATTGAAACGTCTAAAGAAAGTCACTAATAAGTGTCTTGTGGTAAGCTCCTGAAAGGCCTGATTTCAGACCCACTTTTTACTACAATGGTGATGGAAAGGTTAGTGCCTTATATATGATGGCATCACTATAATGATGACTTATAAATAAAAACACAAAGAGACAAACCAAACAACTCAGTTTCACATTTCTTTTATTTATTTGCCTCTTGAAGCAAACAATGTCAAGTTTCTATACTTGACTTTATCTCTCAATGAACGTGACCAAATTCTTAACAACCCGCCACCTCCCAGTTCAAACCAGAATTTCACAGCAATAATGAATTAGATTTATCCGTTGTTTTTGGCTGGTTTTGATTTTGTTTTGGTTTTAATGACGTAAAATGATTATCAGGTCTTTAACCTTGAAATAATTGTTTGAAGTACCTTCTTATGATTTTGATTTTTCTTGGTGACAAGTGGGATATTTTGCTCAACATGGGAAAGGTGGTTTGAGAGACCTACTCCACACAAAATGATATCAGCATGTCAAGCAAGGTAAATCAATACCAGCTTTGACAGCCCACTGATGTATGAACTGTTTTCTGCTAAGCACAATTTTTCCTGCTTAGTGAAGTCAGGTCCCTTGGTCTAGTGTGGTCTAGTTCCAGTTGTCATTGTTGGCAGAGCCGCCCCATTCACCAGCGTTGTTAGTAGTGGTGCTTTGAGTTCCTGCAGCCCAGTCCTTGGCTGCTGGATCTGGTGCAGTCCAGCCATCAGCAGGAGTGTATGGTGCTTGCACTGGTACGGTAGACACTGTAGGCATGGACGGCATGGACTCGGCAGCCCACTGTGGGTCAGATAAGTTAATAAGAGTTTGGGTCAAGTTTATTAATCTTTTCATTCAATTATGGATTTACACGATTCATTGGCAGACCCAAGATGCAAAACTACCCCCTAACCACCCATGAGTGCTGAATAGACACCAAGATATGAAGTTTAAGTGAACTCTTCTCTGGCAATGGAGTACATGTATTCTATTCAAACAGAGAATTGCCACAATCCATGATTCCAGCCCTTTGTCTACAAAACATTCCCTCAAAAACTGCTCATAACATGGTTAATTTACCATTTAACCCTTCCAGGGAAACTGGATCTCCTTCATTTAACAGCTTATCATTAGGTTTGCTTTAACTGTTTAATGTCCTCTGTATAGTTGAATTTACTGGCTTGATTGTAATGAGTATTCCATACGCAAATGCTACGGATGGCAGATACTTATTTTCTGTGACTTATCATTACCAGGGGGGTTTACGAAACTGATACAGAGGCTCCGGCTCCATTTCGTGAATCCATTCTAAAATAACGGATACCAAAATAGAGGCTTTTGGCTGTGGTTCAGAATTAGATTCTCCGGTTTGAAAAGGAAAACAGAGTTTCAGCTTCAATGAAAAGCCCAAACCTTTATTTTCAGCATAATATTGATGACAGAGCCGGAGCCTGAGCCTCCGTTTCGTTAACCCCCTAAGTGTGGCCCTGCACCCAATATGAATCCATCTTCCTATTAGACTACTTACATCAGCGACTTTGACCCCAGCTGCCTGGTCTTGTCCTGCTGCTGGTGCTATAGCAGGGACTTCACCTGGTCCACCCCATTGCTCCTGGTAAGGTGCTTGAGGCTCCTCCTTAGCCTGGGCCTTCTCTAGAGCTTCCTTCTCCTCCTTCTCAGCCTACATTCAATAATTGTTACCATTAGTACAGGTTAGATGTTGAAGGCAGATTGTAGGTACCTTAATGACAACTTGTTAAGAGGTCTTTGTACTTCTGTGAGTTTGCGGTGGCTTTTAACATAATTAAGCCAAGTTTGTACTTGTGTTAATTTGTGATGTGATTTGGTGACATAAAATTAAATACGAACTGTTTTCCTAATGCGATGTTGGAAAATTTGCTTTGCTACATGCATTTGCATGAAGTATGAACTGAGAATAAGTCTCAATCACTTTTGTGTTATGTACACACATCACCATAAAAAGTTCAAACCCTGAGACAGCGTGGTGCAAGGGACCCAGAGAATGATAGCAAGGCAATAAGATGCAATTCACATTGTGTATGTCCTTAGGATGTCTCTAAGCATATCGTCATGGCTTTCTGGACTCAGATCTTTAAGTATCAACTCTACATGCCAGCATGGAACATGTAGAATGTTTGCAGCCCAGGGGTGTGAGAGCAAGTTTGAAAAAATAGCGGAAAAAATCGGAAATCCCGATCGCGATGACGTCATCGTTTTCTTTTCTTAACTTTTTAATTGTTTTTTGGGGGGTTGTAGCGCGCGTTGCACACGGAGGAATTTTATTCCTACACCCGCCTCCGGAGTCCGGATCCCCCGTAAAAAAAAACAGGCCTACCGTAAAAATAATTTTTCTGATCAGGTAAATCTTACCTGAATTTCACTTGGTTGTTTTGTCCGATTTGGTCAAGTATAAATTCATTTTTCACATACTACACCCCCAAAATATCATGAAAAACCTTCCCCAAAAGCGACGATCACGTTCGAGAAACGTATCCATCGCGCACTCTGCACGCACGCTGCACGCGACATCGCACACACTGAACCAGTATTGATCGCCATCTTGATTCTTGAAGATTCTATAACTGGTATCCGCGGGCAGCGCGCGCCCGTAACAGCCACGATTTTAGCTACTGTGGACCAGCGAAGTCAAGTCTCATTCACGTTCACGTGCAGCCAATCATAGCGCAGTGAGTGTCTGGTTGCCAGACGCTATTATAATGTGGCTAAACCAAAGCATGGCGCTTTCATTCGTACAACGCTTCCGCTGATTGGACAATGTAAAAAACATGTAGCGCCGACATAGCGTGTTACAATTTTTGTGATTGGATAGTCGATCTCAATTCGCTTTACATTATGAACTGCATTTTATGATCAGGCATGATTTTACACGTGCAACAACAGATTACCGTAGTACCGTGCGCATATACTGCGGTGCGGCATTCAAGCCGTGTTTCTGCACGTATTCTGGCCGTAAAGTTTGTTTGACTGTCATGTCGGTAGGAAAATAAATAAAACAAATACAAAGAAAAAGTCGGCGCTGGCGCGGGGATGAAAAGCGGAAAATATAATTCGGCACACTCATCAAAAACGCGGAACATAGAATGCGACAAATTCATCAAAAAAGCGGAAAACCGCTAAAACGCGGAGATTTCACACCCCTGGCAGCCTCATGTTCAGATATAAGGAATGGTCGTGCCTTACCTCCTCTGGGTCTCTGTAGAAGTACAGATCCACCATGACGTCCCATGGGATATCACGGCTGATGGTTCCACGCAGACGCAAGACTTCACGGGACAGGAGATACCACATCAGACCAATGGACTGGGCACCCTGTTGGTAGAGGACAGTTTTTAGAATCAAGTCATGTTAGCCTCCCTTCAATGACTTGGTTGAGAGACTGTTCAATGCATCACCATCAGCTTTCAATGGGAATCCCATGCTGTGGATCTGGATGTATCTATCGTTGAATGCCTAGGACCTGTGCACTCCCCTCCAGGGTACAACACAGTGCAAACAGGAGGTTTGACTTGTAATAGCTATGTACATTGATCATGTAAATACCATGCAGGCAGTTTCACTGTTGGCCTAACAATCTCTAATAGCAATGTGCTACTTCTATGGGCTGCTCATTGTTACAACATCCAACAGAATTTAACCACTCTTTAAGTTGCAGGCAAGATTGGTATTTAAATGCAAATATGAGAAGAACACTTGGTTTAGTTGGTTACAAAGCTGGTCACAAGGTTATTCTACAACAATTTTCTACAACAACCAGACACAGGTGCTTTCGTGTGCATTTTACATTTGTTCCAGCCAAATCCTTGGCTTTTCAAAGAATTCTGGCAAAATCTTGATACCAATACAGTGGAACGCCATGATAACAAACACCGCTACACCCAACATTTGGCTATACCGAACATCACTCTTGGCTCCCAACTTTGGTGTACAATACATACCAAATATGGTTCTTTAAATCGCTTTAACGAACAACCACTATAATGACAATATCTGTGCATCCAGGCATGTTTGTTATAGCAGCGTTCTACTGTACATGTGAAGTGTTTTGCTGATGTCAATGAGGAAATTCAAACTCAAATGTCGTTTTGATTTGGTGTTTATTCTGTGTTTCTATTACCTTGTTGTTGCATGGGATAGCAATGTCAATGAAGCGCAGTGGAGAGTCAGTGTTGCACAGTGCAATGACAGGGATGTTGACGTAAGATGCCTCCTCGACTGGCTGGTGATCGGTACGTGGGTCAGTCACCACCAACAGACGGGGCTCACGGTAGGCTGACTGGATCTGATTGGTGAAGGTACCGGGTGAAGCGGCCGGCGATGGCAGTAGCTCCAGTGTGGCTGGAGAACTTCAGAATAGCACGCTGTGAAAAGACAAGAAAATCCAAAATAAACGGGCTGCACCAACCAATCAGGGCACAATTTCGTAGAGCTGCTTAAGCATAAAAATTTGCTTAATCACCAGAAACCTTGATAAATAAAATCAACATTCCAGCCAAAACTCCTTGTGAATGTTAAGCAAACAATTGCTGAATACAAGTCAAAAGCAGTAAATATCACATGAAGTCTTCGAGGAAGACATTCATGCTTAAGCAAATTTTTTGGTTGAATTAAGAAGCTCTATGAAATTAGCCCAAGGCTCAACCTAGTAATCTAGGCTTAGCTTACCAAACCTTGTCAAAGAGCTATTTGTTCAAAATCTGAATAAAAAGGTGACTTTCTTATATAGCCAAAGGAAATCTACATGCATTTTCTACATGTTTTCTGTTTCTTGTCAAAATGCTTACTCATAAATCTCAACTCATTACAGAGTATACCATTAGTTTTATACCATCATGTTGTATTGATAGGTGAACAAAGAAAACTTTACTGGAGCAGGATTTGAATCAGCGACCCCCAGAAACTGTACAGGCGCTCTACCAACTGAGCTATCCAGCCCTATGATGGTGATGTCCCTGATAATCAATCATCTTTGTTTGTTTGGCAGTCACAAGCCATGAAACCACTGGGGAGAAATGCAAACAGTAAAAGTGCCTTGCTTAAGAAAATCAGCTTGCATCGATAGTTCCAAGATCTGGAGTTCAGAGCAAGGCAGTCCAGTAAGGCCATTTAGGCCTGTTTGCATAGAGCTACTTGATTAAGACTCTGACCTGTCCATAGGTACGTGCTGAGATGACACACACATCGGCTGGGTTCTCAATAGCCACAATGCAGCGAGCGGCCAGCATCAACTTCTCCCAGGTCTTACGAAGGTTGATGATGTTACTTCCTGCAGAAAGAAAAATAATTTTACCTCGTGTTTATAACCATACCACAAAATACAATGACAACCAAGACAGAATCATCGTTCATCAGAAAAAGTGAGATTAAAGAAATACTTGAGGAAAGTTAGTGCTGTAACATATTGATTAATGAGTGCAATAATTATCAATAGGAAACAGAGTGTACAATGTACAATGAAAGCAATGTATATTATTTCATACATGACATTATTTGAATCAAAACAATACACCGATCCAGTAGGCCACGCCCCTTGACAAATTGATCAACCACACTGTGCCACTTAAGGTCAGACAAATGGATGTCATTTTGTCCGACATAACATCTTAAATTTTGCATTCTTTACTACACACTTTTCGTTGAGTTAACTTTTGTTTCGTATATGTACAAGGCGATTCCTTTACAAACCATAGTTTTATCAACGGTCATGGGGGTTTATATTTTCACTATAATTCTGACTCTTGATACGCTGGCAAGAGAGGAAATGTACATTTTTGACCTTTTCCAAAACCAAAGTCCAACAGAGAGAAGTACTTTTGTTGGTTGAGAGTATGCAACGCGTCGTGTGTGGACGATCGTGACACGTTGTGTGCGTGCGACGTTGCTTTAGTGGGCGTGGCTTACTGGATCGGCGGAATAGGGTTCCTTGTTATTCCTTACCATCACCCTTCACTTTGTAGACATACTGCTGCATCTGAAAGTCCACATTGTTGGCACCAAGGTGAGTACCACAGGCCAAGAACTTGGTTACATCCTCCTCCTTGAGGCCAAGAACATCCAAACCTCCCGACATTCTGCTGTTGAATCTGTAAAGTGATGGGAATCAACCTGTAGATACAAGAAATGATCACAAGATTGCTTCTGGTTAATGGCAGTCTTATCATGTAATCACACTCAGACGATGGCGCAATTTCGCGGTAAAATGGCAAGAAAAATACAGCTGACCCTAGTTCAAATACGACCGCAGAGTACATGAGTTCTCGAACGTAGGGTGACACCACAAATAAAATGGTCAAAAGGTCAAAGAAATGTACAAATTTGTACTTTTTTTATCCCATTCGAAAGATTGTGGCGAGGTCTGTCGAAGTGTCAATGATTCGAGTGGGTGTTGCTGAGAATGTCCCCATGCACGTCAGTTTCATTCATGAAAACTTCCATTTTGGGTCAGTGTGATAACGTCACATAATGAGATGATCGTGACGCCCTCTTGTGGCCGTGTCGTGCCAATTCATCTAAGGGCAGGCCTCAAATTTCAATGATTTTAGGGCACTGCCATTTTGGCTTGAAGAAAGTGGACATTTTAGGGGCACTGCGGCCAAAACCAGAGGCAAAGAGGCCATTTTTTTAATGAAGGAAAGGCACCGAGGCCAAACACTGTTTTGGAGCCTACAAGTACAAAATACATGTAATGAAGAATCGCCTTAAAACTCTTGTGAAATGAAAAGGACAGATGTGGGGTGGGGAATCACCTCATTTCATACATGTATTTCCTTCCTCCATGGGTACAGGCATGCCGCTAGTACTAGTAGTACAAGTGGCGTAATATATTAAATGGCCAACGCTCGATCGAAAACATGCGAATGATCATATATCGCGAGATCCCTGTAAAAATATTCTGACCGTCCGTCCTTCCAAAGTACCGTAAATTGCATTTTCCTGATCAGCTAAATGTTGCTTGAATTCTAGTTGGTTATTTTGTCCATTTGGCCATGTAGAAAAACTCTTTTCACATACTCGATTTTCGTGAATCGCCTTTCGAAAATGATGATCGCACAGGCCACATGCATACCGACTTTTCCACGCCTGGTATCCGCGCACGTAATAGCCTCAAATTCAAAGCAAACATGCACCAGCGAAATAGTCTCACGGTTTACATGTAGGCCGGAAGTCTACTGTGCATGCATGCAATGCAACGTAAACACGTGTGTGTAGATGATGGTGATACGGTATGTAGTGGGCGCACTGTATGGGACTATGGTGCAGTTGCGGCCGGCCGGGCTCGGTACATGGATCGTGGCCGGGCTTTTCTCGGTAGGAAATTTGTTTATTTTTTGCGTGATAAAAGACACAGTTTCAGGGGGCACCGCGGCCGAGAAGAAAAGGGCACACGGCCAATTTTGTCAAATTTTGGCAACGGGTAAAAGTGGGCACTGCGGCCAAATATAAGGGCACCGGCGGCCTTTGTATGAAATGACAAGTTGACAATTATTTGTTTCTTTAAATTGTAAGTTTGTTGGTTAAAGAAGGACCAGGAAAGTTTTTTTTAAATTAATTTTTGTTTTAATTAATATGAATATCTTTACAAATATAACTGGCAACCAACTGGTGAATGGCCTACGGTAAATGTTGAAAAAACATAAATTTCACTCTGAATTTTTTAAACAATTTGTTTGAAAATACTACAGACAAAAATGCACAACCCAAACAGACTTTGTGCATGACCAGCAAAGTGGAAGTCATGTGGAATTCTCTGCACAAACCATAGGATAGCGGCCTAAAGGGTGCAGACCAGTAAATAGGCCCAAATCGGTCCGCGGAGCTCATTAATTTTTTGTATACCCTCAAAAACTTTACTCTTAAAGCGTCTGGTGAGCCCTACGTGGTAAGTCTTGTAGACAAAATGGATGGAACCCGATCACCAGAGTTTGGACTTTCACCTCTGAGCCGTTTGGATGAAATCAGGCCCTAAATTCGCTCTATTTTTTCCCTGTAGTGGAGGGGTACTATTTTTGGTCTGGCACCGGTCAATTCGGCCATTTTAGGGGTATTTTTCTTTGAATGTACTTTGCGCAAAAAGTCATCGGTTAACCTATAGAAAATTGAAAAGAAAATGAAAATTGAAGTTTTCACCTTTATTTTGCCGTATTGGTCGATTGCCTCAGAAACTTCTGAGTATTTTTAATATTTTTTTGAAATTGGCCATTTTGCGTGGGAGCCTATGGGAATTTATTTACTGGTCTGCACCCTATATAGCGAAATCCAAGATGGCGGCATGCCGTTGCAATTTTGCCCTTTAAATGTCGCTAAAGTGAACTGTAGGCAGAAAATATTGACGGACACAACTTTTGCACTATCTGACATGTCGTTTTCAACTATTAGTTTCCTTTTAAATCCATTAAAATTACCATAAATTAGATTTTTCCGAAATAAAGCATACGGCGGCCATGTTTGCCATAGTCAACGCGCGTGCGTGTAAATGCTTGGGGATTCCCCTGCGTAAATAACTGTATTTTCGCTTTGGAGTGGACTGAGTTTGAATTATTTCGGCAAAACAAATATGGGTTAGGATTTTCATTTGTTTGTGCATGTTTTCAGCCTTTTTAGTGAAGTTCTTTATATTCATGCAAAGACAAAAGAGCATAGCAAAGAGGGTTACCCGTGACGAGGGTAGCAACTTTTGGCCAGTGATATTGTTGCGCGTTTGCTTTATCAAACACCTTTTCTTTGACCCCCAAGTCAGTCAACTATCCCAAAAACCGGGGAAAAAAATTATAAAAACATCAGTCTTGCAAACAAGATGCGAGGAGTCCTCAAAAATAGTCCAACCCTAGTTGCCCTAACCCTAGCGAACCTAACCCTAGCGAGCCTAACCCTAGCTAGAGTCCACTTGCTGGACCAATTCTTGTTAGCCTTCTTGTTCCCCCCCCCCCCCGAAATAAATTGTCGCATAGCCCTGGCCACCCGTCACAACCCCTGGCTGTGAACTCAACAATCTTGAAGCATTCAACGATTGCTCCTTGCTTACTTTGAAGACTTGTAATATTAAAAAAGGAACTGCGATGCACATATCGATCCATGGATGCATTACATAATGGATACCGTGCTAAAACTGCATAAACAAAATGGCCGCCCCTCCTCCAAGATTGGCCTGTATTTCGAAAAGGGTTCAATTTTGTTCAATTTTTTTTGCAGATTCATGGTCAGTGAACACTTCCCTTTGTCTTAAGGGTGGTTTTATAAGAAAATAAAATACTTTATGCACTATAAAGGGTGCAGACCAGTAAATAGGCCCAAATCGGTCCGCGGAGCTCATTAATTTTTTGTATACCCTCAAAAACTTTTCTCTTAAAGCGTCTGGTGAGCCCTACGTGGTAAGTCTTGTAGACAAAATGGATGGAACCCGATCACCAGAGTTTGGACTTTCACCTCTGAGCCGTTTGGATGAAATCAGGCCCTAAATTCGCTCTATTTTTTCCCTGTAGTGGAGGGGTACTATTTTTGGTCTGGCACCGGTCAATTCGGCCATTTTAGGGGTATTTTTCTTTGAATGTACTTTGCGCAAAAAGTCATCGGTTAACCTATAGAAAATTGAAAAGAAAATGAAAATTGAAGTTTTCACCTTTATTTTGCCGTATTGGTCGATTGCCTCAGAAACTTCTGAGTATTTTTAATATTTTTTTGAAATTGGCCATTTTGCGTGGGAGCCTATGGGAATTTATTTACTGGTCTGCACCCTAAAGCCAAGCCCGGCCCTAACGTTAGAGGGCGCCCTAATTCATGTAATAAATTCGTATGAGGACATACCGATTTTTCAACATATTTTTTCATCAGTATCATAAACGACGTATGCTTTAGATGGGATTACAGTGAATCTCTGTACTATGAAGTTTCCGAGCATGTAAATGTGGAAATCTGTAATACAAGAAAAAGCAGGAAATATGAGTGTTCAAAATGGACCGTAACTTACACGTGCAAACGCCACTGGGAGATTGTGTGGTAAAAGGACGTGACAAATTTTCACTGGTTCCACCTGTACAAATGAAGTAAATGCCGGGTACCAGCGGTGTGCAATAAGCGGTACTTTCAATAGAGGGCGGTGTTTTAATAAATGGACCGCGCGATATTGACTGGCTTGAAAGTGAAAATGTTGCAAGTTTCCTGATAAATGGAATCGTTTGGCAGGTAAGAAATTCTAATGTTGATAAAGTAAGATACTCAGTCATAAGGAAGAAACATCTCCTTTACTAAACGAGCTATAGGGGAACCCCGGTTTTCAAATTAGAAATTGAACATTGAAGTTAATTTTTAAACTTTTAATGTTTTGCTTTTACTTTTAGTAGGCCCTAGGCCATACTATTACTATTAGGCCTAGGCCTACTACTGAGTACTGTACTAGTACTATACTAGGCCCTCCCCTAATTATATATTTTTTAAAAATTAAACCCAGGGCAACGCATAACGTTAGTCGTTAATTAGGCCTAACATTACTTATAATGGCTAATCATGGACATGGGGGAAGGAAAACTAATTTACTAAAAATACTAGGCCTAATTATTAAAACTAAAGAGTCATTTGAAAAGTGACGAAAGAAAAAAATGACTGGAGCGGGATTCGAACCTGTGATCCCTGGAATAGATGAGCACGGACATCCGATCGAGTACTTAATTCATTCTCATGACCTTGACAACAGATGAAAACCAATGTGTAGATTGTGCAAGCTGCGGACAAATCTTGTAAAAACAAATAGTAGACTGTCCGGTGCATATGGCGAGGCGCGATTCCGAGTATTTTTGTCAAGAAGCGGAGATTGTGCCTTGCTTGCATGTTCTGTACAGCCAAGATGGCTGTCACTAAGATTAAACAATAACAGTATTGGTAAAATACCCAAATGTTCCCATATTTACGTATAACTTACAGGGTATGAAGATGGCGCTGGTAGAAACATACCGTTGACATATTTCCACCTGAAGTGTTGTATATGAAGTGCTGTATTAGTAAAACAAAGACCGAAAATAGATCTCGGGGGAAGATCAAAATCGTTCTTTATGTTTTGTAAGAAACAGTCGAGCAATTGCAGAATATCCCGCCACATGCAAATATCCCCTAAAATTCAATGGATACGAGGTCGAGCAAATCACGAAAGGCGAGAAAGAATTTGTGCAAACTAACTAGGCCCATGTGCTGTGTATATTTTATTAGAGAATGAAGCAACCCTATGAACCACGCTAAGTGAACGGGGAAGGTTGGAAAAAATTCTAAGTCAAATGTTGGTTCGGGGAAGCGGATACGCAGATACGAAGTGAACTGCACACACTGTGTACAAAGCACAATTCACTGAAGCGTGACTTGCGGATACGGGGTGGGCAAGGTGAGTGGCGGGGTATTCTGCAATTGTGCCGAAACAATACATTGGGATCACTCAAAGTGGATACGTCTTTTTAATCAAATGTATGTAATCACATATTATTTCTTTAAAATCTCCCAAGGGCAAGGATTGAGCAGTTCATCTTGGATGTCAGCCAGTCTATAGAAACAAGTATTGACCTCTGTGAACGTGTTTGCCAAGATCTGCGCCCGCTGCTTCATCAACCATGGCCTCCTAAAGAGAAAGCATCTAAATCCAACATCCCTTTGGCAAATGGTCATGTCAGTAACCATGGAGATGGAGTATCATTGCAAGAGGCACAGACACTTGCTGAGGTGGAGAAAGCCCTTGCCAAGGCCCAGAGGGCTAGAGAACTGCATGGGATGGTAAATTACAGGTTTTTATCCTGCTTCCAATAATGCAAATTTGCTAATTACAGTGATACGTGGCCCCAATGAATGGACCCTTCCAGCCTGTCAATCAAACAATGTGCATTGATCAATTGGAGTCGTTGTCATCCATTACCTCGGTCAAACTCAGTCACATTTCATGTACATGAAATATGTACAGTCATGCAGTATATAAAACATATATGGCATTGCTAAGGTGGGCACTGGGCGGGGCTTAAGAGCAAAACCAAAATGGTCCATTGCTGCAGCAGTGTCATTTGATTTAGGTTGATTGAGGGACATTTACAATTTTGAATGATTTTAAAGGATTGATTGTGCATCCCAGGATTAGAGAGAGAGACCGTAGAGCATAGAATGTACTTTGGCCAAACTCCAGAGCATTCAGTGTTCAGGTCACTTGCCTTGATGTGGAAAATGGATATTGTTTGTTGTGTATTCTCAGTTGGATTAGTGTAACTGTTACACTGTTTTGAAAAATGAAAAAGGAATTTGTACGGTATATATTAAAACTGTAACATGGCTAAAATACTAGGTAAAAGTGATCAAGACCGAGTTGCCAAGGACATCCTCATGAGTTCTTACTCTCTGGTTCTTATCAGGTTCACATATCTTCCAAAGAATATTGCACGTAGTGTACCTGTAAACCCTCTAGGGGCTGAATTGTAACCAGGTCTGTCATTGATGACTTTCCTTGTAGCATATCTCTTCAGAGGACACTCACCAAGAAGAGGACTTGGACCAACTCGATGGCAACCAAGCAGCAGAGACATCACCACCTAAACCTACCAGCCAACTCATTGACGGACAGGAATTTGCTGTCATCTCACAATCTTCCCTCCAGAAACTCTTTGCCGACGTTAAGCCGAAGGATCTGAATAAAAATAGCAGGACGGGTAAAACGGTAGCACCAAAGCCTAGACCAGGGACAGCCCAGGCTAGGGCAGCCTATAGCGCCAAGGTTCCCCGTCCGCAGCCCTCAGTGAAATCGCAGTATAAAACATCCTCCGCCGAAATTGGAAGAAAAATTGGTAACAAACCTCAAGGTACTTCAGCAAGGAACAAGAACAATGATCCAAAACCAAATCTTGAATCGGGTAAGCGTTCCCAACCTGCCGCTGTAAAGAAAACCAAAAGCCAGGCTTTGTCCTCAAATTCTGACAAGAGATTCCAGAAACCTGTCTCTGCTGGGAGCAAACAGCAAGAGTCTAATTCCAGTGCACGTATTCAGGACAGTCGTAAGGCTGGAAGACAAACGTCCAACACAAAGCAAGATGGATCCTCCACTGGAACCACATTGAAAGACAACAAAGTGTTGAGAGGTAGAGAACCAGTGCCTTCCAAATCTCAGAAGAAGTCAGTTGATGGAACTGACCATCTTGTTCGGAAAACTGCCGACCTGAAGCTGAGTGATAGTTCTACACCTGATCCAATACCTGATGGGATGGGTGATATTGAAGGTAGTAGCAAGGAGGAGAAGCAAAGCCGATTCATGCTGAAGAAGGATGGGTCAGTATGAGATAATTAAGTATTTTATCTTATGCCATCATGGTCTTGGCAGATTGATGACTACAGCTTGATTTGCGTTGAGTTTTGCTGGAAGATTTTTCCTTATTATGGAAGTTTTATAAACTGGCAAATTGAATGGTCTGCATGAAAAGAACATGTTACCTACTGGAATTAACCAGTGTTAAGAGTAAACATTTTGAATATAAAGGCACAGTATAATAAACCACTTTTTAATAGCGGTATTCCTGGTCATTGGGTTACAATGATTACATTCTTGAAACCATCTTAACTCCCTGGGGAGTATACAGCCCTGTCTGCTTTTAAGTGCACAAAGGCTAATCAAGCACAAAGCCATCTCTACCCTCACAGTTGTCCATTTACACCTGGGTGAAAAGGAGCAATATATGACAAAGCATGTTGCCCAAGGATGCAACATCACTAGCATATGGCTGGATTCGAACCCACAATCTGTAGATTGACCACAGTACGACACACCATACCACTAGGCCACAGCACCCCTCATGAATGCAGATCACAGACAGAAACTTCAGCTGTATGTGCCTCATGTGGATCCGATGGAAATTGTGCATGGTCCAAAAGTACAAAAACATGGCCAAATTGTCCTGTGAGTACATTATACATATAGTAGGGAAAATTTAATTCAGGACAATGAGTCAATGACAAATGTATGGTATTATGTTCTGTCTGTCCAACGTTTACAGGGCGGATCTCAAAGTACCTGGGAAGCTAAGGAAGTTACATTCAGATATCTCTAAACTCAGACGAAGCCTCACATCACGTGTAGCATCACATGAAGCTACTATTCCCTCCCAACATTTCCTGCATCGATTAGAATCAAAGGTACATGTATACACCATGGATTCTTGTTGGAATATCTTCATCCGACTTCCATTGACCAACCAATGTTCATCATCAGCAGTTTAAAGTGTAAAATCTGTTTTAAAAGTATAGGTTGGTTGGCCTCTGACTTCATCGATTGCTCCCAGACTTGTTCTGTGGATTGATTCATAAGGGGATATGTTCAGGCTGCGTAGATGAATATTGTGGTCGGTTTCATGAAGCCCTACGATCGATCATAGCTCGAGTTATGAAGGATAACTCATCGTAGGGGGCCTATCCTACGTAGGGCTTTAATGTATCACATGTCCTACGTTTGATAGTAAGTTACGATGAGTTTGGTGAAATGGACCCAAAACTCTACAGGGAACAAAGCTTTATACCTTACAATTGTTTCTATTTTAGTTTGATGACTTTGATGCCTCATCCACATCAGTCAGCAAGCTACCAGACAGAATAAACGAACTGACAGCAGAATGTAGACATCTCATACAGGTTGCTGAAACAGCTCTTCAAACATTCCCACACCAGGGTGAGCAATAAGCCATTTACGATTTAAATCTGAATAGTATCTGGTATGCAGGCTTCTTTTATTGTATATAAGCACCCAATTTGAATTTCCCAGTCTAAAGACTACACTCGAATGTTACGGATGGCTCTGGGCATAAACCAATATCAGATGAGGGTTACAAACACCGAACTGTATGGGAGATTGCCAAAAGTAAGCTAAAAAATAACACAGCGCCGTCTAAGTCTAGCAGGACATGACGGTAGGCATCCAGAGATCATTCTAAACAGGTTTCTGTTGTGGCAACCAAGGCATGGTGAAACACGCAGAGGCAGACCATACTCCACTTTCATTGACACCTTGAAGTCGGATATGCTGGCTTCATGTCGACCGAGGAGCTGCACACCATGATGAAGGACAGAGAGTGCTGGCAGTGCGTCACTCAAAATACTAGGGTGTTCCACGGACCCACCAACTGACTGACTGACTGACAGTCTAAAGACAGTGCTGTTGCTTTATCATTCAGGTACATAGAGGACTATTAGTGCAGAATGATTAATAATTGCATTCTCCCTTTCTCCAAAGATACAACATGGGACAGTCAATATAGAATCCAGATCCTGACAAAAGCTATCAGGACAAGATTGGAGGATCTCAAATCTGAAGTTCAGAGTATCATGGAAGGTAGGCTGAAGATGATTGTACTCAGAGCTTATGTTTCTGGCAAAAAATTGCTATAAGTGCTAGTTTCATTTTATCTAATGGCAGAAATGTTAGTATAATGAGCTTTACCACAACAATTCCATGTACCGGTACACACTGCAGTTCAAAATTTCGCCCTAAAAATATCAGTTAGTCCAGATTTTCTAATTACTGAAAATATACCATGTTGATTATTTGAGCAAGGGCTACTTTCATAGTGATGTTTTCATTTGTAAGTGCTTCTGAACAGTAAGCACAGAAAGTGTATGTTTAACTTATCATCATTATGGCTTTAAATGTGTGATTCAACTATGCAAATTGCCATGCCCATTGCCCATGCAAGCAAAATGCTGAAGAGTAACCGGTGACAGTAATTATGTGGGTTAGGGTCAGGGACTGCAAAAGTAAACCTGCGGGTATGCAGCTCGGCACATAAGCTAAATAGGCCTGAATTACTTGTTCAGGTCAGTCATACATAAACGCATCACTTGTGTTCTTTTTAATTACTTCTCCAAATTTTGTTTACCTTTTTAAGCCGATGGAAAACAATTTGCAAGTATGTCAGTTGGCCATCATAGACTACCAGGCATACAACCACCTAGTGCCTCTGATTGCTGGACTTGTGAATATTCATCCTTTAAACCTTCTGTCACTTTCTTCCTTCCCGTCCATGACGACTCCAAAGGTATGGTTGTGAATTTTGTTGCATTCCCTTTGCTAAGCCACTTATTCTTTACACATTGCTATTCATTAAACAGATGAATGGAGCTCTTGGTTGAAAGTTTACCTTCAGACTTTATTCTGATAAAGATAACTCCCTTTTTATTTTGTGTGGAAGGCCTGGACAAACTTTATTGGGTCTTTGTCACTACCTCACTGCGTGATTGTTGTGGTCCGCTAGAAACAGTCTGAGGGTGCACTCCAACCCACTGCTGGGTACACTAAGCACAATATGATAAAGTCATATGGAAATGGATGGCTGTCTATCTTGTTGGACTTTTAGGAAATTTTCAAATAAACCACTAGGTAAACTGATAAGATTAATCAGTCACTCAAATGTGAACAAAGAAAATTGATTGAAGTTTGATTCCAACCAGCAACCTCCAGAATACTGTATCAGTGCTCTACCAACTGAATTATTCAGCCCTATGTCAAATGTGTCCCAAAAAGTCAATTGCTTGTACCTTTGTGGGGTTCCTTTGCCAGTCATAATACTGGAACAGGATTAGCCTGGTTTGAGAAATCTTGTTGGTGGCCTATATCACAAGAGGGACAATAGGCTTAATATGTAAGTTTGCCTGTCAGAAGCGATGAAATCACTCACACAGTGCTATATCCCAAGGATATTTTATGTTACATTTCACACTGATATTTCCTAATTAGGTTTGTGTCTTGATTCTTTATATTAATCATCAGGATGCAGTACACAGCTCCATAGTGCTCAACCTGGTCAGTGCATCTATGAATACAGCAATCTCAAAGAGCTAGAGAGATTAACCACCTTACAGCATGATGTACAGAGATTGAGTCTACAGACCCAGCTAGAGAAGGTACTAGCATCTAGACATATCTTCAACTGCCTTTGGAGGTGTTTTAACCGGACATATCTTCAACTGCCTTTGGAGGTGTTTTAACCAATCATACTGTAAACCTCATTGACAGGGTACTCAGATAGGATTACATACCGGTGCTTTATTTTATCAGGGGTCAATTTCATAGAGCTCAGTGCTTAAGCTCCAAAATTTCCTTAAGCAGCAAAAACCAACGTAAATAAAATCAATATGCCAGCCAAAACTCCTTGTGAATGTTATGCTCAGCAAACGATGGCCGAATACAAGTCAAAAGCAGTAAACATCACATGAAGATTTGGTTGGTAATCCAGTTTTATCGAGGAAGACTTTTCATGCTTAAGCAAATTTTGTGCTAAAGCAGCTCTATGAAGTTGGCCCAGGTTACTTGACTATTTGTTGGTCATTGTGCAGTGCCTACATTTGGTTCTATACATCTGTATAAAATGTAATATATTGCGTTACATGTATTTTATTTTAGGCACAAATCTTTTTTAATACAAGTAATAAACTGCTGCAAACTGCTCATCAACCAAAATGTTGACCTGAAATAATATAAAATGCTTTGAGTTTGGGTCTGACGTTTTGATCCTAGCAGGATCTTTCTCAAAGGCTTAATGACAAGAGAACAAGAACTTGAAAGTAAACTGAAGACACATATAAATGGATGAGAGGATCAGAACAAAGGGGGGCAGAGTGACCAGAGAAATATTTTAGCTTGAAAGTGGTCTTCATGTAGGCTCATGAACCATTGCATGACAACCACACAAGCTAATAGCTGTCCCTTGTGATATTGTGATTAATTTCAGCTGATTGGAGATGAGATGTTGCCCATCTTAGAGAGTCTTGATCCATCAGACATCAACTACCTCAGCCTGTATAGATCCCTGTATGGTCTGCTATGCCATGGAGGTAGACTCTACCCTGCTGTAGTGAAAGACAACGTCGGGAATGTCAGTGAGACGGAGATGTGACGATGGCCGACCATTTGCAGAATGAAGTCACCAATATTCAACCTTTCAGAGACAGCATTCATTTTACAGCTGACATGATTGAATTTGCTAGAAATTATATTGTTTTATGCAAGTTTGCCCCTAACAAGATTTAAAGCCACTCTAGGGAAGGGACTATACTGAAAAATAATATTCAGGGAGGCAAACAAATAGGATTTAAAGTAAGCCTTTTGCGAGTTAAGTTTGAACAATATGTAGTACACAGAATTATTTCACTATACGTAAACATCAAATCCTCAATTCTCCAGACTAAAGACTCTGTTGCTATATCACATGATTCGGGGCATGCTTTTGCTTAGTTACATAACAGACGTCTTGCACCAATGCACTGTTCATAATGGATAAGAATGGCACAGAGGAACCAGTCCATTCCAGAGATGGGTATCGCTATGCAAAAGCTTGCCCCGAATCATGTGATATAGCAACAGAGTCCTTGGTGTGAAAAATTCAAACCTGGGTATTTATGTGCAATGAAAGAAGTCTGTGTGCCAGATACTATTCATATTTAACTTGCAAATGGCTTATTATTACCATTGTCTTTCATACACATTTGAAACTATCATGTCAGGTTTTGCATTTTGTTCAAAATATTGAAAAAGTGCCTGTTTACTATCTCCTTCTGATGAATTAACAGACTTTTGACTGCTGAGTGCTGACAGGTTTCAGTTTGTCAAGATATAACAATATTGAGTTGTTTACATCAATGTTCTTCATTAGGCAGCCTCCGTGTTTGAGTTTTGCTTCAGTTTGGAAAATTGTGTCAACTTCAACTGCAAATTCTTCCCATTGAAGATTGCATGATTGGTAAAAAGTTTATTCTTTGTCATAATTCTCAATTCTGTACTTATTTTGTTGAATGAATAGTACCAATCTTCTTGAGAAGTAATATGTAATTTTCAATGAACATCTGAAATGTATGGTGCTAATGTTTTCAATCAATAATTTTAATTTCATTGGACCAAATTATAATAGGTTTTATGCGGGTTTGTAAGTGGCCATTCTCCGATGTAGGCATTCCATTAATAGTTTTTTTTAACCACTAACCAGAATTGCAAATAGTATTTGGGACGAATGATACATCCATTTCAGCTGTCAAACCATTTGTCCATTATCATTGTCTTGATTGAAACTATTCTTCTTGATAAAATTGTGGCAATCAAGACTGCAGTGCCAACTATAGTTCATACAAACGTTCTTGATGAACCCTTTACTAGTATGTGTGGGAGGGCTTGTACAGTTTGTATGAGTGCATGATTATTTTTTTGTTTCAAATGTTTCTGGCTTTAGCATTTCTTCACATCTGAATGTTTAACCAGCCTCATTTTCACAGGGTGTGACACAATCTTGACAATGATAAGATGTGTTCTAGTGTTTGATGGAAAAGAAACCCATTATAAATAATTTATGTAATTTGATAATGGGATAGTGTCCTTCTATAAACCACATTTATGAAATTTTCCACAAAGAATAATATTTTCCTTTGTAATAATTCATATTTTTACATAATTTGTGAATGTGATTATTTGAAATTTCAACAATATATTTTATATACAAAACTGATTGAGTCTGGTGTTTTATTTACCTTGTGTAGGTGTCATTCTTTATCAAGTGTTTTGTTTTATTAGTTTTGTGTGTGATTCATTAGTCAGTAATAGTCAATTCATTAACTTTGTTCATGTTTATATGTTACAAATGAAACGTTTAGCACTGAAAACACAACAAAAACTGATCCGGTCTAAAATCTGTTAACTTTTGTTATTCCTTGGAGTTAGGAGGGCCTGAGGCGTTTCGATCCTAGCAATATATTTCTCAACCACTTATTGTCAATGTCTGTGGTAGGTAAGAAGATAGGCACAAAATGTAACTTTTTGTGCCTTTTTAAGTTGTCTTTCATTATTTCAAAGCCAGCTGAATCATATTTTTGTTAATTTGCACTTATTAATTTATTTTTTATTTCACAATTTGATAATATCACGTTCAATTCATCATCATTATTATGAGTCAGTCCTCATTCTATTTGTGGGGTGATATGAGCTATTTTTGACTTCTTGTGACGCCCGCTTGACCTTGTTTATTGTTAAATGGTGGGTCAGGTCAAGAACATTAATTATGGCTGCGTTCGGTTTGTTTGCCCGCATCGACTCCAGTCAATCTCGTCCACTTGTTTTGTGCAGTATACATGGCCATTCCCAGTTCAGGGCTGCCCCGCGGAATTTTAAACGAACGCACCCTAAAATTACCATCATCCCAGCACACTCTTCATGCTACACTGCACAGGTGTATCGCGCGAGATCAGTGCGTAAGACACCAGCTAAAAAATTACCATGCTTTACGCGTTTCCAAGGATTGATGGATACCAGCGAAAAGGGGAGGCAACATGGCGGATGATTTGGCCTACGGTAGGTGGAGGCAAAAGCCCATTAAAACTTCCGTTTTCTCCATTGCTTGAAATTAATTTTTTAATTCAAAGTGATATTTTGAAAGTTTTTAGTAAGGAGTATTTATCTGGCCCTTTTGTTGTGTGTTGCAGGAACGGTACCGGCGTACTACAGGGAAGTTTATGACATCGTCTGCCCGAGTCAGGCTGGGGATGGCAAAGTTGATAAGGACTTGCTCATTAAAATTCTTATGAAAAGTAGTCTACCCAAGTCAACTCTGAGCACGGTAAGATCAAAACAGAAATCTAGGACAACTAACAATTTGGGGGTTTGGTTAAACATATATAGGGCCTAAATCATATCACTCAGTTTAAACCGTTGAAGGTAGCAACAGAACATTTGGCAGGTTAGGTTACACTTGTTTTTGTTTTAAGAATTTTCTGAACTCAGTACAAAAGTAGCGAGTAGGCTAGGCCTAGGCAGTACTGCCAGTAGGCTATGAGTAATTGAGTATGATGATTATTTTTCTTAGGAAGTGTATATTTTGCCGGCAATGCAAATGCATACACAATTCTCAATACGTTATGCTGCCCATCTTTCTCTACTTATTTTGCCATGTGGGTCGGTTTGCGGAAACTCCATGTAGGATATTCGTTTGTACTTTCGCACTTCTTATTTCGTCGCATTTCTGGTTAGGCCTAGGTCTCAACGTTTCGACTAACCTGTTCTAGTCATCATCAAAAGTGTTACGAAATAAGAAGTGGGTTGAAATAAGAAGTGCAAAAGTATGAACGGAAATTAAATGGGGATTGTGATAAGAAGGGATCCCCAAAACACATTGATTATTTTAGCTCTTAAATAGCTTCTTCTAAGTACTCCTCAAAAACGATACTTTCGACTTTCAGCAAATGTTCCTGGGTTCTTAAAAGCCTACATTGAAGAAATTTGTGCAACATTTCAGTGTAAAAATGCAATTTTCTTATAAATGCGCTTCTTGCAAACTTGAAAACAGCCCGTCTGTCAGAGTGGAAACCAGACTATTCTCATCTGCGGCCGTTCGTGTGGCCATGAAATGTTACATCTTCGTTACTGTTTTTACCCCATAATTTCCCTCAAAAATCAAAGCCCTGCCCACTTTCCACAAAACTAATCTTGCTAATAATGTAGAAGAGGACATCACCAAGGTATATTTTAATAGGCAAGTAACTTTCAAAAAGTAGTTTTCCTTTCCTTTATAGTTTTGGGACCTGTCTTATCATAATCCCCAAGTAAATGATGTTTCCACAAACAGATCCACATTTGTCACCATGGCCATGCAAATCCTCAAATCTTTCTTGTTATGTAGAATGGTAGACCCTGTAACTGAGGCGCTATACTACCTTTTTTATTTTTGGTGAGTCGACACATCGACGGCCGTACTAGCATAAATAGCAAAAAATAAAAAAGGGAGTACAGAGCCCCAGTTACTGGGTCTAATGTTGCCAGAGGTATGTTCTTGCCAACATAACATACTGAATCTCATGTATATTGGCCAATCAGAACGGCAAAGTAACATTAGCAGAATACAGAAAGAATGTTGAGGTGTTGACAAAATAAATACTGCTTTAAATACATATTTTGGCTTTTAAAATCACTTGCTGTACACCTCAAGCTATAGCATTTGGTGTTTACAAAAGTACTGAGAGTTGTACCTTATTTTTAAATTTCATAATACTTGACTGATATCATTGTATTATCTGTTTTAGATATGGGAAGCAGCAGATAACAAGCAAGGATATTTGACCCGCAATGGTCTGTACAAGGCTCTGGCACTCACAGCCTTAGCGCAGCAGGGCAAACCAGTCAGTGAGAAGATCCTCGAGAACTTAGGCAAAGAAGGTAAAAAAGATGTATTTAACTTTGATCCAGACTGCATCACCCTTGATAAAAAAATTCCTCTTATTTGCACATTTTTTGTGAGGGAGTGAGTTTGTGAGAATGTTCTGTAGTTATTGGCAACATTTAAAGCGTCAGTACAGGATTGGTAACAAACCAAAACATAATTTTTCATATTTATGTTAAACTTTCAGGGTTTATGGATGGACATGTGGTACATAAAAACATGCCATTACAATTTTCCTGCCTGAACATGCTGAAATGCTGTATTTATAAATCCAAAAATGAATACAACAAAAGACCGAAAACAGTTTTGATCTGCGAGATCTAAAAAACTCACAATTACAATTACCTCATAATTTTGTTTAACAATTGCTATGGTTAGCTTTTTTCTACTGTTTCCAATGATCAATTGAACTGATAATTTCATGGGTTTGTTTTTATTCCTTGACAAATCAAATTATGAACAGACTGCAGCTGCTCTGTCACCTTTAGATACCAATCATGTACTATAGCTTTAATTTCCCTTGTAGTCTTAGGTGGCATTGCTTTGAGAGTCTATGCTAAAATACTACAGTATTTGCACGTTCATAGACTGTTTGTTCAAATATACTAATTGGCAACACAGTGAACTACTGAGCTATGATGCTTTTAGCAGTATAATTTAAATTACTTGCAGTTATAGCCCTAATTGTGTTGGATTCTAACTCTAATAAGGAATGTGATTATTTTAATTCATTTGATATCCATGCCATTTGCATCTTATCAATTGGTTTAAGCAGCCATTCCGTCAGTGACATGTCCATGTGTGGGCGTGTACCAGTACTTGTATACTGTGTTTTTGATTTATGGCATACATTGCACACTTGTCACACTTGACCAGGAAATCAAGTTCTCTAGTGAAAGACTCCACACAAGCTAGCAGACTTGCTCAGTCATTGTCTGTTGGGTGGGGTCTACATGTGTAATTGCCAAGCTATGATACAAATGCTCTGGAATATGTATTTTAAAAAAAGGCACATGGGTAATGACTATGGACAAATGTTGGAAAGGGTCTTCTATTTCTTTATAATGTGTATTTTATTTTACTGTTTTCATTCATCACATCAAAAGAAAATAAAAGCTCAATTGAATGCACAAATACAAAGACTGGCATGAATGATGAGTGGAGGGTGAAAGCTAATATTGCATTGATATTATACAGGCCTTTTAGATACATCTAAACTCAAAGTGGCAATTTTAATGCAGAGATCATAGAATTGATCATGGCAAAGTTTGCTTTGAACAAAACAAGATTTCAAGTATATAGGTTTATCAGCTCAACAGTCTTTAAAGGATGTGCAAACCAAAACACAAAGAAATGTTCACAGATTTACGTATAACTTTCAGGGTATGACGATATTGCTGGTAGAAACATACCGTTAAAATATTTGCATCTCAAATGGTGTTTTTATCCAGAAAGAGTAAAACCAAAACTGCCAAACACCAAAAATATTTTTGATCTTGGCCATCATGGCAAAATAAAAAATCCTTCATTATGTTTTATGAGAAAAATTGAGTCAAGTTTTTGCTACGCTCGGGACTCAGATGTCCGATTGAGATCAAATTTTCACAGGCTTTTTAATAATCATCATATACATACTGGATCAGACTGCTTGTGAGTGCTGTTCTGTCACCTTTACCAACGTTGTACACACCCTTTAATTCAGATGATCCTGAAAGTTATTAAATCATGATTGAGGCCGTGCATGAACCCTTGGTACAGTAAATGGAAAGCATGTATGGAAAAGACTGAAGGTGTTGCTTGTTTAAGCTTGTATTACATGTAAGACCCTTGACCTCAGTACAATGTAATTATCAGCCATGGTGTTAATGCAGCATTGTGTTTATCTTTGGGGATTTGTTACAAGACGAGCGAGGTATTGAGAAATTTGTTTTCATGTGAATACTCAAATCACAATGATTGGAAAGGCAGAGCTAGTTTAACCAAACATTATAGAACAAGGTCATTGACTTTCATTCATAAAGACAATTTATAAAAACCGCGGCAAATTTGGTACTGTACGGAAGTGTTGCTTGGTAAAAAACAAGGAAGGAACTAAGGTGTTAAAGTCATACCGCCTAAGCCTATTTCCTTTTCCTGTCTTTAGTTTTCTATTGTTTCCTGTCAAGAAAATACTTTCCGTTGATTTATCATCCTGTCATCCATTCATGTATGCTTCTTTCACTTGCATGTTCTTGTTGTTCCTCATTTAGCCTTTGATGAAGATCCTGCTATGATCGAAACACGTCAGGCCCTCCAAGAATATGATATATTTCAGGTCATTTCGGCTGATGAACAGTTTGCAGCAGTCTATTACTTGTATTAAATTTATCAAGCTTTTAAAATAGAAATTAAAAGAAAATCTGACGGTGGAAATCTGAATTTGTACTTTGCAACAGCAAATCTAGCAATTGTTCCATGCATGCATGTAAATGCCTCACATACATGTAGAGACTCTGTCTTGTGATTGGACATGAGCATGTCACCTGACAGGTTTCGCTGGAATGTGTGGAAACAGAAAATTTCTATTTTTGCCCCTAAATGTGCATGCCTACACGCATAGCAAAGTTCTATAAAGTATCCCATAGCAACCTGTACTTGAATTGTGCATTATAGTGTTATGATACTTTGGTTTTAACAGGTGTGGTCTGTTCATTATGTGATTTTCATTATTTGATTTGTCATGAAATAAAAACAAACCTGTGAAATGTTCAGCTCAATTGATCATTGGAAACAGTAGAAAACAGAGAAAACCCTTTGCATTTGTTACGCAAAATTGTACAGGTAATTGTAATTGTGAGGTTTTGATCTTGGAGATCAAAACTGTTTTCAGTTTTTTGTTTTACTCATTTCTAGATAAATAGGGTCTACATCATTTCAGGCAGAAGAATTTTAACAGTATGTTTGTAACAGGTCTATCTTTATATCCTGTAAGTTATATCTTAATCTGTGAACATTTCTGTTTTGGTTTCCTACCAAAGTATGATACTACTTTAATTTACCCTGTTTAATGTTGACTGCTTTCGTCTTTTGAAATATATTTACAGTATGTTTATTAATACCCAATGTAATTGTTCACTATTTGATCTGAAACAGAGCTACCCAAGCCACATCTAGGTGATCTATCAGACCTGAGGACACTCAGTGCACAAGTCCGACGAGAGAAGAATCCCAATGTATTAAACTATGCCTACAAAGATCTAGTAGCATTGGATTCAGTTAGCATCGATCTTGTACCAGAGAAGAAGGGACTTCTGTTAAAACATGTAGAATATGAAATCAAAAGTGAGGTAAGTCTGATACATATTCCCCATTTTGGTGAATCATTTCATTATTGGTCAAGCAGTAATTTAATCATTAAAATCCATATTGCTTATCGAGGCCCTTGTGTTTTACATAGTTCTACAAGCAATCATAAGTCAAGTTACATGTTACAAGTTACATATATAAAAAGATAACTTGTCTATTGTGTCTTTGAATGATTCTTTACACTACGTCGTTTGCTACACTGCAGCGTTGATGCGCCACGCCCACAAGTGGCACATTTGCCGCTATTTGAGAATCCCTCTTGCCACGCTCATTCCAGTGATACAATTCTGAAATTTTTGATTTGTGTTGCTTTCCATGAATCCGTTATGTGTCCCATTTCATCGCCACAAGTCTCATATAGAGTATACATGTTCATGTAGATTGTTCTATTTCTTGTAGTTTTTCAAGTCATCGGTGATGCGAAGGTACAGTGACTTTGATTCCTTGTACGACATGCTCATATCGCGCTACCCGTACAGAATGGTGCCTAGACTTCCTCCTAAGAAAATGCTTGGAGGTAAGAGCCAGGGCCAGACTATTCACCAGGTTTTATTTAATTCCTTGATCACAAGCTGTAACACAAATTGTAGTTGCACTTTAGTTTGCGATATCATTTTCATGATGATAATTTTTTTATACATTGACATGATTGATGTGTGTTTCTGATGGAAACTACAGTTAGTTTGTTTTTTATAAGATTTTGTAAATAGCTGATATATTCACTGTGCAAATTTGTGAGATTAATGTTGAATAAATTTCAAGTAATTGAAATGTGAACAAAGAAAAATTGACTGGAGCGGGATTCAAACCACCAACCTCCACAATACCAACTGAGTTTTTTTTTATGTTCACTTTTCAATGACTTAAAATTAATCCAGTCGCTTCCCTTGTGGCTATGATGATCAAATATTCTTTGCAGACAGCTATTTTGGTATGCTTTAAATTAATGAACAAATGGTTAACTTTGTTTATTCAGCAAGAAGGCATATATGTCTACTTTGTTTAATGCTGTAGCTTAAATATTTATCTTATAGCCCATATAAAACTAGATGAATATTTAATTTATTGTCCTTGCCTTAGAAATATTCTACTGAATTGTTCGTCCACATTTTATATTGCTCTTTGAAATTAATACAAGTATATTGAGATATTACATGTGCCATGTTTGGGAATGCTGCATACATGTACATGTACATCAACGTGATTAAAGTTAAGCGATCATGCAAGCCCATTCCCAGTTCAGATAATTTGAGAGATGTTGATTGATGTTGTGCATGTCGGATTATAGAATCTAAGCTCTGAGCTGGATAAGATTAAGACCCATTTAATCAGTGGACCCGTAACATGACCCATCTTCTGCTCAGTAATTATGCATGTAGTTAATTAAATACCGTATCGCTCGCCAGCAAGGCTACATTAAATGTATCAATATTTGCATATTTTTTAATGTACTTGGAGAATATATAGCCATAGACCAAGGACATAATTATTTCTGATATTTGTTTATTAAACCCCTGGCTGAGAAGGTATATTTCTTTTCATCATATATTGATTAGATAATTAGCAATAATTGGCCTTTTTGGAAAATGTGCGAACTACTCTAATATCATGAAATAATATGTTATAAGGGCCTGATCATGATATTGTGATGTACATGTAGCAAAATGTCTCAAATGCTTAATATTTGTATAGCACATCAATTGGATGAAATAACAAAATTGATGTACCATACATATGTGTAGGTATGGTAGGAAGACAAAAGGAGGTTTGGAAAAGCTAAAATAGGGGAACAAAGGGATGACATAATAGACCTGGCCAAAGACACAAAGATTAAAGGGATCTGATCATACATGAGTCATTGGCATTATAATTCCATCTTACTGATAGATGGTTCAGTACAATTCCAGCAAATAGATCTTAATGAGCTGAGCTGGATAGTTCCTGTAATACAGTGCACACTAGGCATGCCATGTGATATAGCTGTGTACTCATCTAATAACTCGTCTTGATTTCTGGTTACAGCCAACCGTGAGTTCATTGAGGCTAGACGGAGGGCCCTTGTGAGATTCTTGACGCTAGTTGTTAGGCATCCTGTGTTTCATAATAGTGATGTCATCAGATATTTCCTGACATTTCAAGGACCTGTAAGTATGCACCTGCACTCAAGTACATTTCAATGACTATTCCTGTCCAGCACTATTTCCTGTATGTTAACATGGTAAAGGTTAAAACAAAAAATCATCAAGTATTTGTCTGAGTGAAGGAACTGACTTTTGTTGTTTTCTCTTTTCAGTTAAATACTTATCAGCTGGCATTTAAGCTGTTAAAGCTTTGTCTTTCTCCTCTGTTGCTATATCACATGATTCTGGGCAAGCTTTTGCAAAGATACATAACAGATGGGTATCGCTAAGCAAAAGCTTGCCCTGAATCATGTGATATAGCAACAGTCTTTAGTCTGGGAAATTCAAACTGGGGTGTTTACATGTATATACAATGAAAGAAGTCTGTGTGCCAGATACTATTCAGATTTAACTCACAAAAAGTCCAAAACAAGCTGGATTTGCCCAATATTTTCCAAAATGTCTCCTATTTTGCAATGGAATTATCCTTTACTTAATAGGGATTGTGACAAATGGATGATTCCTTATTCTGTACAGGACATGCAGCATAGGATCAAGGAGCAATTTCGAGGCACACCTGATGAGTTCGTGACTAGTCCACTGGCCCTGTCTGCTAAAGACTTAGTGCCTATGGACACACAGACACAATATGGCAATGCACGGGAACACATCAAGAAACTCTACAGCAGCTTTTCTCAGCTTAAGAACATCGTGGATCAGATGACCAACCGATCTAAAGGTCAGGAAATATCATTTAGTTCATGCATACAGAAGTGACCAGTCAAACTCTCTTTGTCACCCCAGCAGCACAATTACTGAATTGATGACTAATTGTGGGGTGCCATGGCCTAGTGGTGTGGTGTGTCGTACTCAATATCTCGTGGTCAATCTACAAATTGTGGGGTCAAGTCCAGCCATGGGCTAGTGGTGCTTGCATCCTTGGACAAGATGCTCTGTCACATAATTGCTCCTCTTTACCCAGGGGTCATTATAAATGGGTACCAGTGAGGGTACAGATGGATTTGTGTGCTTGATTAGCCTTTGTGCACTTATTTCAGCCAGGGCTGTATACTCCCCATGGAGTTGAGATGGTTTCAGGAATGTTAATGTAGCCCAATGACCAGCCAGGGGATAATGATCTGCGCCTTAGAAATGGCACTTTTCATATACTGTGTGGACTGTGTGTATTATAAATGCTCTGTTTATTATTATTTTTAATCTATATTTTCCCATACCTTCATTCAGTGTCATTCACTTGATGCACCCAATAGCAGGTTTCTATTTTCCCATTTTCATTTGTATTCATTTATAACAAACTGAACATTTGATACGTTGCAAACGTCAAGTTGATTGAAATGAACAGATTTGCCGACCTAATATGTACTGGAGATTTATGTCATTAATTTCCAGAGAAATTTTCTCATGATGAAAGTATCTTATGATATTTTTTTTATGGCCAACATTCAACTCAAACTCATCTATTAAACCCTGTTAGTGTAAATGTGACCTGCTCTATGGAAATGAGTCACATATCCCACAACGTGTCAGCGTATTATATGCAAGTAAACATGCAGAGAATGCATACGTTATAATAAAGTTTTAATCTTTGGAATTAGTATAGTTTAGTGCTGTGGATTAAAAACAGATATCCGGTGACATATGACTCAATTCCACAAAGCAGATGACAAATATTCAACATTGATGATAGCTCTTGTAAAGACGTTCCTTAGAGAGTGAAAAGCTAAATGAGCACATTGTCCTCTGCACAGAGATGTGACTTTCAACCCATCTGTTTTGTTTTCTCTGAACCACAGCCAATGCCAGTGACATGCTTCTGATGGCCAGAGAGCTAAACACCGTGGGTAGTGAGACGCAGATAACATCAACGTGGGCCATGGGTGTCAATGAATCATGGCCTCAGATCAAGAAGGGCATGAAAGCAATCTCAGTGGAGTTTGCAGCACTCTCTGACAAGCACAACATGCAGGTATGTTAGCACAGGGGAGTTGGTTCTTGCCATTTTGTGCCCAGGTGTGGTTATGATGATGTCAGTCTTGTGACAAAGAAGCTGCACTCAATTGGAAACCTTTGAGACATTATTGGCTGCTTTTTGCAAGTTTTGAACATGTGCAATGAATTCTAAACATTACTAAATGAGCTTGTTAGCCATTGAGAGCAATGGAAAAGGATCGACCCAAGTCTTTCATTTCTCTACCTACAGTGTAGAATACCCAGACCTTGGGTCGATTTCAACTAACTCATCATAACTTACTATTAATCGTAGGACTTATGGTACATTTCAACCCTATTTAGAAGTCGAAGGATACAATGGGTTATCCTTCGTATCTCGAGTTGTGATCCACCGTAAGGTTTCATGAAATCGGCCCTAGTACTCAAAATCCCAAACTAACAGGACAATAAACTCCCAATACTCATTTTCAATTGTTTTAATATGGAAATGGTGTATTTCTGTCAACAGATTATCAATAAATGTTGTCTGTGAGATCACCGATTTTCCCATTTGTTAATTACAGACATTTCATGCTCTTAAAATACTTTCAAGAAAAAGAAATTTCCAGAAATGTCCATTCCTGGAATGAATCTTGCACAGTTAGTAGCTATGGGGCCAAAACAAATGTAGTGAATGAAACCTCCAAACTAGAATTACTGATGAATTGAACCTGAACTTTGTATTTTGTGCATTTGCTGTGGAACAGGCTAAAAGAGAAGAAACTGTTGTTGCAGAGAGACTGGCCTTAATAATCGATCTCCTACAAGCTTACAAGGTGAGAATGATCCCTGATTGAAGAGCTTAACATAGGCTGTATCTGAATGGGCTGATGTAGCTACTGCTATGACTGGATTGTAGGCTTGGGCGATTCCACGCTGGAATCGATGAGAATCGATTCCAAATTTGGAATCGGAATCGCGATTCCATTTTTTTTCGGAACCGATTCCGTGAATTTTTCGATTTTGTGTTTTTGAGTTTCGATTCCAAAATGCGCCGAGCGATTCTTGGGTCGTTCGATCATTGAACCAACGATGAATGAAACGATTGCATTCTTCCAAGAAATGAATCCTGGCTGATTAACACATCACATAACTTATAAACCGCGTGCGGCACCGTCTGTTTTGTCGAATTTGCACGATCAATTGATGCATAGCTCTGTAGGATTAGTTGGAAAAGTTTATAAAACATGCGACAACGATCGTTGCAGCGACGTATTAAAATATGTGAGATTCTGGTCTCAATCTACGTGCATGTTCGTTCCGGAATCTTGCGTTGATTTGGTGCCGGCAACCTTACAGAATATTCAGTCAGAGTTGATGACTTTCTCAGCGTGACAAGTCACATTTCTTACCGCGAATCTGCTCTGAGGCCGGCCGAAACCCACGGTACCGAGCGCAACTAGACTGCACCAAACACACACGTTGTACATGTCATACAAGTTCACTTGCACTTCCGGCCAGATTGCAAATTTGCCACTGTGTACTTCGCTGGTGCACGTTTGTATGCTTTGAATGGTGCGGCGCGGTTACCAATCTTGGAATTTTCTGGATGCAATGCTGCTGCATGGGCCGGGCCATGCGGCCACGTGGTACGCGTGTGCATGTGGTGTGCTGTGTCCATTGTCCAATAATATTATCGGACACAACATTTTGTGACAGCGCACCGATCAGGTAGGCCACGCCTCTTGACAAATTGCCCAATCACAACGCACTATTTAAGATCAGACAAATTGCCGCCATTTTCTCCGATACAATTCTTTACTACATACACATTTTTCGTTGATTTTACTTTTGTTTTGGAAGACAATTCTTTTATATTTCTGACTGGCGATGCCCTGGCTGAACAGAAATGCGGAAATGCACTGTGTTTTTTTTTTTTTGCCTTAGAGGTGCTTTCGGTGGTGGGAAATCATGATACATTGGGTGCGTGTGTTGTTGTCCAGCAGTTGCCATGCCTACTGGATCGGTGTATTCACTGACAAGCTTGCACGTGGTTGCCTGAAAACCAGCGCGCTGGTTCCATTGATTGGTTGCCAATTTATGGTGTAGCGTCCCGCGGGCACCAACTAAGGAACGCAACGTAAACATCTTTCGAGGTTGACGAAAATGTGGAGAAAAGACGTAGACTTTCTTGCTTAAAATGTCGACGAATCTGCGATCCATTTTTGCCGATGAAAAAGTAGATAGGCCCTACTCGACTTCACCTTCGTAATCTTATTTCAATGGAATAGTTTTGACTCGAGAAGTAATAAACCAAAACGGAAGGTAGGAAAGTTGTCTCCGCAGCGCCGTCGGAAACTGCTTGGTTCGGTTATGATTTATAAATGGATATTCCTCTGGGTGCGGCATCGGGCGAAGAAAATGTTATTCCCATGTTTGGGCCATGTTGTTTCAAGGCTATTGAATTAAATTCTTGCCAATAAAATGTGGATTTTGTAAGATAATCACAAACTAAAATTACTCAGAAATTATAGATTGGCAAGAAAATTATCGGCTGAACGACTCACGATGTATGACCACTAATTCCCTACTATACTTCGCGTGGTATGACTAATAAATAAAATAAGATGACGTAATTTTTGCTTTTAGAAGTTGCCGGCAATACTGAAAAACGAGGGGTTTTAGGTGCCTGTATACCTACCACTATTTACTAAACAACGTGGCTACTAGGCCGCTGTCCAAATGCCTTTGCCTTGCTGAATTTTTACGAACTTGTACTGGCGTTCGTGCGTACGTCACCCCCGAAGTTTCAATGTAATTTTTGCCAGCGAAAAGTGGAATCGATTCCGACTGGAATCGCGATTCCAACTTGGAATCGGAATCGATTCCGAAAATGCTGGAATCGCCCAAGCCTACTGGATTGCAGCATCTGTATGTGTTGAAGTATAGCAACACCACACAATTAGCAACAGTCACAGCCATAGCTGAAGCTCCATTCATATAGATGTACATGACATTGACTGGAATGCAAACTTAGAATACAAATTGGATGTGGCTGATGGCTTTAACAACCAAAATGATCCTTGTAACAAATGCTCAAGTTGATATCTAAGCAGGGCAGAAACACCAAAGAACACATATTATGCTTCTAAAACAAAACAAGAGCAACAATTGTTAGGGTAGAAAATCAGGAAGAAAACTCTCAGTTGATGATGTGCTGTGGGATAAAGTGTTGAATAATTATAGGAAAGGGCATCACTAAGCAAGCCCCAAAGGAGGAGTAAAAGAGAATTATGAAATAGTAAATTGAGACTTTTGATAAGCAGGAGAAATGAAGAAAGTTAAACTACAATTGTCTCATTGTTACTTGCCACTGTTATTTTAAGTACATGTAACAGCTGGTTGAAAAGAAAGTTATCCTTGGTAGGTAGGGTTTTGTTTTGGTTTTGTTATTAAAAACAAATTACATGTTTTTTTATTTCTCCAAGGATTTTTTCCAATTTGTTAAACTGATGTACCATGTTGTCATAATTAAACATCAATATAATCATATATTAGGATGTTCCTCCTATTAAAAGAATGTTCCTCAATGTTTACAAACTTAAAAGTGCTTGGAGTTAGGAGGGCTCGACACATTTTGATCATAGCAGGGTCTTTATTGAAGGCCCTTCGATAAATATCCGTCTAGGATTAAAACGCATCAGGCCCTCCTAATTCCAAGCATTTAATAAATTTCAGGTCCGTTATTTTGGCTGATGAGCAGTTAGCATCAGTTTATTGTATTAAACATAAAAGTGAATAGCATGTTGTATCGATGAACTTGACTATGCACATTGTATTTCATGACTTGTTATTCTATGTAGGACTTGGGTGATAGACTGGAGAAGGGTTTACTAAAGGACCACCAGAATGCCTTGGCTAAGATGGCAAGTATCAAGAAGAAGAAGATGTCAGCTACTGTCAAAGGATCAGACCATGTTGTGGAAGTTGAACAACTTGAATCAAGGATTATTGAGGTTAGAATCTTTATTAAATAGTCATTTTTTATGTACTTATCTCTTTTAAGGCCTGATTGGCTCCTAATCCCCCAGATTATCAGATTATTGCTTGCATAATCTTGTTACTTGTCTCCTGTTTTCAAAACATTAGCTTGTTTGGTTTTTTTTCATAAAGATTATACTCTTAGTAGCCGAATCTGGTACACCTGTTACAATAAGTTTGGTTGGTTGTCACTGTGTATTAAAGACTTAAGCCCCGTTCGGACGTGACTTTTTTTGGTAGAACTCACCGAGACAATGGTTACTTTATCCATTTTAAGTCCAGTCCGAACGGCCAGAAAATTTTCTCTCGGTTACTTTAACCGAGTCCAGTGGTTACATTTACCGGCCAACCTCTGCCCGGTTAAAGTGACCAGGTCACTTTAATCAAGATGATTAATCCATTGTGAACACGCGACTTGGGAAAACACCACTCGGTGAAGCCCAACATCCGGTCACCGTACCATGACGACACTGTACATGATCGGACACCACACTGGACTTTTTTGTCGCACTAACGCTACAGTTAGTTTTGTTTTCAGCCATGTCAATAAATTGCATGCCACATACGTACACTATGATTGGTACGTGACGCGCATTTTCCTCAAGCAGGAAGTAGTATTTTGAAGGCTATCAAGGTCACGATTTTACCTCAAAATGTCACGTGCAGCGCCCCTATGAGCCATTATATTGACAGCTTGGTTACTTTAACCACGTGCGGTCTTGTGCAAATTTACCCATTTTAAATTTAACCAGCTAAATTTAAGTCTGAATGCTGTTTAAATGGGGAGTCAAGGATGATGATTGGTATAGCGTTGTTTGTTATATTGACGTTCCACTGTATGTGGTTTTTTCTGCACTTACAGCAAGAGAGCCAGATCATGACGATGGAGAACAGGAATTATTTCTCCCTTCACTGTATCCAGATGGAGACACAACTAGTCCATGCTAACATTGATATCATAGCCGAAATAGTCCAGTCTCTAGCAAAGACAGAACTACAGGGACATAAAGAGGTATGACCTTTAACCTTTGATTACTCCCTTGCTTTTACCCCTGGTTATTGATTGTACGCACCTCATTATCACACACCCCCATTCCCCCTGACACACCCCTTACATGCAATCCATGCTAACTCCAACATCCTTGTATATGTTGTATGAGCATAAGCGCAAGAAACTCCTCAAGTATTATAACAAGATTTGGATTAGCATATGAATGATCTCTCTAAACCACTGCCTACAGGTCTATTAGTCTGTTGCCACTTCTCACAATTCAAGCTTTGACCAAATATCTACAAGAAAATATTGTTGTCCATGTGGACGTGAAAAGTAAAAAAGGTCTAAAGTCAAGTGGGTAACCTTAAGCAGCATGAAAAGTTGATGCATTTTTCGATTCTCGATTCTTTCAATGTCAAAAAATTATTTTCTTACCACAAAATCTGTACCAAAACCGGCCGTGATACAGACACGATGCACGGTACCGACCTAGCGCTATTTCATTCAGGTGCATGCCACATACACACATTGTACGTACGTTGTGTACTGTATGTATCACGATTGATAAAAAAGGAAATTGCCCAAGCTTAGTTTCAGCTTGAAAGGGGCTTTCCTCTTAATGATGTTTGGGGTCTGTTGTCTCTTTATCTTTTATGCTACTACTACCTCACTCATGTTTTTTACCCTGCAGCTAACAGAAGTGTGGGAAGAAACAAATACCAAAGTTTTAAGTCACATGTCAATGGGTGCGCCATCCACTTGACCCTTAACCTCTGACCTGACCCGACCTTCATGAAAGAACCCTAGAGTTGCCAAGCAAGACCCAGTTTCTGCCAGCTTCATTCATTGCCATCTCTGGATCTTCGCCAAGTAATCCACATCATCAGCCTCTGCATACATGTGCTTACATTGTACACATTACCAGTCTCAATGTCATGTTCAGATTATTGCTAGAGTTCTTTTTTACAATAAGAACGAAGAAATGTTTGATTTTTTTTATATAAATTTATAAAATCAGATTTTATTGAATATAATTTTTGTTTGTTTTGTAATCTCATGTAATGGCTCATATGATTTTTCATATTCATATAAATGTATCAGTTTAATGAGAAGGTTGTTACATCACACAGTGACTCTGGATCTTTTCAAAACCTTTTCTCGGAGTCCAGCTCCAGTTTCGATTCTTCTCCATTTTATCCATTCATTTCACAATAAAGGTTGTTGGGTTCACATCTGAAGTAGATACTCTGTATTGAACAAGGAAGTAGTTATAACTTCAGACGAAAACCACAACCTGTACTTTTTTGATGATAGAGTCAAAGCCTGAACCATAGCCTGAGCCGAGTGTTTGGAAAAGGTCCATTGTGTTGCAAGTACTATACTGGTTATGCTGTCCTGCACTGCTCAACTGTATAGTTCTGGGCTATTCATGATGATGCGTTTCATCGATAATGCAACTAGGGCCGATTTCATAAAGCTCAGCGACGCGTCGCAACTCGATTTGCGACGCATTGCGCATAGATGTGACGAGTCCATAGAGTATGGACGCGTCATATCTCTGCGTTGCGTCGTAAGTTTTATGAAATTGGCCCCTGATGTTGGTCCATTTGTCCAGCTGAGTTATATATAGCTCAGGGTGTGGCACTTACAACTGCCTAGCTTGTATATTTGTAGGCCTATTTATTCAGTATGCACCATCACAAGACATATGCATGAGTATACATCTCAATCCTGGTATTCTAGTAGTTAAGTAGAGTGTTGGGATTTTATACAGCTATTGAAAGGATTCAGAAGAATGAACAGTCTTATGCTTGGATGTGCACTGTTTGGATTGAAAAATGGGACTACCTCCTACATTGTGCACGGTTTAGTGCTTGAACTTTTTCAGCTGTCCGTATATTATTAATACAAGTAATAAACTCAATACAAGTAATAAACTGCTGCAAACTGCTCATCAGCCAAAATGATGACCTGAAATTTCTAAGAGTTGGGAGCTCGGGCCTGACGTTTGGATCCTTGCAGGATCTTTGGCGAAGGCTAAAAGAGTCTACATATTTGGCATACATTGTCTAGGCTAGGCCAAGTGTAAAAGATAAACCAGGTAAGACTTTAATTCCTTTCCCACGACCAAATTTCAGGGTACTCTCAGGGTTAATGGCTAGTTTTAACCCAGGTATACCTGAGTAATAGGGAGAGTATTCCCTTTTATGGTATTGGCTATTATCTTGGAGTTTGTTAAAGATGGAAATGTTGGAGGTCAACAGCCCAACTCCCAGGTTGGTGTTGTAGTGGAAACTAAGCAGGGTTAATGGTCCATGCCATAGATACTCTTGGGTGCAAGGCATGGGATACATTACTAATGCTGCACATATCTTCTATGATCCTTGGGATATGGCAGTATGTGCATGGTTTCATGGCTTCTGACTGCCACACGAACAAAGATAATTGACTATTAGGGACACCACCAACATAGGGCTGGATAGCTAGCTCAGTTAGTAGAGCACCGGTATGGGATTCTGGAGGTCGCTGGTTCAAATCTGGTTCCACTTAATTTTTCTTTGTTCACTTTTCAGTAACTGCATGGGTCAATGCAGTGGTGATTGCATAGTGGTAAACTAGGCCACATTAACCAAGGCTTGCCCCTGGTTTAAAGGAATCCTAGGATTAAATCACCCATATGTGTGAACAGAATACAGGGTTCTAGTAACCCCAAGTTACAATTAGCTTAACCCAGGGTAGCACATATTAGGGTCAAACAATTTGATGTGGGGTTTAAGAGGATTGATGAATAGAATTATCACATTTTGTAGCATTTTGTAAGAAGGAAGATAGTGGAGTTGAGTGCCTTTTGTCTAGGTTTCCTAAGGTAGGGGAGTCAACCGCTTGGGTTTGTTCCATTGTATGTCACCCTAGATAATGGACCGGACCTTCTGGCCTGTCAATCAAACTGTGCGCATTGACCAATTGGAGGATGCCTTTCAATCAGGTGACCACGAAAGCCTCTGTGAAACTCGTTCACATGCTGCATGTAAAACACACGTGGGCGGTTCTTAAGAGCAAAACTGGAATGGTCCATACCATGGATAGGGTATGTAATAGACTCAGAATATTTCAAAATTTGTCTTCATAAAGCACCATGAGTACACAAGTACCCATTTGTTATCCTTCACCTCTCTTCATTATTCAATTCAACTAGTCAGCATGATACTTTCTGCTTATTGCACCCATTTCATTAGTAAAACAAACTGCACATTCCTTCAAGCATTATCAGTGATAAAGGAAATCATATGCAATACTTTCACCAGGATTTCATGTCAATCATTGTGTTTGTGGTGGAGGGCTAATGTTCTTTTAGCGACAGTTTTAGTTATGAAAAGCACTTTTTTGATATGAGAAAAGCTTTGCTGAAATCGAGGCCAAGTATTAAAGAAATGAGGTCCAAATTGACAGAAAATTGTCGTCCAGTTGTGATTTTTCTATTTGGATAAGTTTATATTTTGTCTCTCTATTGTATATGATTGTATAAAGATCTTTATTTGAATAGATATATATTTCAGATGATTTTTTGATGGATGTCAAATGATGAATTGATTTTCATATTTGCAGTTGAAAGATGTGTGGGAATCTCTAATGCCACAAACGCTTGAGTTAAATGGTGCGGAGGAATCGTCTGTGCCATGTACACCAACGTCCCCCACAACACCAGCTGTTATCCCATTCTAAATGTGACTTAGAAAACATCGATATTGTAATGTGACACACAAAGTGGGTTTACGAAATGGAGGTTCGGGCTCAGGCTCCAGCTCTGTCATCCATACGCTGAAAATATAGGTTGTGGCTTTTCATTGAAGCTGGAGCTTTGTTTTCCTTTTCAAACTAGATAATCTACTTCCGAAACGCAGCCAAAAGCCTCTATTTTGATACCCGTTATTTTAGAATGGATTCAGGAAATGGAGCCGTAGCCTGAGCCTGAGCCTAAGCCTGAGCCTCCGTTTCATAAACGCCCATAGTCACTATTCTTTTTCATTCTAACCTAAATCCATAAAATGGAAATAATTCTTAACATTCTATGTACATTCAATCTTTCTGTTCTATTAATATTTTTCAGTGAAAAGTGAACAAATGGAAATTGACTGGATTGGTATTCGAACCAGCTACCTCTGGAATACCGTACCGGCACTCTTACCAACTGGCTAGGTATCTCAGCTGGTAAGAGCACTGGTATGGTATTCCGGAGGTCACTGGTTCAAATCCCGCTCCGGTCAATTTTTCCTTGTTCACTTTTCAATGACTTAAAACTCAGTCAGTTTCCCTTGTGGTTATTAAAGGTTACCGGTAATTATTTTCATTAATGCAACGTTATATTTCATACTTGTATATCAGTGTTTCATCTACTTCAGTAACCAAAACAATGGAGAATGTAAAAGATGTATTTTTTTCTATGATTAGAAAATTCACTTAAACATTTTCATAAAATATTGAATTTCACTCAAATTACCTCTAAGTAATAAACAATGTATTGTCTACTTATTAGTGATGAGCTTTGTACTTCCCCATTTGATATTTCGTGATGAACTGTTGGGTTTGTTGCCATTGGTGCTTTATATACATCAGCTGAAAGGTAGACCCATTTGGATTGTGGTTGCAGAACATGGTACAAACTCTACAGTATTGCAGGCTTGTAAGA
Organism: Astropecten irregularis; assembly: GCA_963971285.1. Classification (NCBI taxonomy): domain Eukaryota; kingdom Metazoa; phylum Echinodermata; class Asteroidea; order Paxillosida; family Astropectinidae; genus Astropecten; species Astropecten irregularis. The sequence continues at coordinate 18,640,510 of OZ020248.1, forward strand.
TGACAGCACCAATAGACTGATTGTGTTACCAATGTTTACATGACTTCACATGACTTATATGTATTTCATTCACCTCGTTTGGAGTTTAACAGTATTTGAAATGAGACAAAAAGTCTATTACTTTATCCAAATTCTTCTTTGTACATTTCTACTGCTGCTCTGTGTCAAATCAGATGAAAAAATACCCACTATACGTCTTGTGATGCCATGTAAACATTGGTCACGTAGTCAGTGTACTCAAACATTTGTCACATATCTAATATCGGCTTTTATGATGATATCTCCTTTGTGATATTCTGATTGTTATTAGTGCATATATGTCACTTGTTAGATCCTACAAGCACCCAGGAAATTTGCCCCAAAAATGTGGTCACCAAATTTTGGTTATGAAGTTTCAGTCTGTCTGTGACTGTAAAAAAGAAATTATTGAATGTTTATTTGATAAGTTCATGTTGTAAAAAAAATTACAAAAGAAATACAATTTATTTTAATTCCTTTTTAATTCAATCTATCTTGTGTAGATTATATCCTTATGCTGTCAATGTATGTGTTGGCTTAATGTATGGTAAAATTACACATCAAAGTCCCAATCCCAAAGTGTATTGAAACCTTTTGACTTATCACCAGAAACAAAGACAGCTGCCCTTTTTTTCTTAAAGATTTTGCCTTTTCCCCCCAATTTTTTCATATTTTTATTTCTTCCCTAAGCAACTTTCCTTCCAAAGTAAAATCCTTTGTCAGCATTAGATGCCTACTTTGAAAACAGTGCGTGCAAATTATCCAGTAAACATTTTAATGTAATTTAAGTCTTGTTTTTATTTTGCTTTTCTTTTCTTTTTAAGTCTGAAAACGTGAATTGAAACAAGGATGACTGAAACCATTTCGTTTTTGTGTGAAAAGATGATAAAATCACTGTGAGAATGTTACGAGAGAAATTAGAGTGCGTTGTGGAAGAAATGTTGATGAAATGCGTTTCTGGGAAAATTGTATGTCCTACACGTAGCTTAGGTCTAGGCACAATGTACTTGTGAAATGTTCTTACAGTACAGGATGAGTCAAAAGAATTTGACCGGGATTGGTGATGTTTTTCAAAACAAACCAATGACACTCAAAAGTTCAGTAAGCAAATATTTAACTAACACTCTTTCCTTCTTAGTAGGAAAAAGAATGACACAAATTGATCATTCCTAAGAGGAGTTATGTCTATCTTAATGAAGGTACTCATTTTCCAGGTTGTCCATGGAATACTTGACAAAACAAATGTACCTAATTACTACCGGTAATCTTGAAAACACTTCTACATATTACATACATGTTTAGATTCAGTCAAGTATTAACATTCCATGGATAGCTTGCAAAATGAGTACCTTTACTTAAAATAGACATAACTCCTCTAAGGAATGATCAATTTGTTTAATTCTTTTCCCTAATAAGTTGGAGAGAGTGCTTGTTAAATATATGCTTTACTGAACTTTTGAGTGTCATTTGTTTCTTTTGAAAACATCACCAATCCCGGTCAACTTCTTTTTCACTCATTGTGTATGTCTTTAACAGTTTGCTATTTTCATTTCTATTAATTTGACTGTAGGCCAAGTAAATTTGCATGGTACACAGTTATGACATACTATATCAAGTATATCAGTTTCATTTGGAAATCCCTAAATTACTGTGAACCAGAGCAGCTGTAAGACACATTGGTCAAAGTCCATGTTATATTCCAAAATGTTTATTATGCTTATTGTATGTTAACATCCACCACTGTGCAAGTTTGGCTATATATGAAAAGTTCAGAAGAATGTTAATTAATATCCATCATTTAAAGCAATTTAATCTGTATTTTTTCCTTTCGCTTTTTTGTTCTTTTGTACATTTCAGTAAAGAAGCAAAACTTAAATGTTTGGGTGTACACACAGAATGGCTGGTGACCCAAATCAGGAAAATTGTCAAGCATTCAGAAGTGCATTCCAGCCCCTGTGTTTGATGAAAAAAGACAAATTGATACTTAATTCAGATGTTAATGTCTTGGTTTGTTTTTTCAACTGTCATGAATATTTGTTATTAAACATGTCCCCACCTTCTTTGAAGTATAGTATTTGAAAATTGATCAGATTTTCACTTAATTCTGCCTCGTTGCAGCTTGTTTACTTTCAATTAAGATTGAACAAATGGGGTATGTAATTTAGTTTATCTTTTGTTGATAACGTACAAAACTTTAAAGAAGTCATTTGTGAATTATATCTGTATATAGCCAGTAATCATGTTTTACACTTGAATTTGATAACTCAACAAATATATGAGATAGAATTTATATACATTGGGGATGGGATGGTGGAAGTGATGAGCACATTAAAGATTTCAAATCCAGAAAAATAACTGTCATTTTGTTTGGTCTCTTGATTTCAAAAATACTTGTATATTTAAGCTTGATTCTATCTATACATGTGTAATACAATTTCTGTAGATCTGTACTTTTGTCTTGAATCACATAGTCAGATTGGTAACATACCCAAACATGTTACTTGCAGGATAAGAAGATGGTGCTGGTAGAAACGTACCGTTAAAATATTTCTGAGTTATTTTAAGTCATTAAAAATTGAACAAAGAAAAATTGACTGGAGCGGGATTCGAACCGGCGACCTCCTGAATACCGTACAGGCGCTCTA